>JAIFGZ020000119.1:0-490983 GCA_019925245.2 Oryza australiensis
ATAAAAGTCCAATACTCTCCGAAACTTGTCATTTGAAACGCTAAATTTCAAGAAAAAAAAGAGGTGAGGAAGAAGGAGGAGAGCGGCGAAACCTCGTCGATATGCTTACTCGATCGCAAGTAAATACAATATTATTTATTTTGTGTAGAATAATAGTCCAAATAGCATGTATTTGTAATATTTGTATATATGTGTAGCACTTAGATCTAGAGCACAAATAAAATGTGTATTTATAAATTAAGACATGATTTATTTTAGGAATTGGCCTAGGACATAGCGGACATAGAGGGTAGATCTAGATGGAAAAATCGATTTTGTAGATTTTAAGATGTAGAACAGAGAAAATATTTTTAGAGACTTAACTTAGCCGAATTACAAACTGATATAGGCAACATATTGGTAGTATGAAAATAAACTCAGTTTTAATATGTTTATCAGGCACAATGGCAAGTAAGGTCATATTTCAGATAGTTCATGGTCAAGGCAACGTTAGATGTGGTCAGTGTGGTGTTGATCTCGTTCGATTTAGTATGACATCGAAAGGCATCGATAGGCTCGCCGAGAGAACATTTGAGTCAATTTATAGTTGGTTGCTACGTGATTTAAAGTGGATACAAGAGTAAACACAATGGTGTCCTGTGAGTCGTGCAATAGAAAAATATTTTGGGAACTAATGCCTATAGATAACACTGATTCTTGAAGACATTATGTGGAGATGACTTTTCAAAGGTCATGGCCCATTATTTTTGTGGCATTGCATAAAATCGATAACATCCATTTTCGAGCATCTCAATGCGGCATCCCTCGACCGGTTGGATTCCACCATGGTGTAACCGTCTTCATGCCATTGTGGGATGGTCGATATTACTCATCCTCAACGCACAAACTCGGGAAGGAGATTCTTCCAATGCACCAACATGGATCAGGTATGACTAATATCCTCCGAGTTGTAATACTTATGCTTAATACACAAAACGCTAAATCGCTCCTACAACATGGTACCATCTTACGCAGCATACCGTCGGTTGTGCAACTTCTTTGAGTGGATAGACAGAACCCATGAGCCGCGGAACACATTCCTACCCACTTAGCGAAACAAGGTCGGACTACCTCAAGGCGATGAGTATCAACGTCGAATTGCTTGAAGCTTTGGATTGGCGTGTAGATCCATTGAGACTACCCACATGGCGAGAACATCCAGAATGTCATTGTGGTCTCCGTTGTCGGAGTGATAAGGTCCACTAGGAAACACTCGAGGACAAAGATGCTTCGTGTCCCGAGATTGTCGACGATAATTTTGTCATGAGTTTCATTTTTTCCAGAAAGCTAATAACTTGTTTCATTGTCTAACCCGTCACGCAACAAATATACAAACAGAGGATGTACGACAAGGTGGATTTGAGCAGGTGGATCGATACGGTGAAACCTACTTCCATTTACCAACGAACGCAGCTGAGCCAATCGAACAATTCATCCGTGCATGGATGAAGTACGAACGTCGGACGGAAATCGTAAGCTTAGATTGGAGGAACAATCCATTAGGTTACACTGAATGGTCGAGCGCCCTGTGTGGTTTGGGGATCGCCAGGATGGCTATCTCCTTTAAACTAAAACATATGGGAGGAGATATTTTGTTTGCCCCAACTTAGATGACGACTTCGTTGTACGTCTTACGTTTTTCAATTCCGCTAACGTCTTCATAATATTGTCACTCTAAGCGACCACCTATGTTTCTTTCTTAGGGCATTTCAAGGAGAGAGCATGGATTCACTTTGTGGATCAACAATGCCAATCCACACCATATGCCAATGGCCAAAAGATAACTCGGAGTGTGAAACACAAGCGAGAAGTACAAACGATTGACAGGACTACGAAAATGCAGCAAAGACACGTTGCACGCAGCTGGTGAGAAGGAGATTAAGTAGGAAAATTTGTGACTAGGGATTAAACGTCAGATTAGGACCAATTTGTATCTCATGTATCCATGGCTCGATTCCGAGAACATAATGTGATGAAACATATGTCATGGTTTGTACCACTAATGATACGAGTCTGATACATGCGTAACGTATTATTAAGCGCGTTTTGTCTACCGTGTGAATTGTTTAACCACGAATGTCAAAGGTGGGTTCAAAATGTTTGTATTTTTGATTGAAGATAAGTTTTTTAACTTTGCCCTCAAATGTATTTATATTTTTTCAATTCACATTTCTAATTTTTTTCATTGTTTACTGTTTACTTTTATTTTTAAAGTTATATATTACTTTAAAGAGAATTGAAAAAACTCTATTTTTGTTTTATTAAAGTTATTTATTACTTTAAAAGAATTGAAAACTCTAATTTTATTTTCAAAGTTATAAATTTCTTTAAAATAATTGCAAAAAATCTACTATTATTTTTAAAACTTATTCTTTAAAATAAGAAAAAAAAAAATTGGGGGCCCAAATGCACCAAAAATCGCCCTTGCAGAGAGGTATGTGTGCCGGCCCGCAAATTTGTCGATCCAGCCACCGTTTTGCGCCCTCTGATCCCAAAAGAAGCAAAAATCGCCCGGGCTGAGACGCGGCAAAGGGGTTTTTCGAAAAACCACAAAGACGGCCACGACAAACGGTGGCCAACGGCGTCACGTGTCAGCACAAGAAAATCGTCCTTTCGAGGATGATTTTATAATTTTGCCCTCCCGTAGAGTGGCGAAGTCTACTTTTGCAAATTTTTGAAAAGTAAAATTAGTTTTAAAAATCTTTAAAAATTAAAAGGGCCAAAAATTCCAACTCCTTTTGTAGCGGCTGGAGTGGTCATCTTGTCGCGGCGGATTGGGCATAGTCAGCCATGGGGTCAATATGCATACCGATCCGGCCCAGTTACATGACTATGATGGCGGAGCGTGGGTGGTGTGACATTTACTTTAGTTCAGCTGTAAACCATATACTAATTTTTTAAAGAGACGCTTACACGTGAAGTGTGTACGTTACTCATCATCAAAATTTAAAATCTTATTATCATAAATATTACGCACCTATGAATATGCTTTCGGTTTTTTCGTAGGTTTTTTCGATAGGAATAGGTGAGTTGAGGTATTTAGGCCCCATCGGTTGGCCTAATAAGCCAAATCAAAACCTAAATTTAAATTTTCAAACTTAGTTTTTAAGTTGATTTTAAGATATTTTCAACGTAGTTTTTTAAGCATTGAATTAAGTAGTTAATAACAAATATAATAATATATTCATGTTAACGCTACAAAAATATTTGATAATTTAAATCAAGCAATAAAGAAACGAGGCATGTTTTGATAAATTAGAATAGTATATTGTAAATTATGTGGCCAAGTGTGCATGATATCATAGCTATTCTTCCATCTTTTTCAAACCATCATCTAATTTGTAATGTTCAAGAAAAGTAAAAAGTAACCTCTAGATAGTCACTATTGTACAATCACCTAAAAATGATAGTTCCTAGCTCTAAAAATGGTTAAGTTGGATACTTACATCTCTCTCACCACATAACATAGAAAACCTGGTACAGCCGTTTTCAAGTCCATTTGACAACAGTTAAATTTCTTCAGCAAGCTGTCTAAAAAAAATCGACCAGCTTTCACATCAACAACTTCCATAGGCTCTGAGACAAATTTATATCCAAGAGCAAAACATGTGCACTTTAGTGCCACTTGAGCCTACATTCTTTTTTCAATCCGTTTGCCACATTCTCATATTTTTGTGGTGGTATTTGGCTTGGACTCGGAGTACCTTTTGTTCCTTGGTGCTCTCAAAAAAAAATCAAACCCCTATAACATGCACGACACAGGATTAGAGATGGCTGGGATGGGCGGACCTTCCCATCCACTTGGGCATGCACACACTATAGCGCGGCCCTGCTTGGGCATGCACGCACTATAGCATGGGCTCGGCCCGCACGGAAGGAGTGGGTCATGCTCCTGGCACACCAATCCGGCGGGCGTGTCGTGCCTCGGGTCGACGCCCTCGAGCCAGAGTTGCACGGCACTGCACGACGAGTCCTATGCGTAGGGTCGGAAAAACATCGAAAACCAAAAATCGATACTTGATTGCACCGAATTTTTCGGTTTTTGGTAATTCAGTTTTTGGTTTCACATTACCATAAAACCATATAATTCGGTTGCCCGCTTCGATTTTATTTGTATGAAAACCGATACCTCAAAAATCGAACCAGATGCCACAAACCCTAACTACCACCGGTCGGCCCATGGGCCTTGCCCTCTCTAACCCTAACCCTAACCTACCGCCGCCCTCTCCTCCTCTGACGCATCCCATGTCGCGCCACCCTCTCTCTCCGCCTCTCACGCATTCCCTCCGCACTTTCTCCTTGCCACCCTCTCTCACGCATCCCACGCCGTCGCCGTCGACACCCGTCATCTCGCGCGGACGCCACCAACACCCGCCATCTCGCGCGACGCCGCCCGACACCCCGCCATCTCGTGCGCCACCGCCGACACCCGCCATCTCGTGCGACGACGCCGATGCCCTTCACGCCGGCGCCGCCACGACTCACGCCATCGCCGATGAAAGGTCTCAGCTGGCATCGGTGCGGCCTCCTTCGCTCTCGCGCCCACCCCGCCTCAACTCTCGTCGCCTGTGTCTCCTACAGGTATGGTTTGCTTTGATGTTGGTCTCCGACGTCTCGCCGCCGATCCTCCTCGCCGTCGCCCGCGAATGATTCGGTTCTTCTTGAAAACCGAAAACCAACCGAAACCAAACTTTGTAGTTTCTATTATTCACCGTAACCGATCGGTTGTTCATTCATGTGAAACCAAACTTTGTATAGAAAAAACTAAACCGAACGTACGGTTTAAACCGAATGCCCAGCCCTACCTGCGTGCGTGCCGCATAGCACGCGCGCCACGGCCGCCTCCACTCCACCATTCGCACCAACGCACCCTGCAGCCTCTGGCCCCGCACGATCGCACGCGGCAAGCCCTTCGCCCCCTCCTCTCCAGGTCACCGCCACCTCTCCTCGCAAAGCAATCGCCGTCTTCGCGCCCGCCTCCTCTCGGCCCGCCAACGTCCTCCTCGTCGTTGTCTTCGCCGCCTCTTGCTACCGCCGAGAAGATCTCGACAACGACGCTGCGCGGGTGCGCCCACGGGCCGCCTTCACTCGACTACGGTACCTCGACCGGTGACCGCATCCTCCCATCCGTCGCGCCCACGCCGTGAGCCCCGTCTCGCGGTGCCGCGAGACCCGTGTGGGTCTGGGTAGGAGAAGACTGTCTAGGGTTTCCATCGTCGTCGCCGATTTTCGGAAGAATTTTTTTCGAATGGAGGTCAAGGTTTCGCCGCCGTGAGCCGTTCAGCACGTGGGCTGTATGTGGACCCATGCCGGTAGGACCACGCCCGACCACTCGTGGGCCATGCTTGGGCTGTGGCACGTGGGCCGGCATGGCACGGCCCGCTACAGGAGCCGTGCCTAACAGGCCGTGCCTCATCCGTGCTCAGGCCGGGCCATGTCGTGCCGTGCAGTCCATCTGGCCATCTATACACCAGATAGGAATTGGCGTCCAGAAATTGACTGGATGGAGGACAAACATTTGAAATGATGCATTATCTTCATGTAGCCAGGTAAGCTTGAGTTTTTCATTAGCTTCCTATGGAATGAAGGATCCACGCGACCTCTTACATTGCATCGAGATCACAACATGCAACATCTAGAGTCAGTTAAATTGAGCCAACTGTACTTGTTCACCTAATCCAGAAGATCCATGTTTGAGAATTGAGACGTTATGAATCTATTTGAACCATATTTCTATAATTCAGCAATTCATAACATTATGAATCTAATGTGTTGCAGATTCACATCTTCCGCTAGCTGCGTTACCGTTTTCGTGCTGTGCTGAAAATTCTCCCGCTTTCGTTCCTTTCTAGATCGACCAGCAGAGCAGCATTAACACATTATCGAAATTTCCCCTGTTCCTCGTCCAAAACGGCGCCGCGCGGCAATTCCGTTTCGCAAGATTTTCCCCGTGAGGCAGCGCCCTTTCAGCACTAGCCACATTATGACGAAACTGCAATATTATGATGAAGATTTATATAGGTGATGGAACAGCAATATTATGACGTAACTCACTGAATCCATTGGCCACACGGATAGTAGACCCAATCTGGAAATTTCTTTCAATTGATCCCAAATTCAGATCCACAGTAGTCAGAAAAAGCAGCAATGTCGATCCCATTAAACTGCAGCTCATCCAATGTATAAAGTCTTTGAGGTACCTGATATAGATTTCGTTAATCAAATGACTACATATGATTGAGTAAATAGTATGTATGGGCACAAATATGCAAATAAAAGTAACATTACGATATAGCTATTGTGCTGAATACTGTTCCATATACTCGAATTGCTTGTAAAATAATTTAACAACGTTGTTCTCTTCTCCATTACAAATCTACAAATAAATAAAAACCATGAAGGATGAACCTCAATTTCTTGTAAATCCCATCATCATACCATCTCATTCTCATATTATCATTCAATTCAATAGACTAAAGTGAACAAAAATATAGCAAGACTAAGACTCACAAATCAGCTTGTGGTAGCACTGTAACAGAGCAGCATCTCAGCTAGAGGGTCATGGACTCGTGGCGTTGGAATGTTGTCCAGCGGCCCAGCAACAGAAATGGTTTGGCTTCAAGGTCACAACAGAAAAATTTCTCTTCAAAGAAAAAGAATATCCTTTCTATGGAATAGAGTTAGTGCTGGGACTCTGGGAGATGTGTATTTCCATCATTTTTTTTAAAAATACAATACAAAGTTGTGACACAAAAGTAATATCTAATAACTGGGAGTTCATATCTAATAACCTACTTGACCCAGGTTATCTCACTATTTTCTTCTCCATCAATTCTGAGCGAACGTGCTCACTCCTCTCTTAAAAATCGATATGAAAGTCATTTCTTTCATACCCGCGTTTTTAAAAAGCGCTCTTCGCTGCAAATACAAGAATTTTCACAACGTAAGTAAATTGTCCCACAAATGTCATCTACATGCATGAGCTCATAAAATTGAGAAACTGAACAGGGAGTCAAGATCAGGCAGAAAGCTCAGAAACTAAACAGAATCAGAAATTGCATCCAGTTCAGAAAACAAATAAGTAAAGCCATCACCTCTGGAGAACTCCAAGACCAGGACGAACCCATGTCTATGTTGCCGGGCGGCAGGTCCAGGAGACCAGCATGATGGGGAACAGCCCGGCGGCTGCGCGGCCCTCTCCACGATCTTTTCATTGACACTCAGCCCAGCATTATTTAGACATGAAACTGCACCACTGGTTCAAGTTCATGGAGTCATGGGGAGAAGCGGCAGCGCCAGCGGAGCCGTGCAGCCAAGGTCGATGAAGGCAGTGGCGGATTAGAAATGGACCAGAGGGACTAAAATAACAGATGACAACTTTTTTTTCTAGCTGTACACCATACACTACTCAAAAATTCGATTTGAAAATACTTAAAAAACTATAATAAGAAAAAATTATCAAATATAAAGAGTCTTCTTTAATAAAAAATTTATTAAGAAACAAGCAATATAAGAAATTAGGGATACCATCAAATTAGGGACAGCCCGAGCAACCGGCGTAAATCCGCCCCTGGATGAGGGCGCAGACGATGGCGAGGCGAAGAGCAGAGGTCTGCTCCGGACGGATGATGACGCCGATGGTTCAGAACGCCGGAGAGGTGGTGATTTCGCCCTGCGAGAGAGGACGCCATGGCGGCGCGCGGCTGGAAGTGTTGGCGGCGGAGCGAAGCTTGGAGGGCGATGGGACTGTGAGAGAGCGGAGGATCGTTGGATTTGATGAATAAGGTTTATAAAAATGTAGCCGATGAACTATAAGATATAAATAATAATAAATAAAAATAGATAAAAATTTATTTATAAATAATTTTTATTTTTAAATAAACCGTTTTGATTTATTATGAAATATGTGGAAGCGACGAGGCTCTTTGTCCGAAGCCTTCTTATCGTTGATTGTGTACGTCTTTTGTGAATTTCTTTTGGTTACTGATAAAATAAAAGGGCCCAACTGCATTCGGCAGACAGTCCAAATCGTCCAACTCGACCGCATTATCCAAAATCTCCCACACAATCGTCCACCGTCTGAAGCAATCATCGTTGTCATCTCATCATTTGGAGAACTCAGGGGAGAGAGTAGAGAGGTCACTCGGGCAGTGGCCGAGTTAAACGTGACCAGCTGCGGCGGTGGAAGGGGCAGTCTCGCGCCGGGCGCCGGCCGGACAGCCGGAGTCGAGTCGGGTCGCTGCCATGAGGCCGCCGACGCCTCTCCCCTTCCTGCGGCTCCTGCTCGTGGTGCTCCTCCTCCCGTCGACGCCTTCGGCGGCGCGGGCGGCGCCGACGGGTGGGAGGCGATCGGCGCGGCGGCGGGCGGCCGCCGTAGGGTGGCGTCTCCGGCGGAGCAGGAGGCGGCCGCCGCCGGGTGCTCCGCAGGCTCCTCCCTCCCACGCCCGCAGCTTCCGCTTCCAGATCGTCTCCAAGGTCTGTGATTTCTATGCGCGCGACGATTTCGGAGGCGAAACAGTCGCGGTGAAAATTAGGTCGCTGCTCGATTGGATCAGGATGGCGTCGTCGCTGACGGTTTGACTTTGATTCTCTCCAGGGTGGCGTCTGCGGCGGGTCAAGCTGCTTCAGGATTAGTAATGCCGATGGCTCGGGCAAAAATGGAGCAGAGATTCTGTAAGCTTCGACCATGCTCTCTCTCTCTCTCTCTCTCTGTGTGTGTGTGTGCGTGTGTGTGTGTGTGTGCGCGCGCGCGCGCGTGCGCTTATTCCCCAGTTTTTTTGTTTGAAACAGAATCGTATCCTGCTGCACGTTTTAAATATAGAAAATTACAATTGTTGACTGTCGAATGATATTCTCTGATATTGTAGGCTTGAGTTTAAGTAGGAATGGAATGTTTTTGTACGACCTTCAAGGCTTCAATCAAGTCTGATGCTATAGCACTTACCTGACTGCTAAAACTGTAAAACATGATAACATAATGAGAAGTGCCAATGCAAAGTATCTATTTCGGCAATTGTTCCTTGTCATGCCGGCTGCCCCTTAGTAACTTTTGCTTCTTTTTTTTTTTTTCAAAACTCAAAACATTGTCTTCAGCAGAGCATAGAGGAATGAATGGAGACCACTTTGTTAATATATGGCTACCAAAACTGGAAAATTGCTATGGTTACATTGCAAAAGTGAATACAATTATTTCTCATCGTGTACAGGATCCAAGGTACCACAGCGGTTGAGCTCGCATCTGGTCTCCACTGGTATCTCAAATATTGGTGTGGCGCACACATTTCCTGGGACAAGACTGGCGGTGCACAACTGGCATCGGTTCCTTCGCCTGGGTCTCTTCCACAAGTAAAAGGGACAGGAGTGAAGATTGAGCGACCTGTTCCGTGGAATTACTATCAGAATGTTGTCACCTCTAGCTGTGAGTTTCACGATTTTCCTGTTATTCATAATGTTTGTTCTGCTTCATGGACCATAGCTGTTCAGTCTTCAACCTCCAGCTCCAAATCCTTTATTATATGCAGACCACTTTTGTCAAAGTGGTGATAATATTCTATCGCACTCTTAAAAATGATTTCTTTCCTTTTTGTTGAGTTATGGAATTGGTCATCTAGGTCTGCTGCAAAACAAATGCTTGTTGGATTTCTAAAACACCATCATGATTATATGTTTGTACTGATGCAATATAAATCTATTATTGCTACTGTGAGTGTCAAATTGAAGTTCTTTTATTTGGTCTAAGCATTTCAGTCCTGCTAAATTCTGCTCAAAAGTTTTTTTTCAAAATTTTTGTATTCTACCTGTTTCGAAGATTTACCTTTTGTTCTTTTGAAGACCAAACCACACATTTTTATTTTGTATGAAATATTTCCCAATCTGGCTACTTTTACTCTTATTTACATGGTTTCCAACTTTTTATCTCTGACAAAATTCATGTAGCATCTCTATAGACTCATTTGTCTGGTGGGATTGGAAAAGATGGGAGAAAGAAATTGACTGGATGGCACTTCAAGGAATTAATTTACCTTTAGCATTTACTGGACAGGAAGCTATCTGGCAAAAGGTTTTTAAGGTAGTATGACAGACACAATTTAAACTCTGAACCGCATTGTCAAATTTTTTTTGGAGTCTAAATTGTTAACATACTGCAACCACTGATGTTGCTTATGATGGGCCATGCATATAAATTAGCAGAAGCTGCGTCTGTTTCCTTACCCAATAGGTTACTCGGGCTGGTTCAGTCCAATAGAATGCATGGTCTTTTTTCTCACTTATCTAAGGGAACTTTACAGTCTAGAAAGCTAGAATCAAATACTCTAATTTATATATGTATCTTTCACTATTTGGAATTGATTTATTATCTTTGATGAGTGCCAGTCTTTTGTGCTGCCTTCTATAATTTTTATCAACCATTTTCCGAAACAATAGTCAATAAACAACTTACATTAACTGCAATTACTAATCTGTACCATTGCTGTTTTGTGATCAATCTGGCATCTTTAAACATTTAGATCCAGAAGTTATGTTCAGTTTGACATTTATATTGCCACTGTTTTTGTTTTCCATATATGCCACTGGGGAATCATAAGGCAATTTGCAGTTTATTTTTAACTTTATTTTGCTGCATTCAAGCCCTTGCTGATGACTGAGTTCTATTTCAGAGTTTTAATGTTACAGACAGAGACCTAGATGATTTTTTTGGTGGACCAGCTTTCCTTGCTTGGGCTAGAATGGGTAACCTGCATGGGTAAGCTTAGCACAAATTTATTGTAAATTATTGGATCTGAAAATAATTATGAGATAAATAGTACTATAATTAAAAAAGAAATAAGAATATGTTGTATATGCCCTTTTGGTGATTTAGTTCACAGAGGATAGTGGATTGCTTTATGTCTAACAAAAAGGAGCCTTAACAAAATTATCACCCTTCGAAAATACATACCCTGCTGAGGTGTTCACAATTTGAATTTTTTGCCTGAGGAAATTCTCTTCATGAAGCTAAATTAGGTTAGACATACTAGAGGTTTTCCTCTCAGCTCAAATCATTCTTTGAGAACAATACTCCCAATTGACAGACAATACTTTGTACTTCTTACAAGGTTAATCATGGTTTACACTATCAACGACCCACATAGCCAGTACATAGCACTGCCCAAAACATTGAATTAATATTTTTGTAGTAACACTTTGTATGCTAAATATGACTATTTGGTCATAGGATCCTTCAGTTAGCAGCATATATTTGTTAGTATGATGCTAAAAACAGTTATATATATATATGTCTTTTTTTTAAAACAAATCTTAGATGGGGTGGACCGCTATCACAAAATTGGCTGGATCAACAATTGGCACTGCAGAAGAAAATACTGTCCCGTATGATTGAGCTTGGAATGGTCCCAGGTAATAATTTGTTTTGCATTGTAGAATTTCAGCGCTTTACTTCTTTAGCAATTGTTCGTCTATTTATGTGAGACAAACTTTGGACATATGCCATTGGATCTTTCCTTGTTTCATGCTATCTTTAAAGTTTTGTCACATTTACTCTTATCCCACCTTTGGAATCAGGCAATATGGAGAGTCAGTTAACATATCAATGTTACCTTCGATATACTACTAGTATAATACACTAAATATTTGATTCTAGTTATATACTTCACTGACATTGATTGCCATTTTTCAGTTCTACCATCATTCTCAGGAAATGTACCGTCTGTGTTTAAAAATTGTTTCCATCTGCCAACATAACCAAACTTGGTGACTGGTAATGCATTCTTCTGTATCATTTCCATTAGTTGGCGACATTTTATGCTAGTTCAGGTGTGACCAAAATTTCAAAATCTTGCCGTTGTGTTTTATAGTCACAGTTCACATCAAGATACCTATTTTATAACTAATGTTGGTTTAGGGTCTGGACCTCAAATTTGGTGTTGATGTATTCATGCTGTCTCCTTGCTAAATAATTTCCAGAGTGTATAAGTAATCGTGGAACAAACAGATAAATAAGTTTGAGGCTATCAGTCTTCTGCTCTTCACTTGGCATTATGTGGGTTGTAGGCATAGTTGTCTATAGATACTTTAGTTACAGGTAATCATGCACACAGGACAGCTTGGAGTCATATTGTTTCTATGATCTAAACATAGAAGGTCTAGTATTCCACTTCAGCCCATGAATACTGTATTTACAGATTCCTCTGCTTCAGGAACACTGTTGATGGTGATCTTAGGTGGTGCTGTACTTATCTTCTTGATCCTTCTGATGCATTGTTTATTGATGTGGGGCAGGCGTTTATCAGGCAACAAATGAAAGGTCAGAGTCTTTCCATGAAAAGATATCCGATTTCATTTATTCCAAACTTCCAATACCTTTGGACTGTTCTTTTGCCAGTAGCTTCACGAAATTGCTGCATGGATTACTAACAATTCAGTTTTAATGTATTGTTATATGGAGTATTTACCATTATCATTTTTTTGTGTTTTGCAGAATATGGTGATATCACCAACATCTATAATTGGTAAGCTCTGATTGATCTGCTTCTCTGTTTTTTTTTCATTAGAATTTTGCATGAATAAGTTGTTTTTTACATCTTACCTGGACTTCACAA
Organism: Oryza australiensis; assembly: GCA_019925245.2. Classification (NCBI taxonomy): domain Eukaryota; kingdom Viridiplantae; phylum Streptophyta; class Magnoliopsida; order Poales; family Poaceae; genus Oryza; species Oryza australiensis. The sequence continues at coordinate 12,639 of JAIFGZ020000119.1, forward strand.
CACACTATAGTTTAGCATTTAGCACAAATGATTGGCTCTCCTTGTTATTCATGGAGATGAACCGCTGATTGTTATTTTTTTTTAAAAAAACCTATGATGAACCTTGGTGCAGGAAATGGTGAGTGCAAAAATGTTTGAACATATAAGATATTTAATACCAAAACAGTTTTGTGGCAAGCTTTTAAATCTGGTTTTTAAAAATGTCAAGAGTCCTTTCCTTTCTCCTCACTTGGTTCATTCTATCAGGTTAGAAGATTTTGTTCCTGATACCATTCAAAATTCTACATAATATCCAAATAATTCCATTGATATACTGGTTGTTGATATAAAAATGTACATTTATTATCGGTATATTGATTTGCTTTATTCATTGATTTGGTACTTATTTATGTTCCTTGTCCACAATGTCTTTTCATACATTATGATCAATATTTATTGTTTGTTTTCAGTGACACCTTCAACGAGAATACACCACCCACAAATGAACCAGCATATATTTCATCACTTGGTTCTGCTATTTATGAAGCAATGTCAAGAGGTAACAAGGATGCTGTGTGGCTGATGCAGGTGAGCTTGCACTCCTTTTTGCCTTTGAAGTATAAAATATTATGTGTTCAATAACATCGCCACAGTTTCTAATGGAAAAAGCATGTGGAGTACCCATACATACTGGCTTCGTCACAGTTTGTAGAGAAAAATGATGTCTTACCATGTCATAGTATTTCCAGTCAAAAATCATTTTCCCTAAGCCCTGTGGCACAGTGTTTAACTAGCATAGTTTTCATGAACACATGTTATCAAGAGGATGAAACCATCCAGCACATCCTTGTCTCATGTGTCTTCTCTCGGCAAGTTTGGACCTTGATTTTCTTGAAGCCGGGAATGGCGGTTGCTGCCGCTTAACCTTCGATGACTCATTGTGCTAAATGGTGGTGGAAAGTTGTCAAGGATGTACCTAAGGAGCAGAAAAGGGGCTGAATTCATTGATCATCCTAGTCGCTTGGGAAATTTGGAAACACCGTAATGACTGCATTTTCAACAGAGCAAATCCAAACATCATGGAGGTGTTGCAGGCAGTGTCTAACAGAAAAGCTAGGCTTTGGTGCCTGGCTGGAGCTCTTGTGCTTCAAGTTTTCCTTTGTAGTCGCTAACCCAAGGGCATTAGGCTGTCGTAGGGTGGTTATTTTGCTCGTGTGTCACCTTGTGTGATGCTGTTTGTGGATGTGTGAAGGGCTCGTGAGCCCTTGGTTGTATGGGTGGTTTGTTTTCCTTCTTAATGAAATGAAGCGCAGATCTCCTGCGTTTCTAAAAATATGAACAGATGTTACACTCATGGCAATTTTTGAACATTAGTATAATCTTGGAACCTTCTTTTCTTGATTCAGGGTTGGCTGTTCTACTCAGATGCAGCTTTCTGGAAGGAGCCCCAAATGAAAGTAAGTTTCTTCATTTTATTCTGATTTCTGAGCACTCATAGAAACTATAATTGAGCCTGGACTGATGGATATCTGTTTCATCATTCTGAAATTCGATAATAGCAAAAGAATGTGATGATTCAATGTTCCCTTGTATCTTTTTTCTTGCACTCAACTTGAATAGAGAAAATAGCATCTAAAGTTATAGATCATTAAGTGTGGTCAATCTAAGTTGCCATCTTTTTAGAACTTGTGTAGTATAGTGTAGTGGAAAGAACTTTAGTACTTATGCATTGTATCATTGTAATGCAATAGTCTAAGAGAAACCTTGAATCCTTACTGGTGAGATTTATGGAGAAAATTAATGTAGTGCTTCTCAGTGTTTATGCTACTGTGTTTGTGGGTCCAACTGCATAGGGACATGGACTTAATTGAGATTGCTCAAGAAAGGTCAACTGAGAAATGGCTCTGGACAATCTTTTTTTTTTCCAAATCCAATCATTCCCTTGCCTTTGTATTTCTTGCTTCTTAAACCATGCCTGTTGAGAACTGTCTTACCTGCTCTATATTCCAGTACTACTGGTTTGTCTTAGTATTCTAGAAGCATGTGGCAAGAGTGGGCCTTCTGCACTGATATCTTTTAGTTTATGCATACAATAAGCCGTAACTATTACGAATGTTGATTCATGGATATGATAAAGATCCAAAGACCAGGGAATACGGCATTCGTCACACTCAATTAACACCAGTAAGGATGCCCCCTGTCAAAACCAAGAGAGTCTTTGAGGCTTAGAGCATGTCCAATGGTTTCCTAAACTGATCTCTAAACTCGTTTTTGAGATTTTTCCTGCAAAAATTGCCTCCAACAAAATCTCTAGATGGATCTCAAAAATAAAAATTCTCTAAAATATTTCTCCCGTTCTCTAGACTGACAAGTGCTCCCGAGTCCCTAAAATCGCTGGCGCGCTTGTGCAGAAATCATTCCCGCGCGCGCGCCGTGGGAGTCGTCCTCTTTTTATCGCGCGCGGGGCCACGCCATTCTATTCCCGCGCGTCGCGGAGGAGGTTTAGGGCGGAGAGCAGCGCCACCGGAGGAAGAGGAGCGCGCCATCGGCCGCCGCGGAGGAGGAACAGAGGCGGCGGCGGCAAACGGTGCTGCGCTTGCCGGCGAGCCCGCGGCGCCATCCCCCTTCGCGCGCCGCCTTCCCGCTCCGCCCGCACGCCGCCTCCCTGCATCGTCGGCCATCAAGGTATTGACCGATTCGTCAAGGCGCATGGGGCACGGGGCTAGCTAGCTGCATCGTCCTCCATCGCCGTCGTCGTCGTCGTCGACTTGATTAATTTCCAGAAGTCTTGGCTAGCTAGCATCTGCGTGGCCTCACATGCAGATCCCCCTTAACCCGTGCTCGATTAGGCTAATTAATCACATCATGCCACTGTTTTTTTGTTTATATGATATAGCTAGCTAACTGATTGCTGTTGATGTGGTTAATTAGTTTCAATGTGCCTGCTGGCGAACGCTACAGCCGCCGTCCACGCGCAGCGAATGCTGCAGCCGCCGTCGCCCACAGCACCGTCGTGCGACAATTCCATGTGCCGTTGCAGCGCCGTCCCACACGCTCTCTGATTCCACGTGCTATCTTCCCACGCGCCGTGCTAGGAAGAAAAAATCGGTTGAGGTCGGTTGAGATTTGTTGGTTAGTTAAGATATTGGAAACCAATCAGGAAATCCATTGTAGCAAACTTTTGATCAGATACTCTAAATCTTTTAGTGAATCTCTATATGTCAGGTTTAGAGATCGATTTTTAGAGAGACCGTTGGGCATGCTCTTATTGGACTAACTTTAGAGATTCTATTGTTGATTGATAGTGGGGTACATATGGTGCTTTTTTATAGGGAGGGCTCCTGCTACATTTCCATGGGTAGAATCTCTACTTTCCTAAAAAAACCATACCTCTAATTTCCTAGTAACAACTTTGCTAACTAACAGACAGGATACCAATTGACTAACCCCTATCCTACTAGGAAACTAATTCATTATTAAGGAAATAGAATTGATAATCCTGATGCTACAGTATTATGATACTGTTCACACTCGGACAGACAGTGGTGCTAGTGTGCTACAATAACAGTAACAGAAGCAAAATATTATGTGTGTTCATATGAACACATATTAGCAAATAGGTAGCAAAAGCATCTACCTGTTTTCCCCCATATGTAAAGTTTCTGCTCATCCTTATAGATGGAGATAACCATAGCTTGTTTTGTCTTTCAGGCATTACTGCATTCCGTCCCAACTGGTAAGATGATAGTCCTTGATTTATTTGCTGATGTGAAGCCCATATGGCAAATGTCCTCTCAATTTTATGGTGTGCCATACATATGGTATGTTTTGACTTCCCCCTAAAGCTTCAAATCTTCTTTTTCTTAAATATCACTGTTATACTCTATTAGTAGTAAAAGTATGCATGGTGGTTCTCATTTAAACTAGGTGCATGTTACACAACTTTGGTGGCAATATTGAAATGTATGGCGTACTTGACTCGATTGCATCTGGCCCCATTGATGCACGTACAAGCCACAACTCAACGATGGTACATTTTACTCTCTTCTATTAATATAGTTTAGAGCTTATATGAGCTGAGATTGTCCATTATCAGTTGCACCGAACTTGACGTGAATATATCATAAGTTCTTTACCGTTGATCTGGCACTGCAGATTCTATATCATGCCATGATTCCTATTAATATGATACTTATACTAACTTTTGTCCCTTACCCTCCTTTAGGTTGGTGTTGGCATGTGCATGGAGGGAATAGAACATAATCCGGTTGTTTATGAGCTTATGTCTGAAATGGCATTCCGTAGTCAAAAAGTTGAAGTTGAGGTATGTACAACAAACATATGCCTGGCTTGTTATGAACCACTGTGACAATGTCTCATCTCCTTTTCTTTTGTGACCAGCTCACCTGGCTTTTCTCAGTATTACTGCCTGACATTTTTCATTTGCTGAAGTTGTTGCATGTTTCCAATTTGTCAAGTGCCATCTAATCTGTATTATTTCCCAGGATTGGTTAAAAATATACTCCTACAGGCGATATGGTCAATCAAATGTTGAAGTGGAGAAAGCTTGGGGGATTTTTGTATCATACAATATACAATTGCACAGATGGAATTGCGGTTTGATATCATACATATTCTCTACAAATTATGCTCCTGCTTTACAACTGTGCTATGATTATTAACAAATCCATATATTCTTTCATATGTATATTACAGGATCATAATAGGGATTACATAGTTGAATTTCCAGACATCAGTCCAAATTCATTTGGCTCTGATGTTTCAAAGCGAAAGGCTATTTCAAAGGTGAAGAAACATAAGAGGTTTGTCTTAAGCGAGGTGTCTGCAAGCCTACCACATCCACATCTATGGTATTCCACAAAGGAGGCTGTCAAAGCCCTTGAATTATTTCTTAATGCTGAAAACGATCTTTCAAAAAGTTTGACATATAGGTACGTTTTACAATAGCCATTGGTCCTTCAAACATCCTGATGCCATGCATTCTTCTTTAACTAGGTATCAGTTAACTGTTTGTTTCTAGACGACTTGTTTCAGAAAAGGAAATGTTGAAGCAGTTTCAACATCTTTATGCTGATATATGAAATTCAGTTTCTCCCAATCCCAGAAAAAGAAAATCTGCTTTATTTCATGCCTGTTTGATCTGCTATGCTTTTCCAGAGCATAAATGCATCTACTTCTTAGTTTGTTTACCAATCATGTCAGAATCATGGCATTCACAGAATCAACCCACATATTTTGGGCTTGGAGCAGGAAAAAGTCTGAAATGTGGGGCCTCACTGATGCTGAAATGTTAGTCATATGTTAGAACTTTCACTGCCAGCTGCTTATTAATCAAACAAGCTGTTCTGCATACCCATGATATTTTTTAAAGAAAGAAAACTGTGAATTAATGATAATTGTTGTCACAGGTATGACCTTGTTGACCTGACAAGGCAATCACTATCGAAATTAGCTAATGAAGTGTACCTTGATGCCATGAATGCTTACCGAAAGAAAGATTCAAATGGTCTAAACTTTTACACGAAGAAATTCCTCGAACTCATCATGGATATTGATACACTACTAGCTTCTGATGATAATTTTCTACTGGGCCCTTGGCTTGAAAATGCAAAAAGCCTTGCTATGACTGAAAATGAACGAAAGCAGGTAAATTTCTCACTCTTCATCCAGTATTGGTCACGGATCATTTTTTTTCTTACTGTTGACTGACTCAATTTCTTTTCTATCAGTATGAGTGGAATGCTAGAACACAGGTAACAATGTGGTATGACAATACAAAGACCGAGCAGAGTAAACTACATGACTATGGTAATATATATAGTTGTTTACTCCATAATTCTGAAGTACAGGCCAGATATATGTATGCTAGTTTCACTTCGACGCTATTAAGCTTCCTGCTTTTCTTGACACCTTATTACCAGCCAATAAATTTTGGAGTGGACTGCTGAAGAGCTACTATCTACCAAGGGCATCGAAATACTTCACTGATTAACAAAAACCCTGCAAGAGAACCAGAGTTTTCAGCTGGAGGAATGGAGGAAAGATTGGATTGCATATTCGAACAAGTGGCAGTCCGGGATGGAGCTGTATGCTGTGAAGGCTACGGGTGATGCTTTGGCAATTTCCAGCTCACTCTTCAGAAAGTACTTCAGCTAGCTGCAATTGTCTACTTCGAATTTTTAGATGATGGAAAATATCACATTTCCAGCCCCTGCATCGGCACTAGGTGCACACGCCCTAACTGTTCGAATAAAAGCTAACTGTCTACTTTGTTGATGTGGTAAATAGTTTGATACATCAGAAATGGCCTAAGTTGCAAACAAGTGGCGTCAGTCTCTATCCTTCATGTGTGGGTCCCACTCCCAACTTCCAAACAAGGTTCAACTGTAAATACCACTCGCAGCAACATCAATCTCTTCAGCTGCTGTAATAATCGAAATTCAAAGGCAGACTCCAAATCGGAAAACCTGCCTCCGTTTAATCCTTTGCATCTACAAAGTGCAAAGCCGCCGCAGCGCTGCCTTCACAGCCGCACTGCAAAAGGCGACCTGCACAACCACCTACTCAACGCTACCGAAATGAAATAAGTTGGGGTTATCGTTGTCGAGTTTATCGTACCAATTACCAGGACAAGAAGCTTCGACTCCACCCCCAACGCACGTCCGCTACCAGACTGGAGGCTATTTACATTCATTCATTGGATGATGATGATGTACCGTGTTATTAAAAAAATATAAATTTTTATTCATTGTTAAAAATTGTTTTAATAAAAATGTTTCAGATATTTTATTTATCAGAGAAAAATGTGTTAGTAAAAAAATTATCGGAATATAGTTGTGTGAGATTTTGTTATAAAGATTTAATTGTAACGAATTCAACGATATAATTAGTTTGTAATTTGAATAAATAGTAAAAAAGAGAAAAAATCGTTTTAATTTTAAATCTTTTCCCATGCATCTACTGTGTGTGTTGTACTACTGCAGTTTGTTTTAATTTTAAGCCTTTTGCCGAACGTCAGACTTATCCCCTTGCCGACGCAAGTTCCTTAAAGCATTATCGGTGCTGAAAACCACGCCCTCCGCAATACAGATCCCTTCTTAATCAGACCGACGCCTGCTTCCCGTGACTGGGGTCAAAAGGCAAACCGACCATCAAGGTCATGTTTAGTTATAGCCAAAATATAAAAAAATTAGATTTTAATTATTTTTGGTATTTTGAAACTAAACATATAAACATATGGATGAAAAGTTGAGATAAAAAAATTTTGGTTTTGGAAAGAATTTGACAAAAAAGATAAAATTTTGGATTGAAAGATGTGCATAAGAGTTACATGAATCATGCATTTATTAAAAAGAATTTCACATAAAACTAAACATCTATTTTTTAAAAAGATTTTACCCAAAATTTTTACTAAATTTTGCAACTAAAACAGTGCCTAAGATGGAGAGGAGCTCTAGAGACGCCGCCGGCTGCGGCGTGCGTTGCATGCAAATGCGTCCCAGCAGCTGGACCATATAACTTGAAGACTTCATGTGCTGGTTTGAAATTTCATTAAGCTCAATTGGCCAGGAAAAGAACCCTAAAACGATTGATCAAAACAGAAGAAAGGTGGTTTAGCCTTGATCTAATCAGCTAAGGCCGATGAATCTCTAGCTCCTCTATTCAGTTCAGGCCCGGCCCTGACGCGGGCAAGCGGGGCAGCCGTCCAGGGCCCCCAATCAAGCGGGGCCCCACCCCATGGCCAAGTAGAATTTTTGACATTTTTAATTTTTTTTAAAGATTTAAAAATAACTTGAGTTTCGAAAATTACAAAACTAATCTCCTTCCGCCCTCTGAGAGGGCGTGAATGGAAAAAACGCCCTCCCACAGGGCGAATTATCCGACATGGCAGACGGCCATGGGGGCCGCCGCGCGCGGTGGCATTTTTGCAGCGCCCTTCCCGCCCTTGGTAAGGGCGTTTTTCACTGTGCACGGGGCCGCCGCAAAAGGCCGGCCGCCCCGGCATTTTTGCAGGCGGCTCTTCCCGCCCTGTAAGGGCGTTTTCACCGTGCACGGGGCCGCCGCAAAAGGCCGCCGCCCGGCATTTTTGCAAAGGGTCCCCTTCCCGCCCTTACTAAGGGCGTTTTTTCACGTGCATAGGGGCCGCCTGCAAAATGCCACGGCCACCCCGGGCATTTTGCAGCGGCCCCTTCCCGCCCTCCGAAGGGTTTTACTGCCCAAGATATAGCCGACTCTCAATCATTTCGACCTCATTTACACCTTCCCAAATCCAAAAAGAACAGAGAGAGGTGAGGAAGAGGAGGAGCTGCGTAAGCCCCCCTGGATTGCGTACTTCATTGGAGGTAAATACAATATCCCGTCGTTATTTTGTTTGTTAGTTAGTATGTAAATGAAATATTAGGAAAAATATAAATTTGTAATATTTGAATAGGTATTGAATAATTTGTTATAGATTTGTAAAACAGATGGTTTAATTTAGATCAATTTAGATAATTTAATCGACAAGAACATAGGTAAAATAGATAGATCAACAAGGATAATTTAATGGACATTAACATAGGTAGAATAGATAGATGAACTTAGGTAGAATGTGTTTGGATCTAAGTGTAAATTATGTGAGTAGATGGTAAGCACTATAGAAAATCGTACGTATAATTTTGTTGATGATCAAAATATGTTTAGATATAAACTACGATTTAATTGAATTTAGTTTATAAATTTTGGCAAATTGAAATGAACGAGTTACGATTGGCATGTAGATGGAACGAACAAATCGATTTGGGAAAATTTAAGATGTAGACCAGAGAACATATTGTTAAAGAAATTAAGTTAGGCACGAATCATCTAGGCAATATATTCGTAGTATGAAATAAACTCGTTTTAATTTGTTTGTCGTGCACTATGGCAAGTAAGATCATATTTCGTATAGTTCACGGTGAAGGCAACGTTAGATACGGTCCGTAAGGTGTAGATTTGTCGAATTTAGGATGAAATCAAAGGGCATCGATAGGCCAAAGCGAGAAAACATTTGAGTCGTGTATAGTTGGTTGCTACGTGATTTAAAGTGGATACAAGAGTGAACACAATGTCTCTATCCGTTGTAGTAAGTCGTGCAATGAAGGATATTATTGGGAACTTATGCCTATTGATAACATTGAGTCGTGGAGACGTTATGTGGACATGGCACTTGAAAGGTCCTGGCCCCTTGTTATTTTTGTGGCACGCACGAAATCGATAGCATTAATACAATTCAAACAGAGTATGGCGAAGGTCCAAGCAATGAAGCAAGCTTAGAGGAGGCGATTGGCGTGACGGACGAGGGGAGAGAATCAAAGCAATTGTTGAAGAAATGGAGAGGGAGGATTCGAAAATGAGCAAAGTGAGGGCGATGAATCATCTGACGAGGAAGAAGATGTCATGCCTGTCGATTGGGAACAAGCCGATTTCTCTCGCTTGTTATCTCGTAAGGGCAGCATGTTTCATTTGAATACAAAGATAACGAGGTCATCCAGTGGTGCTAGGTATGCTCATAAGGAAGACATGAAAGAGGCAAGAAGCATTGGGCGGTGTCTTTGCATAGAGAGTTTAGGGTGGTAAAGTCTACGAACTATGTGTATGATGTGAAGTGTATGAAGGATGATTGTCCGTGGCGCGTTCATGCATATAAGGGGAAATGGAGTGACTATTGGAAAATGAGCATTGTTGGTGAGCACACATGTCTGTTGTCGGGGTAGATAAGTACCACCGCAACATCACCTCGGCATTTGTTGCCGGTGAGATGTACACCATGTTGTTAAAAACACGGATTTTGAACCAGCTCCATTATTAAGCACATTGAGAACAAATTCAAGTATACTATTAGCTATGCGAAGGCTTGGAGGGCGAAACAAAAGATATTGGAGATGAGGTATGGCACATTTGAAGCATCGTATGACAATTTACCTCGTCTATTAGCCATCATTGCTCGTAGAAACCCCAATACCTACTACGACATTCGTACATTTCCATCATCTACGATTCGAGCAAGAGCGTGCTGCAAAGAGCCTTTTTCTCGATTGGTGCTTGCATCAACGCATTTGTGCACTCTCGCCCGTGCCGTGCATAGATGGAACCTTTCCACAGCAAATACAGAGGTCGATATCGACGGCGATTGGAGCAGATGGGAACAACCAGGTGTTACCTATGGCGTTTGCATTTGTCGAGAGTGAGAACACCGAAAGTTGGTATTGGTTCTTGAGAGAGTTCGATGCCAAGTCGTTCGTATGAGGCCCAATGTTTGTCTCATACATGATCGTCATGCCGCATGCCGAGGGCAATCGACTATCTTCGAATGGTTGGCCGAGAGGGGACTTCAGCTAGGTGGCATGATGTTCGGAGTAGGTGGTGCATGCGTCATATGGGAGCCAATTTCTACAAACAATTCAAGAACAAGCACCGATGGATCTATTCAAGAGGTTATGTGGTCAAAATCAAGAGAAAAATTCAATGAGATGTGGAGAAGGTTGGATGAGCCGACAACGAAGCAAACCAACGAGCAATCTCGTTTGCCACAAGTTGACGAGCCTCGCAGCACCTCTTGGTCCATTGCATAATGACCCGCCAACAATGAGAAGGAGGTCTCGCACCATCAATACGTAATTTCTCCCACCGGATAGAGAATGAACCGAAAGAAAAGTGGTCTCTGTTGTATGACACCGACGAGCTCGATATGGAATGACAACGAACCTGGCCGAGATGTACAACTGGGTGATGCGAGGAGTTAGGGGGTTTCCATTGGTGGGTATTGTGGAATTTATCCTTCATGGCACTCAGGCATATTTTAGGGATAGATTTAAGAAAATATGCCCTTTAATGGTCGATAACAAAATTGTATTTGGCAACATGGTGACGAAATATATGCAAGACAAAATTCAAGGCTATGAAGCACGAGTAATCCCCAAGGAACCCAAGTTCTTGATGCAGAGATCATGTGTGTCGACGGAGAAGGCGAGGCATCAACCGTGTTCAAGCGTGCGTGAATGTGTGCTTCATGCGGATGGTGGTTGTAGTGCACGTATGAAGCCGAAGCTTAGACATCCGCCTTGCTCACACGCCCTGCCGCACTTGGGACTCGCGGCATAGTTCTAGATATTTATGTGTCACCGTACTACAGGAAAGAATCAATTTTTCATACGTGGAAGGAGGAGATATATGGTTTTGGGATATCTGGATCGTACACAACACTGCGGCCACAAGTATTCTACATTCCGCATCCATCGAAGTTAAGGATGAAAAAGGGACGTCGTCGCCGAGACGCATCAAACGACATGGACGAGTCCGAGGCGGAAGGACCCTACGTTGCAGAAATGCGATGAGCGCGGACATACATACAAAAATGTCCGAAGAATTCAATCTCTTCAATCGTCGAAGGTTCAGAACTTTCTGGACAGCCCTCCGATGGTAGCCGTCCATCTGGAGAAGGAACAACAACGAGGCGACCACGTCCTAGACGTGCTCGCAGCAGCGACTACGTCGTCCGCGGAGATGCAATGGCTTGATTATTTTGTTTGCTCCTTTTCAATCTAGTGGTGATCCGATATTTGTAATATTTGTCATGTTGTTGCCATCCGTCGTGCGTGTAATATTTATCATTGTGAGACGTAAACCTGTTTTATTGTTGTTGTGATACTTATATGTTGTGTTTGTTAGTTCTAATTAAGACGTGCACTTTTTTTTTATGTTGAGATATAATGGACCATTTATGTCATGTATTCATGTTGTTTTGATTTTTCTTATAAATTGCTTATTGTGTGCTTCATGTATTCATGCGGGTATGGCGGACGATACACCGCCGCTTTCAGAATGTGGACAGGGTGCATGTGTCGTACTTGTCAGCAAAGCGGTGGTGCTCACTGACCACCTTTCGCCCACGGCCTGCCGCGCTGAAGTTGTTGCGTGTCGATCCGCGACACGTCCAACTGTACGATCAAACTCTTATCACTTATTGCAAGAATACTATGCTTGATACTAATATTACACTATGTGTATGATATGCAGTTACGTGAGTCCGGCTCGATCGCTCTCGCAGACTTGTTGAGGCGCGTGCCCACGAGCATGACCAAAGCCGACTGGGATGCGGACCGGTCCCCGATAGTTGCTTTGGTGGATCGGTGGCGTCCCGAGACGCACACCTTCCATCTTCCTTGTGGGGAGATGGCTCGACGCCGCAGACGCCCTGCACTGCTAGGGCTACCACTAGCCTGGAGAGGTTGTCTGCCCGTGGATACCGTTGGTGGATGGAGTGAGGACATCACCGCACGATTTGCTCGTGTGATGAGGCTACCTTGGCTCCCAACTGCTCAATCGATCTACCCTTACGCGACCACCGGCCTACGAAGACTTGGATTATGCGCCTCACGCAAGTTAACTTGCAAGACTTGTATTTTCATTACATCCGATGTTTGTTAACATGGTTTTCTCCTTTGTAGGCCGACAAGCTCCACCCCGACGCCGACGAGTACTCCGTGCGACGCCGTTGGAGGCGTACCTTCTTTGGTTGTTCGGCCGGGTGATGTTCACCAACACGTCGGGGAACACTGCAGAGAGGGACCTGATCCACTACGCCGGCCGATAGCGGACGCGGAGATAGGCTTCGTGCCTCGCTGGAGTTGGGGTTCGCGGTCCTCGCAGCCACCTACCGTGGGCGTGCGACGCGTGCACGAAGACAGATCCGGGAGCGATCTTCACAGTTGTCCCCTTCTCTTACAAACTGTGGGCTGGAGCGGTTCGCGATCGGCCGACCGGCCGTCGACACCTCTCCGTACGACGTAGCGCCCGCTCGAGAACCCGCCGACGGCCTACGATGGGTTACTGGTTTCGACGCAACGTAAGTACAAAGTCATATTTCTTTCAAATATTTAAATTGTGTTGAACAAAGCTTGTAACCACTTGATTATTTTATTTTCGCAGCGTCGTTACGCCCACGCTCGGTGAGACGGAGCTACCCGGACTTCGTGTTCGAGTTGGACCGTCCACCCGTACGACGTTGTCCGGGAGCCGTACACGCAGCGGGCGGTCGCAGCTCGGCGCCTCTAGGCCTCTCGACGTTGTGGCGCGACTCGGCCTCCGGATGACGTTGATCCCGATGGTGTACGACATCACCGTCGAACCTCACCGCCAGCCGAGTGATGAGGCGCTGGATCGCGCTGTGGATTCCCGTAGACGTACGCTGATTGCCGTTCCCACAAGGACCACCAGTGAGTATTTCTATTTCAAATGTACTACTATTGTGTCAAATTAAATGGAACTATAGTCGACCTTTGCGTGTACGCAGGTTGTCTCGATGGGGACAAGCAGGAGGCTCCTCCGGGAACCACGTATGCAAGCAATACGTGGCGGATCGGCCGATAGCCACCGAGGAGGTGATCGGCGAGATCTACGCCCACTCGAGGAGAACTACACCGCCTACCTTCGGTGGTACCTATCGCGGACGCGTCCGCGAGTTACCTTCACACCGGCCACGCAGAATAATTGTAAAACCGTGCAGCAAATGCAGCCACTGACACCTACCCTGTGCACCGAGACCAGGACTACTTCGTTGGGGTACGTCATGATTTCTCGGCATTAAAGCCTTTGTACGTCATTATGTTTTTTTATTCACCTGAACGAGGTGGAACAGAGGATGACCTTCCAGCGGATGCAGACGACGGCACGTTCGATCTTGCGGATCTTCTCTTGTCGCTCGCCGTCGACACGGCTCCTCCACGTGGTGTTACAGTCCTCGTCCACGCGGTCCAAGATCTGGATGGTCACCACACGCGCCGGTGCTTCCACAAAGTTAGTTCCACTCATTTTCATTGTGTCAACCCTACAACGTGATCTAACAAACCGAATGTCGCCTAGGTCCGACGCTACCGAGCGGATACGGCAGCGCGAGTGGATCGTCGATCCTTCGGCCTTTCGCTACTCGGCCCAAGACTGCGAGCTTTGCGGAGCGAGCGGATCCTCCGTCTCGTCCCCTCACTCAGCCGGAGGTGAGCAAGCGTCGTCCGATGATTAGTTCACACGTGTTAGTTTAAGTCACCGATGCTTGACATTGCTTACATACAGGAGGATTCTACTCGGCGGGGATTTTCCGCCGGGGCTTCGTCGACGGCAGGAGGGTCCTGGGAGGCGACGAGGGGGGCGGTACGGCGACGACTTCGACGACTGGAGGACCTAGATCGGGACGTTCTCGCCTCCTCTCGCCCTGGAGCACCTCTACACAGAGCCGGGACCCGCCACAGAGACGCCCGCGCGGATGTCCGTGCTAGTCGTGGCGTGCCCCATGCACAGCCGACGTACTCTCGGGGGCACGTCGAGCACAGCCTAGGAGGGATAGGGGTAAGAGGCCTCGTCGAGCGCGCGTGGTGCAACAGCTTGTACAAATTGTAAATATTTATTTTGTGTTTGATGTTTGTATATATCTATGTCCTGCTCGTCGCACTCACATGTCACGAGATCCTTCCGTATCGTTCGCCGCATGATACTCTTACTAACGACAAAAACTTTCGGCCCGCTTAGACTCGCACGAGACATCACTATCGCCTTTGCCCGTGATAGTCCCGCACGATACGTCGCTATCAACTTTTGCCCCGTGATAGTCCCGCACGATACGTCGCTATCAACTTTTGCCCCGTGACAATCCTACACGATACGTCTCGATCACTGTTGCCCCGTGACATAAACGATACATAGATGTGAACCTTCACCTCCTCACTATATATTGCCTAGATCCGAATACGAGCTCTTCAAATCTGCATTCTCTTTTCTACATTTACTCCTGCAATGAGATCTTCATATCATCCATTCCTTGAGCGTCTCCACTGGTGACTCCATCCTTTGAGCGGTTTTATTCCACCATGGTGTGACCGTCCGTTATGCCATTGTGGAGATGGCTGCATACTTACGTCGTCCCTCCTCGCCAAAACCGGGGAGACGATTTTTCCAATGCGCCAACATTGATCGTATGACTTAACCGCACCGCTTTCATCTACAAAATCTTCACGCAGAAAATGCTAACTTGATTGTACATCGTGTTAACACCTCATGCAAGCATATCGTCGGGTGTGCAACTTCGTTGAGTGGATAGATACGGAGAACCCACGAACCGACGGAACACGTTACTACCCACTTAGCGAAACAAGGTCGACTACCTTCAACGAAGGCCGAGTACCAACGTCGACCTCGCGTAGAAGCTTTGGACGGCCTATGGATCACCGGCACTACCCACATGGCGGGAATGTCCGTAATGCCACCGTGGTCTACGTTGCTGTGTGGTAAGATCCATAAGACAAGCAACTAGAGGACAAAGATGCTTCGTGTGTCCCGAGATTGCGGATGACGATTTTGTCGTGAGTATAATTTTTCTTTCTTTAACCTTTTCGCTTGTTCCATTTTTTAACTCCGACCATAAAAAATGTGCAACCAGGAGGATGTACGCGGTGTCCATACAAAGATTGGATCAATACGGTTAAACCCTTCGATCGGTCGACGGTAACACAACCCGAGTCCACCGAACAATTCATTCAGGCTTGGATGGAGTATGAACGTCACGTCGAAATCGTAAGCTTAGCTTGGAGGAACAACCCACCGGGTTTCCCTAAATGGCTGGAGCGTCCTATGTGCGGTTGTATGGATCGTTGCAAGATGGCTACCTCATTTGAACCATGAACATATGGTCGGAGATATTTCATTTGCCCTAACTTAGACAACGACTTCGTTGTACGTCTTTCATTTTATCAATTATGCAAACGTCTTCGCTCTAGTGGCTCTCTAACCGATTACATGTGTTTCTTTACAAGGGCATTCAAAGAAGGTGTGGATTCACTAGGTGGATCGACAATGTCATTCCCAATATAACGGCCTAAAAGTAATCGAATGTGAAACTCAAAAGGAGTACAACGCCGAGAAGGAAAGAGAAAATTGATGACAAGCTTATCGCCCTTGAACGGTTCCGTAGGTAGCCGAGCCTTGACTCGTCTGGGATGAGTTAGTAGTATTGTATCATCCGTACCTAATGGGTTATGTAACACTCGTGACAAACAACCGCTTAACCATTGCAACTAAGTTAACTTGGTTAAAACAATATGTTCACAGTAATGCAAACAACATATATACGATACCTCGAACATTTACACTTGCAACAATATTTACATTTGCATCCTTACGACGATAACATTTACATTTCAAACAATACGACAAATCACGAAGACATTACATTTGCAACAATACCACAAATCAAATGGATTTGTTATATTAGCAAAAATACAACGATAATATTTCACATCTCAAACAACACGAGAGAGTGGGTCGATGTCGATTAGGGCAATTAGGGTTTAGGCAAAAACGCCCTCCGGAAGGGCGGGAATGGGGCCACCTGCAAAAGAGCGAAAAACGCCCTTGGTAAGGGCGGGAAGGGGCCGCCGCAAAATGCCAGGCGGCCGGCATTTTTGCAGCGGCCCCGTGCACATAGAAAACGCCCTTACAAGGGCGGGAAGGGCCACTCCGCAAAATGCCAGTATGCGGCCTTTGCAGCGGCCCCCGTGCAAAGTGAAAACGCCTTACCAAGGGCGGGAAGGGGGCCGCCGCAAAATGCCACCGCGCGGCGACGGCCCCCACCGCCGCCCGTCGCCACGCCGGATACCCGCCCTCCGGGAGGGCGTTTTTCCATCCACGCCTCCCGAGGGGGAGGAGATTAGTTTTGTAATTTTCAAACTCGAAATTTATTTTTGTAAATCTTTAAAAAATTAAAAATGCCAAAAATTCTGGCCAAGTATACAAGCACCCAAATTCG
Organism: Oryza australiensis; assembly: GCA_019925245.2. Taxonomy (NCBI): domain Eukaryota; kingdom Viridiplantae; phylum Streptophyta; class Magnoliopsida; order Poales; family Poaceae; genus Oryza; species Oryza australiensis. The sequence goes on from JAIFGZ020000119.1 coordinate 29,452, forward strand.
GTTGGCTCAATAGTTCAAGACTCGATCGCAGCCTCCGTGAAAAGCTTCTACGAGAAGCCACACGTGAGACGCGACTCGGACTCACGCCGCGAGTCCTGTCCGTGGCTCCGCGACCGCGTGGCACGGCGGCGACGCGGACGGCGCGCGGCGGACGAACGGAGCGGACGCGAGACGGCACGGCGACGACGCGGATCGACGTGCGCGTGCTCCGCCGGGCCGCTGCGATCTCGCGACGAGTCGACGACCGACGATCAGCAGAACAATGCTAAGCAAGAATCTCGTGAGGCACACATACTAAATTACTAATCCACTCACAAAGCTAGACTACAAGTAAAGTAGAGTAGATCAATTAATTTTGTGAACTTTTTATAAATTACAGTAGCATATATGTATTTACATTTGATACTATCAATTTCATGCATGTGTAAAGGGCCCCAGATTTTGGTTTTGCCCCGGGCCTAAAAAAAGTCAGGGCCGGCCCTGATTCAGTTCAACCTTAACAAAGTTAGATACTCAAACGAAACGAACTATTCGTCCTATCCAATGATACAATGTATGTTTTAATGTGAAGGACAAGTATAGCAAACCAAAAAAAGGGAAAATGACCCGATGAGCTAAAGCATCGCGCGGTTTTTCTAGAAAAGAAAAATCGTCGAAGTCGAGAATAAGACTAAGAAAAATTACGATCAGTTTGACAGACAACATTCATTCATAATGATAGTTGACCCGAGCATCCTCAAATGAGGACACTCCTTACTTACACGACGATTATAACGAAGAAACATTCGTAAGGAGAAAGTGCGTTACATCAACCATCCATCATGTTATGAGATTGATACTACCTTGATGGTGTTATGACGATGTAATTAAATTATATATACTACCTTGAGGTATGGACGATCTAAATTAATTTGATTTGCTATTTCTAGCAATGAAAGAAGTATTTTGGTTGAAAGTTTTAAATGTATTTCCATTACTTTTATGATTTTTTTATTATTTTTAGTGTACTTAATCGGGTCACGGTTAATTATATATGATTTTTAAAATTTTAACATATTTTTAATGTATTCTAATTATTTTATATAGTTTTTAATGCACTTAAATGGGCCACGGTTAATTATATGATTTTTAAAATTTTATTACAATTTTAACCTAATAATAGTATTCTCATTATTTTTATGTTTTTTATTGTTTTTAATGCGATCATGGTTAATTATATATGATTTTAAAATTTTACTATAATTTTTAACCTATTTTTAAATGTATTCTACTTATTTTCAGTCCTCGTTCTTATCCACAGCCGTTCTTATCCACAGCCAGTAAAAAAAATAGAAGTAGCGAAAACTCATCTTTAGTCCGAGTTGGTACTTGGAACCGTTCTAAAGGGTGTATGTATATATGTATGTATGTATGTATATATGTATGTATGTATATATGTATGTGTGTGTGCGTGCACGCGTGCATGTGTATGTGTGCACGAGAGCGCCCTTCGTCTTCTAAAGCACACCGATCGCACCCTTAGCATCGTCATCACCGCCGGAACCCTCCTCCTCCATGGCGCGCGCACCTAGGTACGGCCCTCCGTCGCTGCGAATGCCGCCGCTGCCTAGGACGAACGGCCCAATGCCGCCACCACCGCCACTGAAGAATGAGCCGGCGCACGGTGGTCCACCGTGCGTCGGCAGCCCGTGGGAGTGCTCACGTGCCGCCCACCTATCAATCCCTCCCTTATTTTAAATAATAATAATAATAATAAATTTTAAAAATGGATTACAAACTCTAAAAAGTTTATTAAAAAATAAATTATAAATAAAACATTACAAAATAAAAATAATACATTAAAGATTTAAAATTTAAAATAATACATTACAAATAAGAATAACACATTAAAAATATGCTTATAATTTTAAAAACTTCTGAAACTAATTAAAATATAGATAATATATAAAAATATATTTAAATTTTGTGCTATGTTATGTTTTAGTTGTTCAATTCAATATACATGTTTTAATTAACTTACGATTGTTTCCCTGTCATGACTAGACGCGGCGACTCTCAAAGTAAATTACGTGCTCCGAAGGTCGCCAAGTAACGCTAAAGCAAGTTATACGAACTATACAATTAGATATGACGTGTTAATTCTAATTATATGTAACTCTTTGTTCGTGTGTACATAAGTAAATAATAAATTAGTAAATTAATTATTGTTTATGTATTAATTATTTACTTATGTATTAATTATGATTACGTTGCATATTTCTTAAGTGAAATTTATTAGTTCTTCATAGTCAAGCAGACAAAAATTTGACTTAGGTTTTGTCCAAAGCAACAAGTATTATAATCCTAGGAGTGTGCATATTTGTCCGCAATGTAGACATAACAATATACCATGCACATTTTGTAGTAATTTATATTTTCTGTATTACTTAATGTTAGGACACAGATGGCAGATCGCGATGACGAATAGTTCCTCTTGGACACGATCAATGAGAGCAGGAGCCAATACTGGACGGACGAGGAGGAAAACGAGGACCCAAGCCAATACCTGAATGAGGAGGAAGAGGAAAGGAACAAGGAGGGGAACAAAGAAGTAGACGAGGAGGGAAACGAGGATGAGCAACAGGACAACCAGGCACACGGACAACGAGGTCTCACAAAGAAGGTGGAGGGGAGACACATTATAATTGCAGTGAAAGCAGACGGCGAACCGATTGCCCCGAAGATGCAGCAAGAAAGTTTGTGTCACGCAGCGGTTGGGTTGTGAGGGATCACATGCCCATCAACATACAGAAGTGGCGCAAAACAAGGTCACACGACGATGTGGAAGATATGTATCTTCCAAATACAGAGAAGGACATGTTATGGAACACCATGCTTGAGATATTCATGATCCCTCAGGCAGAACAGACCAAAATGAAGGATTGGACTCTCAAAAAGGTGGCCCAACAATTTTAGTGCTTCAAGAAATATTTGTATAACAAATATATCTTGAAGGATCTCGACATCGATTTTAACAAATTTTCCAAACCGAGGGATCATTGCGATGCATTTATGACCTACAAGAAAAGAGAGGAAGGGCAAGCCAAGATAGCGAAGAACAAAGCCAATGCCTCTAAGAAAAGTACTTTCACCGGCTAGGTCGGCGGCTACAAGAAGACAAAGTGCTCAAGTGGCGTAAAAATGAAAGATGCTTTAGCTGCAAGAGATATCATTTCAGTCACGTTTGATTGGTCTGAACAATCAAAACATTGGTACTATGCTCATGGGGGAACACTCAATGTTGCTGATGGCCCCTTGATCTTTAGCGATGATATACGCCAAGCATCTTACTACCTCGTGGATGCCCTAAAGGCCTCGCTCAGTGGAAGATTCCACTCGACAAAGAGAAGGACGAGCTTACGCCGGCACCGCGTAATCCCGAGCACTTAGGACGAACACGTGGAAAAGGCGTGGTGCATGGAATGGGTTTCAAGAGGACATCCACATGTACCAGAGTCGCATGAGAAGCAAGAGAGATCAGGATGCGAAGCTGACTGATCTAGAATTGAAGGTCACGAACTACGACCAAAGATTGCAAGAGGAGGTGGCAAGACGGGTAGATATACGATTAAGTGAGCGGAGCTAGCAAACCCGACCGTCTGTTCCTCCTGTCATGGTTAGCCCCTTAAGCAATCAAAGCAGCTGCACTTCTACAGGGCAAGTAGGGGATTAGACCAACGAAGTTGCAACAGGGCCAACTGTCGACGAGCCACCATTCCCTGTGGATGAAATCACGCAGTGGACACCATGTGAGCTGCATATTCACTTCAAGAACCTATAAATCAAGGTATGCTCGTAGTTTGCACAACATGCTCTGTAGCTTGCGAAAATTGGTGCATATGTTACTAACTAACCCCGTTTCTCGTGAAGGTGGCGGAGGGCAATACAAGTCCAGCAAGACGTGATGTACCACTGTAGGCCGATTCCACCTAGATACTCGAAGGTCGAGGTGGAGCGGGTATGCCCAAGATTTGATGATCTCGAGATAGACATCCCTAGAGAAGATGGGGAGACGAAACTAAGAGAGACAGCCCACGTCATCATACTATGGTGCAAGCACGCAACGGCGTCCATTCCTACATCTCCACCGTCGTAGCCTAACAATCCCCGGCCTCCACCATCTCCACCTGTCTCATCCACAACCTCGGTCTCCACCGTCGCATCCGTCTCCATAGCAACCTCGGTCTGCACCGTCTCATCCATCTTCACCGTTGCAACCAGCTGCAAGTAGCAGGCAATAACGATCTCGCCCACCTTACCCCACACCGTCAAAGTCCACACAAACAAAGAAGCCAAAGAAACCCGCTCTTAAGAAAACACCGTATGATATCACTGACAAGGAGACTGACCAGAAAGTGAAAAAACAAGTGAAGGAGCACCTCAAGCCACGGATACCACGTAAGAAGATTCCAATAGACCCGCAACTAAGGCCTTTTTTCATAAGATGAGCGAACCCACGAGAAAGACCTTAGTATCGTACTACGACCGCTCAATTTGCAAGTCTTATGGGAAGAGCACAAGAAAGACAAAGGTTGTCCCCCAACTTGGAATGCAAGAAAAACAAGTGTTTGACCCAATGCCATCGAACCTTGATATTACTTTATAAGAATTTATGGCAGATACACATCTTAGCAAGGAGCAACTCCTGGAGATAGCCCCTATCAAGAATGCCCCATACGCAATTGGCGCACCACTTGTCAAGCCATAGCTGGTCAAGAACCTAACTACACAGATATACTGATTCCATCAATGGTACATGGATCAATTAGCTCATGGTAGGATTATGTTCGCGACAAGGATTAAAGATGAAGATTTCTTCCGTGGGATGTATGATATGTGGATCAACTTCAAGGATGTCTACGACGTATACCAACAAGACACCCTTGACGTCTCTCTTCTCAGTCGTTGGGTTCTGTTAGTGTCATTTAATTTTATTTCGTTCATTAGCCCGTCGTATGTAACATCGAGGATTTAACATCTTTTTTCGCTGTAGAATGGAGATTCAAAATTTCCGTAGGCATGGATACTTCAAGTGTGGTTTCATGGACCCCTACAAAATCAATGAGAAGACTGTAGATGACTGGCCAGATGAAACCGAGGAAAATATTTACAAATTCCTGGTGCAACAACATTTTAAGCAGTTCATACTCTTGCCTTACAACACAAAGTGAGTTTTTACTGCCTTTTGTACCAATTTCCTTCTCGTATTCATAAAATAATATGTATATCATATTTCACGCAATTTGCAGATTCCACTATGTCCTTTTTATAATAGACATTTTCGAATGCAAGATTCATGTCATGGACTCTATGCAGAAACCAAGGGATACTTTCAACAAAATAATTGATATGCTTAACAAGTAATATCATTCACTAGTACTATCATTATGATTGATGTTATCGCTACTATATAGATCAAAACATCATTAATTATAATTTGCAACTGCAGGGCATGAGCAAAATTTGTAGAAACTTCCGCGAGTAATTCAAGGAATAACTGACTGAGGATGGACTTTTCGGTACGTACATGGTCCAGAATTATATCTTATTTATTCTATAATAGAAATATTTCATAAGTTCATTTCTTCTTTAGTGTTTACTACATGAACAGGGACATGTGATTTTATTCATTGCGTAGCACAAGATGTTAGCATTGATAAGAATATCAAACTACATAAACATCATTCTAGAATTATTTACACTCTTCTCATTGATTTAATATATTCATATCTTATTTTTTGAAAACGACAGTTATTTGGATGAAAGACCAACTCCCCTTGACGGATATACATAAAGGTTGTTCAAGAACAACCGATGAGATTTATTATAGACAAGATTGTTAATCTATTAGGAGAATTCCATGACCACGGAGAACATATTCCTTGTTACGAATAGTTCACCTATTAACTTTTGTAATATATGATAAAATATTAGAAATTAACAATGATTGTACGTATATCAAAAATGTATTTAATTCCTATTGTAGATGACTAAATATACCAACAATTATATATATGTGATGCTATATACAAATATATATTAGTGATATGTGTGTAGGGTTGGATAACGAGCTGGCTCGGCTCGCTCTGGCTCGTTAGTATAACGAGAGCTGAGCTGGCTCCTCGACTCGCTCGGCTCGTTAGTATAACGAGAGCGGAGCAGAGCCAGCTCATTATACTAACGAGCCAGAGCTGAGCCGAGCCAGCTTGGTTAGCTCGCGAGCCATTTTAATATAATATAATTTGTGTATAAATAACATGTCAATTTCTTTCTGAGTCTATCAAGCATACAAATATACAAAAAAAAATAAAAAATGACATATTAAGTCCATAATTAACATAATAACACATGTCCATCGACAATCTCATCCAAATGCAAATGCAATGATGTAACTAGATTAGATATTATTATTATTACAATCCAAATCATTAGGTCCATATTGATCATCACAAAACCATAAAAGTTATTGACTTATTGTCATATCATAAAAACTTTTTTCATGGACCATCGTCCTACTTGTAAATTATATATAGCTTGTTGAGCTCATGAGCAGGTCGCGAGCCGGCTCGTTATAGCTAACGAGCTAAACCCTTGGCTCAGCTCGTTAACATTTCTCAACGAGGCGAGCCGAGCCAAGCCAAATGAGCTAGCGAGCCACTCGTCCACCTCTATATGTGTGTGTATATATGTATATATATATTTAAAAATCTTTAATACCGATTGTTACCATGGTGCTATCATTTTTAATATTTGTTATCAATCGGTATAAAAATACATCTCTTTAATCCTGAATTATATGTTCCCGATTGAGAACGTAAAGTGACAACCCCAACGGTGATCTCCTTCACGTACAAACGATCTCTCTTCCCATTGTCCTGTGCTCGAGGAGAACACACGCAAGATGCAAGGAGAGGGTGGCCACTCTCATTCCTCAACCTTTGGCCTCGATTTCTTCGACACAAATTCCTTGGGAGTAACACACGGGATCAAGAACACCTCGTAGTGCGGAGATATGGTGGGATCGAAAACGAGGTACTTTTCATGGCGGAAGCTCCTCGTGGCGGGGGTTCAGGAAAGAGCGCCCACCGCTGCATAGTGTTTGGGTTGGGATTGATTAATGCTGTTAAGAAAGAGTTTGTTGAGACTAGGGAATGGAGCTAAGGAGATTTAATTGTGAACCTGAGATTTGTTGAGATTCTCCTAGTCATTAGCAGTGCAGATGAGCAATTAGAAATGATGTTGAGACTTGCTGCCATTCAACTCAGCACCAAAAGTTTCAGTAGTTCTGGGATCTTCTTGACAAAGGCTGCTTTAAAACTCCTATTTTGAAACAAGGATTCATAATTTTGCATAAGAAATAAACTATTACCACTGTCACTCGTAAGTACCTCAAGCTTGTAACTCTTTGATCCAACGAGCAATTAGAACCATCCGATACGGCTTATAAGCCACGGGTAAAATGAACGAAGTAAACCAAAATACAGTTCTTAAGAACTAACACTTAAAAAATAAAATACGATAAAAACCATGTTAAAACCAATCTTAAAATTTTAAATATATTAGCTTAAGACGAAAAGTTAAATGGTGAATGACGAAAGTTCGGGCTTCTTTAACCAGGCTCTCGGTCTAGACTATAGACCTGAAATATTCCTACCAGTGACAGTAGTAATTCCAATGCACGTATGGGCGGTGGTATGTTCACTGTTAAAGCACCATTTGAATTAAAATAATATTTAAAATTAATGAAAATGTAAATTATGCTGATGTATTTAAAACGAAAAAAATCATAGCACATAATTAATTAATTTTAATTATTATAAACTTACTGCTATATATTTTTGATACTTCATCCGGTTAATGCTTAATATATTTTTTAATTTGATTAATGTTATAAAAAATTTAAAAACATCTGCGACACCAAATTAATTTTATGAGTGGTTTCATTTTTCTCACCCTCTTTCCCTCAACCCCAAAGACATAGTGGGGCTTTATTCGGTTATAAGGTGGGCCTTGAGCGATCTTGCCTCGCAGTCCCTGTTGGCTGGCCTAGCGACGGCCGATCCGATGGTCGGTGCGTTGGAGCTGTTGGTGTGTGAGTGGTTGTTTTTTCATCTTTCCTGGTTATGACCTGTCATTGTAATCTTATAATTTTTCTATTCTATTAATATAAACTTCGCACCATTTTATGCGAGTCGTTCCTTTAAAAAATATATAACATTATATATATATATAATATATTTAATAATATGTTTGTTTTTACTTAAATTTTGTTATATTTTTTTATAAATTTCATCACATCAAAAAGTTTAACTACAAAAGTCAGGCGATCAAACGAACGGAGCATTTTAAAACATCTAAAGTTTTCGCACGGTAAAGCTAGCGGGCAGCCACCCCCACCTTCTTCCATCTACCCGGTCTCCATTTTCCCCCTCATAAATTCTCTCCGCTCTCCCGGATCGCGACTCGCGACTCCTCTCTTCTCTCTCGCCTCGTCGTCTTCTCCAACCCCCACCGAACTCCCCCTCCCTTCCTCGAATCCTCCGGCCACCCACCCAACGTCGGGCGAGGGGCGCGCGCGTCGTCGTCGTCGGCTCGATCGGCGCCAGGCAGAAGCGGTGAGGCGACGGCCGGATTCCGCCTCCGGCCCGCGCGGCGCCCTGCACGGCAGCACCACAGCGAGCGATATGGCAGCAGCGGCCGACGCCGGCTTTGATCCCTCCGCCGCCCTCGCCGCCACATCCACCTGCACCCACTGGTTCGTGCGATGCGATCCCTCCTTCCCTCCCTCTCGGTCGGTTTGCTGCCTTTTTCCTGTACCGTGGCGTGTCTCATGGGGGCGTGTCGGTCGGGGTAGGCTGCTCTGATTCGTTGATCTCGTGGGAGTGGATCTGAGGTGGGGTGGGGGAGGATGAGGATCCGATTGATTCTATGAGCGTTTGCTTTGTCGAGATTGAATAGAGGCTTCTCCATCATTACAATGTAATGGACCGTAGCTCATCAGGCAATTAACATTGTATTCCCAAAAAGATGAGAAAGAATCTGTTCATTGGTCTACGAAACAGGCAAGCACATAGGTGGTAATCATAAAGAGCAGAATTTATTTTTGCTGCCACTTTTATCTGGAAATGTTAGCACTCAGCAGAAGCAACTGCATACCCTTAAAAATGAACTGAGATGGCTCCGCGATGAATTGAACTGAGGTAGCACCGATTCCATTAGATATCATCAATTTGGTTTGAGGAGATCGGTACTCCTTTTATGCTGCTTGTGGGAACTGGGGATAGTGCTTAGACTGGGTTTGTAGACCATTGTTTCATCAAACTAATCCAGTGCTATTTGGAGAAACCAAATGGGTTATAATGGATCTTATGGTTTGGGATAATTAGTACCAGAGTATGCATTTCGTTGTATTAATGTGATACGTATTTTGCTTGCTTTCACACTTTCTGGATTTGTTTCTAAATTCTAATCACATCAGAAAGATGCATGATATCAGTTGGAGAGCTATGGGATCAGCAGCTTTTAATATCAGAATTTTTCTACCTACTACCTTAGTCGAGGCTAGTTCAACACAATTTATGATTTGTGGTGCAGTGCTACCGTGCTAGTTTCATGAGCATCATGCCCATTCTTTATTTGCCCCATTGGATGGTACTAGATACCAATTTTAGTTTTGTTCATCTGTTCTTTCTTTTTCAGCCAGCGAGAAATTCCATTGTCGAACATTGACTTACATTCGGCACATTGCGCTCGTAACCTTCAAAAGTGTGAACACTGTGGAGAAATGGTGGCCAGAAAACTTATGGACGAACACTACAATGAAAGCCATGCTCCAGTATGTTTGCAACCTCATCATAAATCTTATGTTTTGTACTTCCAAAACATTATACCATACTTGTGATCTGCTTTGGATGTTTCCATTTTGGTGTTATCTTCTTCTTTATCTTAGGACTCAGTTGAGCAATCTGTTGGCACTTGACAGTTGACTGTACCAATTAGGACTTTCTTTGGTGGTGCTCTTAGAAAATTGTATAACTTGATGTAATTTGAGGGATGGGATTAAACCTTTTTTTAGTTTAATAGGGGAATATAGCTTATTGCTCTGTTTCATAATGAAAACTGAAATAGGGTTTGACAGTGGCCCATGTTCTGGGTTCCCTTCCTGAAAAAAGAAACAGAGAGAAGATCCCTGCACATGTGGCATATCCTCTGTAACCCTGTTAATGGGACATGTGGTCATCATTAACTCCTGAAGAACACGGCTTCTTTACACTTGCTCGCGGCACAATTCTCCATGAATGTACGCGTAAAAATTAATGTGTACATATCAAATTACTTATCATTGGTAATTGGCGTAACATATTTTCTGTACAAAAGTATCTTACAATGAACATGAGATTGCCTCCGCTATTGAATATATCACTACTGGAGTTGGTATGATGAGATTAATTTAATTGATCATTTTAACATATTTACTCTTCACAATAAGCTTTAATATTCTTAAACTCTTTCTCTAGAGGGAGTAGTGGTTATTGAAGCAAGCAAAGAATGCAGCAATAATAAAAATTAAATGTGTTAGGCTCAAAGTTATCAACAACTACAATTTTTGTTCCGTAACCAAAATCATTCCTTGAGGCCACATGTTTGATTGCATGAACTGAATTGCATTATGCCTGTGACTTGGATCGCTGTCGAACGACACCTGAACTGCACGATTTGGCCAAATCAGTGACCCCATGAACCAATGGGCAGACTAGAGGAGGGAAAGGGAACAGGGAGCACGAACTGTAGCTATAGCCATTGCTTCTTATGTCAGTATGTCTGTCACCACCATGATTTCTTCACATGTTGCTCGCTGAGGCATCAGCAGTGCTTCCTGGATTGTATCCAGAGTCTCATTACAAAGGAAAAGATGGGGGAGGGTAGAAGCAAGAATGGAGGAGCAAGAGGGAGGCACTGTGGCATGCTGGTTGATGGTGGGAGGGTGTTGCTATTTTTTGGGGGAATAACTAATTGCACATAACAAATCCCATATACCATGGTTGTGGTAACTATGCTTCATCCAACCACCAGCCTGTAAACTTTTGTTGTACTTACAAATTGGATACACGTTCTGTTATGTTTCCCAAATGCATGATACTCTTGCAGACCAACTGAAACCAGGAACTAATGCTACATTACAATTCCATGTAATATAGTAAGGAGATTAGAATTTACATGTTCCATGATCTGTAGAGTAATTGTATTTTTGGGGGAATGTATACTCACTCTTATCATGTTACATGCAGGTAAATTGCACTCTTTGCAAAGAAATCGTAACACGTGAGATCTGGGATCTTCATAAAAGTGAACAGTGCCCACAAAGGATTGTCGCGTGTGAATATTGTGAGTTTGAGTTGCCCGCTGTGGAGCTTCATGAACATCAGGTGTTGTTTTGCTGTTTACCTTGAAACAATCATTTTTTTGTTTTTTGTTTACTAACAGTTTATGCCCATGCCTTCGATTTATAACAAGTAAATATGCTATAAGATCTAGAGCTAATTGCAAAAGTAATTGCCCTTAATTCTGAAAGTTATACACAAGACTATATGGCATCAATCAAATATATTATAATACACACAATATGTAAAGAATACATTTCTTTTTTACAAAAGACAGTACAAAAACTCATGCAAGTCCTCATATATGTAGCCACAAAAGAACAAGCCATCACCCCCAATAGCTTTTCTTAAGTAGTAAATATACGTTTTAATCATACTAGTTTGAGATGCAGGATGTATGCGGAAATCGAACAGAATTTTGTCAATCGTGCAAGAAGTATATTAGACTACGTGAATGGATTGGGCATGAAATACAGTGCCATGCAAATGCAAATGCTTCTGCACAGTCATCGAGGTAAATTCTTAGGCATTTCTGTTAACACATGCTGAATTTTTATCATTCATGTAACCTTGGTATGGTGCAGGTAGATTTTCTCAAGCTAAATTAGTGCAATCTATTATATGCAAGTCATATAAGCTTAGCTTAGGATTTGAGCCTTGATCCCTGCATGCTTAGTCAATGTGGGTCAGATTCATTCAATATTTCAATTAGATGTTTCCCACTTCTTTCAAGATGATAATGTGTATCAGAGCAATGGAACTGTTGCCTTGTATCCTGATGCTTCTTTTTATACCTTTCATGATTAGCAAGATGTTGCTAGCATTTTTACTGTCCAAATGTGTACTACAGACCTTGTACTGATAAGATGCTTCAACTTTCAGTGCCAGAATCATTCCAGAGAGAGAAGTGCGTCCTCCTCCGCCGGTAAGACCACCACGGCCTATGCATGGTGCACAGCACAAGCGTCTGCTCTTCACAATTGCGGTGACTGGAATCGCAGTTATGATTGGTTCGATACTTTTCCAGAGGGAGGAGAGTTTCTAAGTCGAGTATCTATTATGAACTCTCCCCATCGAGTTGATTCCAACAGCAACAGCATAAAGAGTTACCTTGATGTATAATTTACCCCCATAATCAGTCGATAAAATCACTTTGTTTGTTTGATAGTACAGTCCCTTGGCATGGCTTTGTTAAAAGAATTGAAATAACCATGAAAATGCCCATTATTCTCAGTGATATATCAAGACCTTTGAAGCAATTTCTATTTGAGTTCAAAGGGTAATTTAGTTCAGTTGAACTGGCAATCTGTCGCTCCTATTTCGAAGCGGCAGAGGTCCTCCATGCTACAGGGCTATTGCTAGTACTTATTTTAAAAACCCTTTTCATTTAAATTTAAAAAATAAAACTTCTGAAACTTATTTTTTAAAAATAGATCTTTTAATTGCATGGCAGCATCGCTTTACCATGGCAAAAGGTTCCCATCTGGATGCAAGCTTCGAGGGAATTTATTTAAAAATTTTAAAAATATTGCCTTCTCTCTGCTGTTTGTTTCATATCTTCGAAAGACAATAATACTAGTTTGCAAATTAAATTAAAAGAAAAAGTCTGCCAAACATATTATAGGGGAAATGTTTTATGAAAATGAGTCAAGTCTTGAAAACTCGGAAATATTATACCTAATAGTTTTATAAATTTATGAAAAAATTACTTAAATGTAGAGAGAAAGAAACTTAATTTTATTTGAGAGAAAGAAACAAAATTTTAAGTTCAGACTTAAATGAAAATTTCATTTGAGAGAAACCAAGTGAATAATGTTATATTGCTGTTCATCTAAAATTTATTTTTTTAACTCTCAACTTTGAATTTAAGATTTGATGGTAATATATTTTGTATCTACGTAATTTTTTTAATTTATATAATTTTTATGAGTTTTCCTCATTTGATTATAAGTGCTAATATTTATTAACGATAAAAATAATTTTTATTTATGAGTAAAAATTTTATATACATGTTTTTACTGATTTAAAAATCAATATTAAAAAAATAAATCGTGATAAAGAAAACATCAGAATCGACTCTAAATATTTAAATTTTGAATTTGGGTTACGGCGGGTGAGCCAAAGAAATGATGAAGCTATAAAATATGTCGTCCATATTATTTTTTGCCGTGTGACAAACACCGAACACGACGCGACCAAACCGTACAAGGAGCATTACCAAAATCGTACAAGGAGGAGCATTATAGTTGCATCCGTATAGTTGGCATGTAGTCCCATTGCCAGAGCTACACGCGGGTCCAGACCAAAAAACAAAATGGACCCAAAATTCATTCATGGCATTCTTGCCGGGACATTTTCTTTTTGTACCTCGGAATCGGATGGATGCATCAGCGACTTCACACTGATCATCACTACGCCGCAGTTACGTCGTAACTGAAACGGTTAATTAGACTCAGCTACGATCTCATGTACAAATAAGCTAATATGGTGGCTCAATCCTGGTCCCTGGATACTGGATAGGTCGAGATTAATGGCACCATGTGATGCACTGCAGATTGACATGTACTACTAAGTGTGTAGAAATAAAATTTTACTGAAACATTACAGAAGTTAATTAGATATCTATGCCATCTCTCTCTCTCTCTGTGAGGGAGACATTAAGATCCAGGTTGGTTATTGGTTGTTGATGCATGATTAATGTACTAGAATTTGTTGTTTGCAATATAACAAAAATGCAAACCTTTTCCCCCTCCTGTGGGAGGCGATAGCAAAAGGCATTTTGGATCATGTTTTTCACAAAAGGTTCAAAGCGAGTGCTCACGTGGCAATTATACCATCTGGCTTTCCATGCTTTTCTTGCATGTATCATGTATGCCTTTCTTTTCGTTGTCTGAATGATGTTGTGAGCTCATTATTTCTCTTAGAAAGTTGACATTTCACTTCGGGACAACAAGGAGCCAACGATGGACAGAAAAAGAAGTAATCGAGACAAGCATAAACTGTAGTATGTACTTAGCACTAACCTTCTGACCGGTAGTTCACGCCACTGAATAATTCCAACCAAAGCTATCATTTTTTCCCTCCTCTCGTATTTGTACGCCACACCAAAAAAAAACAAGAACAATCTATTTTCGATTCGAATATTCGTAGATGTCCCCCGGATAAATTTGCCCCAAATTCACATCACCACCTCAAACTCAACACACCGAAAATTGTCGTAAAGGATTTAGCTTCTGTTTTGCAAACAGCAAAATGCATATGCTACTAGTTAACATGCGTATGCACAAAACAAACGTAAGAAAAATAGGTTCAGCATGACATGTGGCGGCATCAAGAGCCAACGAGGCGGCGGCGAGTATGGTCCGGCCGTGCGGCGTCCGTCCGGCTCCGGTGGCCGCCACCGGCCGGAGTTGCTAGGCGAGCAAACTAGCAAAGGGACAAGAAGCTGAAGAGAGAACAACACAAAGGAAAAGGAAAGGTGGGGGCGAGACCCCCACGGGCCATTGGCGCGGTTCAACGTACGGCCCAACAAGCCAGCCAGCCAGCAACTCCCCACTTTAATTAAACAAAAATCGGCACCAAACACTTTATGAGAGGATTTAATAATCTGCAAATGTCTTTTTTCCGTTGTTATGACAGCCCCAATACTAAAAACTATACCTATTAAAATATTTTTTATTTAATCACATACGTTCTGTTCTTGTATAGATATGGTTTCTAACATATGATCCGGTTTTTATGTTTTTTTCTTTTCAATAATTATCTTGTCAAATCAGAAAAACGTTTAGATAACGGTATAATTTAATGTCCATAGTTTCATATTGGTAGTCCTTACTACTACACTAATTAGTACCTTCGTTTTTCGTCTCCAGATTTGTAGTAATGGATGGTGTCACTTTGGTTGTTATATTTTGATTTGCAAAGAATATAATGTAGTGGTATTTCTTATTATATAATAATAATAAAATGGTATAATGCAGGGAAATAGATAGATAGAAAGTTTCTAGGTAACCCAACACACGTAATGATAAGTTTGATCGATGACATGTAAATGACGTGCTAATGTAATAACCAATAATGTTATATAGGAAAAAACTAATGAACATTTGCACGTTTTCCATATGTACGTAGTAGTTGCTTTTTTAATTCAGCGCCCATTGCTTTGAAACAATATAAATTGGTCGTTATTAATAACAAATAATTAAAGTAAGCGAGATGGAAATGATATATAAATAGTCATGAATAGTTTAATCTTAATATATATAGTGTCCTACTATTTTTACCAGTGTATTTAAGATGTAGTCCTTCCTATCCAAAGTTTATATAAATTTAAAAACTTTCCTTCCTATCCAAAGTTTATATAAATTTAGAAAACTTTTAGTCCGGTTTTTACGGTTTCACTTATTTTGTAGTTTTTACCAGATATTCTCTATTTTTCTATTATTGTCCTATCACTACAAGCACTACTAGCCAATAAATTGGCAATTCGTAACATTAAACTTTAGTGCACCTACATTTTCCTCCCTATTTCATAAGAATCATTAATGATACATATTGCTAACATATTGGATTTTTGTTGCGTCCCTTTCATTTCTGTCGTTGTCCTAGTACTTACCTCATTATACATTCGCAATTTCATACTTGTGATTGATATTGGATCATAACGTAGTAACGACATGAGTGAGACAGCAACAGAGTAATCAATGCACAAAATCTTGTAGCAACCTAGGTGTTTAAGAACACCTGCAGTCCTATAAAGAAGATTGATATGGAAAAATTCAAGGGTGAAAGGTAGCCATAATTTGAGATAAAAAGAAAAAGAAAGAGCCATCACACAATTCTTTCCACGACTCTCCTTATAACTAAATCCTCTTATATCACTCTCCATTTAAAAACTAAATCCTCTTAAGACAGCCCCAGTGTAAGCATAAATTAAACAATGATCAAACAGGACCAAACTAGCATACTATGGCCATCAATTATGGTATTAGAGATAAAATCGACCTCTACCTTAGAGTCTAGCTAACTCTACCATTTTAAAAGTTATTTGTCGTAGACGAGAGGTGAACAAATACACGTAGATTTGTCTCAAGCTCATACGAGGATGATGATCATAGGTAAGTAGAGAGAGTTATCAATGCGGCTATTGAATCAAAGTTTCATTCGTCTTTCACGGCATGTATGAGTGGAATGAGAACTAAGGATGCCCTTATATATTGAGAGAGTGAAGTGATTATATAGTTTCTAGTGGAACTCATAATACGTTGTTATGTTACATGAGCAAGATCAAATTCTAATACCAATAATACCAGTTTTAAATTCTTAAGTCTATTATAATATTAATTAATATAACCTAACTTTTCTAACTTTTCTATCTAGTACTCTGTCTATCCCAATTTAATTATCATTTCTAAAATGATTATCATCCAGCAAAGTATTTCTTTGTTTATCTGTGCAAATAAATGCGCATTGTAAAATGTTCTACATGCATGCATTCAATTAATTAAGATTAATTTATATTGGTTCAACCCATATAATATTCAAAGTTCAAATTAGTTTTTGTTGAATATTAATCGATGATAATTAATTTTAAAATAATAGACGTTGTTTTTGGTCTTGGTTTGGGATGAAACAATTGGCATGGAGGGAGTATCGATTATCTATATGATCACGCATCAACATTAATTGTGAAGGTTATCCGAATGATACAATGCTAGTATCCCATCACAAATGACACCTGTATTAATTGAATTGCTTCTATTTTAATCCATACCAGGGTTCCCGATTTCGTGAATTTCGCACGAAAGCCGCGAAATTCGGTGGTTTTGCGGGGTGCAACACGGCATCCCCGCGGTTTTGTTTAAATAATTTCGTGAAATTCAAAATTTTAAAAAAATTCATTTTAACACAAAAAAATATATTTTTATAAAAATATAAATTTCGCGATGTTTGTCGCGAAAACCATGTGTATACGGCGCGGTTTTGCCGAAATCCGTGGCACGACGCGGATTTCGATTTAGTTCAAATTTAAATTATGGTTTGCACGGTTTTCGCGGTTTTTCGCGGCTTTCGCGGATTTCGCACGGTTTTCGCGGTTTTGCGCGGTTTTCGCGGTTTTCACGGTTTTTCGCGCGGTTTTTGCGGTACGCACGAAATCGTTCAAATTCAAATTTTTACTGTTCATTGCTCGGCTTTCGCGAATTTCGGCGAAATTCGCCGTGCCGCCGAGGGCGGCACGGCATATGCCGCTGGCATTGCAAACCTTGATCCATACAATAATAATAGAATTGCCGAGACCATAGTCCATTCCGGCGCACACTGTAGCAGCGGTGTGTAGCTGCTAAAACCCACATCAACCAAACATCACCTACCAAGCAGGCTACCAATGTGCTACTACTTGCTCTAGCTTTTACCCAACCCAAACCCAACCCAAGCAAGCGCACACGAGGCGAGCCAAAGGCTCCAAAGCAAGCCAGCCTGTGCATCACAACGGCATCCAGCATCCTACTCCTCTCATCTCTGCGCTGTGCCTGTGCCCATCCCGTCCGCGTCGCTTTCCTCCCCGTAGCCGTACCGCCGCCGCCGCCGCCGTCCCAATCCCCATCCCCGTCTCCTCCTCAACCACGCGGGCGGGCGAGCCACCGCGGCGCTAAAACCCAAACCCTAGACCCCTACGTCGCGGCCACGGGCCACCTCCCCGGGAGAGCCATCCGACGCCGCGCGCGGATCCGTACGCGGCCGGATCCAATGCGGCGGCGGTTGCTGCCGCTGTAGCGCGGGGAGCGGGCCCGATCTGAGGCGGCGCGGGGAAGGGATGTCGTCCGCGCCAGCGGGGCGGGGCGTTCGACCGGTACCAGCGGGCAGGCGCGCCGGCGGCCAGCGGGAACACGGTGCGTCGCGTCGCCCTCTGCGTGGGTTGGCTTGTGGCTAGCTAGCTAGCTTCCTTGCGTGCGGGATGGGCGGGTGGTGGCTTGGGGGATTTGGGGTGGGTTTGGTATCTGATGCTTACGGGACATCTCGGTTTCGTGTTGCCGCCGTTCTAGAATTTGGACCTCACAGGGGTTCAGCGGCCGCCGCAAGCTTCTGCTCTCTAGGCTGGCCTTGCTGGCAGGGAGATGCCGCGGTTGCTGCTATTAATAGGACGGTTTCGACTTCAGTCGGGTTGCATCAGATGAGCTGCCTTTTTGGGGTTACCACGAGCTTCGATTTATGGTCATACTGGCGGGGTACTGGCGATGCAGCCTAGGATAATCACTGGAACATGCAATGAATAGGAAACGGAACTACATTTGTGGAAGTTTTGATGCTCGCCAAATGTCGATGGGGGCATCATGAAGCTTGTCTGGTTTTGACTTGAGATTGACTCTGATTACGGCTGAATGGTGTGTGAGATGTTGTGTGGATTTGGATGTGATGGTGACACACATGAGTTGGGGCTGTGGAGAAAGAATTTGAGGGCGGGAGATTTGTGGCATGGTAACCCTGAAGGATAAAATTGGAGCAAAAATGATAAGAGCAAGGTGGAGTGGTGGACAGGTATGAAAGGAAGAAATAATATCTGGTTGGAAGATGATCAGCTGTCAGCAGTAGCACAAAGGAGGGAGTAAACTTTAGGAAGCTCACTGCCTCACACATGCTGATACATCTATTATTTCATGAAACTAAATTTGGGGAATTCTAAATGGTTTGATGTCTATTAGGCTGCAGAGCATATGTATTTCATGAATGTGCTAAAAGCTTTTCTCCGTGGCCTCCCATTACATTAGTAAATTGTAAATAAAGATGCATGTAAACTCAGATCAGATGACCTGTTAAATTGATCAACTTCAGTTACCCCAAGTCCTAACTCATGATAAAGCAAGATGGAAGTATACATCTTAGCATCAATCTAGATTCTACCTGCTGCG
Source organism: Oryza australiensis (assembly GCA_019925245.2). Classification (NCBI taxonomy): domain Eukaryota; kingdom Viridiplantae; phylum Streptophyta; class Magnoliopsida; order Poales; family Poaceae; genus Oryza; species Oryza australiensis. The sequence goes on from JAIFGZ020000119.1 coordinate 48,779, forward strand.
CTCATCTCGTCTATATTTAGGAGATCAAATTCCAATACTACTATGACATTACCATCAACACAAATTTTGTTATCATGCCATCACAGGATGCAACTTTTAGTAATGAAAACCTAATCATATTCACTTATGTTAGGTCCATGCACAGTGATTTGATATGGAAAATTATTTTGAGAATTCTTGGAACTGTTTTTATTCATCATGTTGAGCATAAAGCAGTATGCTTTTAGTTAGCACTAGAGTTGAAAACACAAGAGTTAATTAACAATGTGATTATGTATCGGATATACAATTCCTTTCTATCTACTATGAATTTTGAATGTTAGTCTATATACATATTACGCACTTGCTAGGAATTGCAATCTCTTAGTATATTTAATATTATTGTCCTGTTCACATTTCTGATGTCAACTGTGTGCTAACCAGGTTTTCAAGAGTGGACCTCTCTTCATTTCATCAAAGGGTACATTCTTGCTCTCTCTCTCTCTCTCTCTCACACACACACACATGATAAGTTGTTTCAGGCGGTTTATGTGATGTAAACATGCAAAGTTAGTCCAAGTCCCACTTTTTCTAGTGTGTCTGTTTGAATTCTTCAAAGCACCAAGGCAATGCTCACATATTTTTGGTGATGAACGGTGACACCATCTTCATATAGAGGATGCCATAATACTCTTTTTTTTGAGATACTGATTATTTCCTTGACGTTTCTTGGTTGCTTGGATTATAAGAGAAGGGGGAGGAACATATGTTCTGTAATTTCCAACATAGGTTAATCAGGTTGAAGTATCTTGCTAGCAATCACGTGCGCACAAAGGATCTATACAAATCCGGGAATTATCTAGAGAAAAACTTTTCACAAAGTTAGATATGCTTGTATCATGCCATTGTCACCAACTTACATGGGAAAGATAAATCTGTTGCCACGGGGAAGGTTCCAAAATCCAAATCAAATGATAGTTTGGATTGCCTTACGTGCAGAAATTCAATTAGAGTGCCAAATATGACTCCTGCAAGATGAATCATGATTTTCTGAGCAGATTGATTCCTACGAATTGTAATATAGTTAATCTACCAAAACGTCCTTTCATATTTGAATTAAATCATGTGTTGTGGGGCTTGGTGTTTAGTCAGTATCACATTGTCTTTTTACAGTATGTTTTTTTACAACTTTCTAATACGATATCATATTCTTTTATAGTAAAGAAAACTCTCTATATATAATTTTCAGGAATTGGATGGAAATCATGGAAAAAACGGTGGTTCATCCTCACACGGACATCATTGGTTTTCTTCAAGAGTGATCCTGTTAGTATTTCTATCATTATATGTTTCCTTTGCTTGAGAAGTCAATAATTAGCCAGGTATACCTTTACAAAACTTACTGCTCAGAGCCCTGAATTTAGCTGTTATAGATGAACTACAGCATATGAACTTTTTCCTGTAAAAGCGCAACCACAATAGAATGTGATTATTTGGCAAGTACCATCACTCTTTATTGTTGAAACTTCTATAAATGATTCTGCTTGTCGATCAGTAGGTTAATACAAGTCCTACTAGGAAAAATTTTTATGTGCATTGCCACCTTGCTGTGCACAAATAATTTGATAGTTAATAATATATGGTTTGAATTTTTGACCCATTTTTTGCATGTGTGCCAAAACGTTGAAATGCATGAGTTTTCAACATCTAGTGCTGATAAGAAATCAATTACACAACATGCTTTGGTTATATAAGCTCTCTTGTCTTAAGTTTTGAACAACTTGTTTCCCTCCAATTGATGTGCATTTCCCTTTTCTCTTTTCGATATGGAGTTGAGTTGAACTATTTAATGAGTACTTCCTCTCTCTCTCTCCCCACACACATTTGTGTGGTTATATCTTGAGTAACAACAACCATTTTTTAATTCTTGATAAACCTTTTGTTGACATTGTAGAGTACCTTGCCCCAAAGAGGTGGTGAAGTGAATGTTACTCTGGGAGGAATTGACTTGAATAATTCTGGGAGGTGTTTATCTCATTCTTGAGATTTTCTTTCCTCTTTAGGATGTACAGAAATAATACTGTATTAAAAGCTCTTATCATTTGCAGTGTGGTAGTCAGAGAAGACAAGAAGTTATTGACTGTCCTTTTCCCAGACGGCCGTGATGGCCGAGCATTCACCCTTAAGGTAAGATGATTTCTCCTTTCCTACTTAATAATTGGATCGTCTTAACATGGATGAGAGATTGAATCATTAAACATAAGTTCATGCTCCTTAGTCTTTATTAGTATTTTCTGAATGTTGTACATTTGCTTAATACAGGCAGAAACTTCTGAAGATTTATTTGAATGGAAAACAGCATTAGAAGAGGCTCTTGCGCAGGCTCCAAATGCAGCTCTTGTGATGGGACATAATGGGATATTTCGTAATGAAACAACTGACACATATGATGGAGCTATCCCAAATTGTTGGTCTATTTATGCTATTTCATCTTTTTATCTTCTCCTAAACATTGCAACCTTGTTTGTTGTTAAATCGTGCCTTTCCAATTATTTGCAGGGAGAGAGAAGAGGCCAATCAAGTCGTTAGTTGTTGGCAGGCCAATTCTACTTGCACTTGAGGATATTGATGGAAGCCCTTCTTTTCTAGAAAAAGCTCTGTGCTTTCTTGAGAAATATGGTGTGCGCACAAATAATTATTTTTAACTAGCACCATCTTTAGAACCTGGAATACTGCTAGTTTAATATCTGTACACCATTCATGTACAATAGTTACATTAATCTTTTCTTGTAGGGATAAAGGTGGAAGGAATTCTACGCCAGGCTGCAGATGTAGAGGAGGTTGACAGGAGATTGCAGGAATACGAGCAAGGTTGAGTCATTTTTAGTTTGTTCTGTAACTAGTATGGCTAATTTGATGGTAGCGGTAGTTCTGTTATGTTTTTGTCTTTGTATTATTGATTAATTTGCATATGGTTCCATTATTGTGCCTGTTTATATCCCCTACCAGGAAGGACAGAGTTTGTACCGGATGAAGATTCTCACATTGTTGGTGATTGTGTAAAGGTAACTCTGTCATTGTACCCAGTGACCCTTGTTTTTGTGCTGGGAGCTTTAATCATCCTTTCTATCACTAACTGTATTGATGTAAACATCTCTGCAGCATGTTCTCCGAGAGCTACCATCCTCTCCAGTTCCTGCTTCTTGCTGTACAGCATTATTGGAAGCTTTTCGTAAGTGTTCTATTCCTGTTGTGTATTGGTTACAATTTAATTCCATCTCACTTCTCGGAAGTCTGTAGATAATTGTGGAAATGGGGAGAACTATCTTTTAAATTATGTAGTTATTTTGCATAAAAGATTCTGTAGGCTTCTATCTGGTGCCTGGTATGTCCCCTTGTATGGCCGATGATTATATTTCTATACATTTTCCTAGTATGCTCCTCTATTCCTGTGTATTCTTTGCCACTGAATTTTAGTTGATCTAGCCAAGCTCTAAGATGCTAGTTGATATACATTTATCGCAAAGATCTTACATGCTTTCTCATTTCCTTTGCTGCCTTTTTATTTGGCTAACTGTTTCTGTTCTGCTTTACTTGCCCAGGGCTGGAGACTAAGGATGCTCGGATAAATGCTATGCGCTCAGCTATAGCAGAGACATTTCCGGAGCCTAATCGGCGATTACTACAGAGGTTAGTTTCACAGTTTCCTCATATCATTTTTTCTTTTTATTTAATACTGGATTACATCTAAATGTCCTGGGAAGTTTTATTGCTCTCGTGGGCTTCAGGTCTGCCAGCTTATGCTAAATGCTTTATATTGTTTATATGGGTTAAAAACCTTGTTACAAGTGCCTTCATGTTTTGTAGTAGTGTTACCAAATCTTGAAGCACTAGTGAAGGGTAAGTAGTTGGAATCCACCCTTGATTTATGCTTCATATTTTGTGCAATTCTCAAAGGGTGAAGCGTAAGAGCACCTCCCATAACTCTTTGATTTTTCAACCCCTTGTTGAATAGAACATATACTAACTTGGTTATTATGGCCTTAGTTGAATTTTAAGTTTGAAGTAGCAATACCTCAGTAATCTTTGTCTAGATGTCTTGTTTGATCAGTTAGAATTAGGATACTAATCATATGTCAAAAACTTTTTTTCCTAATTGAGATTTTATTTGCAGAATTTTGAAAATGATGTATACCATCGCTTCTCATACTTCCGAGAACCGAATGACAGCATCAGCAGTTGCTGCCTGTATGGCTCCTCTGTTGTTGCGTCCACTTCTTGCTGGTGAATGTGAGATGGATGAGGTATTTGATATGGATGGCGATGATTCTGCACAGCTTCTTGCTGCTGCAAATGCTGCTAACAGTGCTCAAGGCATTGTCACAACTCTCTTAGAGGAATACGAGAGTATATTTGATGTAAGATTCTCAACTCCTTTTGTGGCTTCACCTTTTCTGTGGACAATCTGTTGATATTACCAATATCCATCAAAAAGCTAACAACACTTCACATCAACAGTCGCACTAATTCTTTTTCATTGGAATCTATCTGCTGGAAGATGTGCCTTTTCTTTTCTGTGTAGAACAGATTTTGAAATGTGAACTAGAAATAAAGACAACATTAATCTATTGATGATTCATATTTATAATTTTTACAGGCTGAACACAGTCTTAGATGCTCCCTGTCGCCAGAGTCTCAAATTGAAGATAGCGGTAGCGAGGCATCAACAGATGATGTAAATTTGGATGTCAAGGGTAATGGATTTCATGATGCTGAAAATGACGTAGATCAGGAAATGGATGATGACAATGGCGCAGAACGAATACTTAGTGGAAAACTGAGTGAGAGCAGTGGATATGCTGGCAGTGACCTCTATGACTACAAGGTTTTGATATGCTTCCTACTTTTTAAAACTCTAATCTGGTTATTGCTGCTGTTATATATTACTGAACATGTATAATATGCCTTTTTATGGTTTTAAGAATTAAGATAGAACTAATAGGGCATTAAAAACAGTTCCTGTTGAGTTGCTGTACATCTACCAGTAACTTGTTTTCTTGACATCGTACATTTTCAGCTGTAAACTGTGAATATGTAATTTAAATGTAATTATTGTAGTTTTATTGGAGGACCAAAGGATATGATAGGATACCCATTTTGACCCCTGCCAGTACATATCAATACAGATACGAAAGAATTGGGTGAAATCTTTGTTGTTAGGTCTTAACAAATATGGTTTCTCAAAACCATTTGACCTGGTCAGCCAATGAGTTTGCATTCATGCAAACTTGGAACCCAGCAGTGTCCTGCCAAGCGAGGAACTGCCTCTGGGTCAGAAAACTAATAAATGAGATTTTGAGAACCCTTGGTTATTGTTTTTGTCACCTTGCAATAGTATTTAATCATGCCAGTCTGGGTTATGCTTGTAAATTTCCAATTCCTTGTATTGTATGGATTAGAGCATGTGGCATGGATCCATCATGGTTATTGATGGTATTAGAACCCTGAAAGCTGTCATCTTCTGTTAAATGCTTCAGGTTATATATCTTCCACTTTAGAATATTACCTTGTTCCATGGAAGAACTGTGAAGTTTTGGTGGTTGGATTTCTAGGTTATGAGCATCTCATTTGTGTGATTCCCTTTTAGCTTCAATACTCTGCGTTGAGAGGCAATTCTTAATTTTATTTCTGTATACTTTTGAATGTCCCAATCTTAATACTTTATTTCTTATGTTCACCTGATTGAACAGGTTGTTCATGCTGACGATTCAGATGCTGAATGCTCTGAAGATGCTAAGGCAGTGGAAGCAAAGATTGATTTGAGCAAAAGTCCAAAAAGTCATTCAACTGCAAATGGTTCAGCATATATGGAAACATTGCTGAGTGAAAAGAATCCTTCTAACCCAATATCTATCCATGAGACTCCATTATCTATGGGAGAGATACTTTCTTCTTTGGATCCTGCAATATCTTTACCTAATCACAGCGGTGAATATTCTGTAGAAAGTAGACAGCCAGCCAAAATCAATGGATCTCACCCACATGTGAAACGCAGTAACTTCTGGGGAAGGAATAATGTAAGCAAAACCTAGCTATGTCTATTTCTTTTTTGCTCTTTTTGGAGCCTACTAAGTATGAATAGTGCATTACTGTTCCACCTTCCTACTCCATCGAATTATGGTTTAGCTGGCTCCATATTGTTCCTGAAGTTGTTTCTGTAATTATTAGAAACCTTCTTCTGTTCTGAGTTCTATATGCATGATTTATGCAGGCAAGAAAGAGTCAACACTCAGAATCAGTTGACTCATCTGGTGAAGAAGAGTAAGCCCTTGCAACTAAAGCATCAACCAGTCATTTTTGTTTACAGTGCTGTTTCATTGAGTTTAGCTGTTAATAGTTGTGAATCTGAGCAGCCGTATTGCATTAGGCTATTCTATGTTGACTATGGAAATGTTTGCCAATTCTCTAGCACTCACCCTTCCTTGACCCTCCATTGCTGCTGCCAAGGCACTGAGGCCTCTGGCTGAGAAGGGAGAGCCTAGGGACTTTTATTTCATTTCTTGCCTAGTTGCCTGCTGAAAAGAATGATAATGCCCCTAACAATTCAATTTAATATTTCCAACTAATAAGCTGTCGATAGATTAATCCATGACTTCTTATTAGAATAGGAATTCCCCTATCCAAATGGAGAAACGTTGGATTAACCTAGGGTCTAACATTGTTTCAAGTGAGGCTGAAACAGAAGTCTTAGTAGTTGTCAAAATGGAATACCCTTGAACACCCAAACCTTCCTATATCGATCAAGAACTCGGTTGCTAACTAAGCCTAACCTAATCATTTAACTCCTCTGGTCAAGTACACTTCCTGGCTGCTGATATTGCTACTGTATGCTGCTGTTCATTTGTTGAATATGCATACCAGAGATTAATTGATTGTAATTTTGCTATGCAAATAAAACTTCCAGGCTTGCTATTCAAAGGCTCGAAATCGCAAAGAATGATCTGCAGAACAGAATTGCCAAAGAGGTACGTGAAGAAAATGCACACATGAGTATTCTATTGTATGCTTGCAATCTAATAAGGAGTGGCTTTCAGGCTAGGGGTAATGCGATTCTACAGGCAAGTTTGGAAAGAAGGAAACAAGCACTGCATGAACGCCGTTTGGCCCTGGAACAGGATGTATGTTGCATTCCCTTGTCCCATCAAATTTGCTTGGTCGTCAAGTGCATATGTTTTACTATAGTATATAGGGGAACGATACCCCTTTTTTGTCCCTCAGGCAGGTTCTGAATCTTAGAATTCTTTCTCCAACTTCCCACCGGTTTGCTGGAAAGTACCTAGTTCTATTGGCATCGTCCAGCTAGCGTTCTTTTCATTTGCCTTTTATTTTGTGTGTTTCTTGAAGCTTGTGTCTTCTTTTTCTACATGTTGAATCATCACCGTTGTCTATATTCCTTGAAAATAGCAATCACATACCTCACTGTGCGCTAGTTACATACATAACACAGAAATCCCGGTTCTTGCCAGGATTTCCAGCAATGCAGAATGAGGTCCTGGCAGAGCCTTGGATCCCCTCACTGACATATATGAACTGATAGTTCCTTGGTCCTTACTTATATCGTTGAATCAGATCAGGGTTCCTAATATCAGTAATCCTGGAATTATCGGTCAGCAGTGAAATACAGTAACCTTCTGGTTACTGGATTTTTACTGGACTAATAACTATCGGAATAATTATAAATTATAAATATAATTTCAACATCATTCCTGTTGGTGATCATCCCATAACCAGTCCCAGGCCCTGGACTGTTTACCACCAGTTTTTGAACCCTGACCCAGAGGGATAAGCTTGATTAATTTGTTGCTGAGGTTCCCTTGCATTGGAAATTCTGTAAAATTGAGGGACTAAAATGAAATAATGCCAGCACAAAAGTCACTTTTACCCATAGCCCATAGACTGAGGAACCAAAACGATACTTTCCTTACCTTTGGTTTTGACCGAACAATTGTGATATATTTGGTGGTGACTGAAACGTTCAGACAGTAATTTCTACAACTCTGGATATTTATAGGTGTCTAGGTTGCAAGAGCAACTACAAGCAGAGAGAGATCTTAGAGCTGCATTGGAGGTTGGGTTGAGCATGTCTTCCAGTCAGTTTTCAAGTTCACGTGCTATGGACACTAAGGTACCTCTAGTGACTGCTCCACTTTATGGAATTACTTTATGGAGTCTCATTTCCCCTCATTGTTTTTCTTAAGACGAGAGCTGAGCTTGAGGAGATTGCTCTTGCTGAAGCTGATGTTGCAAGGTTAAAGCAGAAGGTTGCAGAGCTTCATCTCCAACTCAACCAACAGCGCCAACACCAGTATGGCCCTATCGTAGATGCAAATGATCGTTACCACCGTATACCTGGCCATTTTTCACAGCAGTAAGTAATCAACTCTGATGTTTTCTTTTTGTTACTACTGTTTATACTGATGGATGTTGCTAGGTCAGTAGGTTTGTCACCTTTTGATTTTCTGTAATTGTGTTTATTGTTCTGTTTCATCCAAGTGGCCCCATTTCTGTAAAGAGTGGCTGCAGGTATGCAGCCACAGAATTATGCTGCAACTGGTGCTGACCTGAAATCTGATTGTTGACAATATTTCACTGGAAAACAATCTGTGCAGTACTAATTGATAGCTCAATGTATGGAGACATGTTGGATATGCTTTACTCAGCTTAATGATTTAGGAGTACCTTATTTTGACTATTTTATTGGTGCCAGGAACTTTGTTCAGCCAGGATTCGACATGAACCTTGCTTTCTGCAACCAAGAGAAGCAGAGAAATGAGGTTTGTTAAGAACTATTTACTCTACACTTTGTGATCTTAATGACAGCACAGAGATGTGTTGAATTTCAATTCCAACAACTTGACCCTGTGTGCATCAGCATAATAAGAATGCTCTGTTATACTGTTTTATTAGTTTTTACTCATTTTCAGTTTTAGAAACGGATATTAGTATATTACTGCTGTTGACCATGTCTCCTAAACAAATAATAATTCTTTATTTTGATGTGTGAGTTGTGGTACTTAAATAATTGCTATTTTGCATGATAATATTGTTAAGAGTTTCCATCAGGACTGAAGGAAATGCACTTTAATCTGATATTGGCTGTATCCCTGACTAACATCAGATCATTTCGGAACGGCAGGAGAGCTCAGTGGACTCATCACAATGGAAAAATATCAAGCAGCATGTTCTACCTTATGGTTCTTCAAGGCCACTCACCCGCAAGCTCTCTATGGATGCATCTTCAAGCGATTCAAGAGGCATGGAGGCATCGACGAGCATGCCAACAGATAACACCGCTATGGCTATCAGTGCCCCAAAGTTCACTGAGGTTAGGGAAATCGCCGCTACTCTATTTAGCACTACTAATATCCTCCGAAGGAAGATCGCTAATATTTATTGTGTGGCAGGGTGTTGAATATGGGAGACAACCAATGGTGGCATCCTCCACTTTGGTAGAACTGACAACTAGGCTAGACTTCTTCAAAGAGAGGAGGTCTCAACTGATGGAACAACTCCATAGTCTTGATTTAGGACATGGATCCGCTTCTCAGGGTTTTCCATACAACAAGCCGCCCTCTCCTTGGGACAGTCCAAGGTAGGATGTTCATTCAGTAACACGATTGTATATTCTTGGTAGTTAATTCTTTTTCCATCCATGTTAATCATTTGTAGGAATTGCTGTCGAGAATGTAAATTTATTTTTGTTCTCCAGTACGGGTTTTATCTTATCGCTTTGCACGAGTTAGCAACTTGAGTGTGATTTTGTAGTCTCCTGTATGTAATGTGTCATTTGGGGGGGTGCCATTCAAACAAAATTTCCACCGTTACAACAGTATATATTTGTATTTATTTTGTGTGGCTGCTCAATGGAATAGCGTTACGCGTTTGGTTTATACCTGGTTTGATGGAGGTGGGAAAGAAAAAATGATTAAATGAGAACCCTGTTGGTGCATAAACAATATGTATTTTTCTCCATTCTGATGCCCTGCTGTGTCATAGAATACGGTGAAAAACATGATGAGACAAACCAAGAAAGAGGCTTACATGGGCGGCAATTCCGTTCCGGACCGAAAATAATGGGCAGCAATTCCGTTCCGGACTTGAAAACAACTGGCCTGACATAGGCTTCAATCCCGTTACGGAGGAATAAGTTTATATTGAGTCCCTCAAATAATATATCTTGATCCTTATACCTATAAAAACCGGTGTAAAATGATTTTTTCATGGTTTTTTTGACGTGGCTCATTAACCTAATCAATCGGCTGAGTTCCTGTGGAGTGTCATCCTCTCTCTTCTCTCTTCTTTCTATGGTCAAATGGGCTGGGCTAAAGTGGGCCGACACGGGCATGGTGGTTTATGTAGCGGCACGACACATGGCGAAACGCAGATTCGGGGTCGGGCACGGCCGGCTCCCGTAGCGTGGCTCCTGTAGCGGCACGGCCGGGTACGACACGGCCCGCGGCATGATACAAGAGGGGAGGGGTGGTGGCCGAATCGCAGCGCGCCACGTATCCTCTAACACTATATTAACCGTACCCTCTAACAGCTCTAATGGCTATATTAACGTTTAAATTTCAAAATAGTCGTTGGAGGGCTAAAAATTCAAAAATCCGAAAAAATTTCAAAAAATATCAAATTTCGTTTTATAAATAGGGCATTCACCCTATCCATTTCTCCTTACCCCAAACTTCTCATCTTGTGCTCTCAACTGCTTTCTTTGCTCTTAAGTGTGTAATTTTTTCATTTTGACAAAATTTGCTCAAATTTTATCAAAAATCAAAATTAATTTCGTACTTCAATAGTTTGATTGCGAGGTTTGAAGAGTTCGCGGTTGGAAAGATGTAAGTGATATTCGTATTTATGTATTATTTGTATTTTGTTTGTGAATTGAATAAATATTCTAAAATTTGTTTATTTCGGTTTAAATTTTGGAATGGATCCGAACTATCCATACCGATCGTCGTCGTTCACTTTGGGTGATTTTGACCCCAACTACATGTCGGGGTTTGACGATGCCTCGGATCGGCTCCAACTCCACCATCGTGGAGGAGGTATCGGTTCGGAGCGGCGGCGGTGGCTTCGAAAGATTTTCCGGAACCACGAGGGGAAGTGTTTCAACACACACCGGCTCGAAAAGATCAAGAACCTCCAGTGTGTGGCAGTACTTCGACGAGGTGAAGGAAACATGCCCCGACAGAAGGGAGGTATCGAAAGCTTGTTATAGAATATGTAGGCAAATTTTATCGCTAGATCTTACGGTGGTACAGGACACCTAAGGCGTCACGCGGAGTCGTGTGCCAACAAGAAAGGAATAGAACTCCGACGGCAACAAGCGATGCTAAACCGGGACGGTATGGTACGTAGTTAGGAGTACGATCTCATGGTTGCTCGGGAATCTCTTATCCGGTTAATCGCTAAGCAAGATTTACCCCCGAACTTTAGAGAGTCTTATGCTTTCGAACAATACATTCAACAATCTCATAACCCTAGATTTAAAGATGTGAGTAGGCAAACAACAACTAGGATTTAGAAAATGTTTATGAGAAGGATTCTACTCCACTTAAGGAACTTTTTTATATGCACTTTCTCGTTAGTGTTACTTGAGACGGATATATGGAGTAGTAGAGCTAGGAAAGATTATCTTAGCGTAGTTGTTCATTTTGTTAATAATGATTGGCAATTACAAAAGAGAGTTTAGGTCTTAGGTTAATAGATGTCTCACACAGGAGAAAACATATCCGAAAGAATTAGGGAGGTAATTAATGAATTTTATCTTGTAGATAAAATAATTGTCGTCACCCTAGATAATTCATCTGCTAATTCTAGGGCAATAGAAATATTGCAACCTTTATTTTCTGTTTATGCTCGGTCTTTTCTCTTGCATCGAGCGTTGTGCTTGTCATATAATAAATTTGATTGTTAAGGTTGGGATAAAGAGATTAGGCGATCACATTGACGGTTTGTCAAGCAATCGCATGGTTAACTGCTTTTAACTCGCGGATTCTTTGCATGAAAGAGGTTTTGCAATGTGACCGATAAGAGAGCACGTAAGTTTGCCACCGATGCAAAGCATCGGTGGAATGCAACTTATTTAATGTTCAAAGTTGTTTTACCTTATAGTGATTTACTTACTGATTTTGTTCAATCACGTGGTGGCCCAAAAACAAAGTGATGGGTCGCCAATACTAAATGAGCATGTTTGGGCAATTGTCCAAAAATTTTACCAGTTTCTTTAAATTTTTTATGATTGTACCCTTACTCGTCCCAAGTTTATTATCCAAGCCAATATAATTTTACACAATATTTTTAAAATTGCTCTTTGTTTAAAGAAAATGAAAATGATGATGTTTTAACCGAACTGTCTTTCACATGAAACAAAAATATTTGAAATATTAGAAAACTATACCTATGTTGTATGCTTTTGCTTTCGTTTTAGATCCTAGGTGTAAATTAAGGGGATTGTCCTATTATTTTATCACTTCTAGAAGATACGTAGGTGTAGATTATAGTTTTTATAGTGAGGTTAGGGGTAAATTATATGAAGTTTTGGAAAGTATGAACTAAAGTTTCGGGGAGTTCGCCAACGGAGACCCCCTCCTATCTTCACTAGGTAAGAAGAAGATACAGAAGTGGGATATAATTTGGGGTGGATCGTTTTCAAGCCAAGGTGGTGAAAGTTCGTAATTTGCAAGTGAAGACGCCTCTTCGCATGGTGTGGCCAAAGAGTTGTCCAGGTTATTTGGACAACGACGCCATCCACCATGAAGGACAAGACTTCAATGTCCTCGGGTAGTGGAATAACCACAAGATAGCATATCCCGTGCTTTCAAAATTAATACGTGATGTATCGACGGTGTCCTACGAATCGGCTTACGTCTATGCGGTAAAATCATCGAAGACCGGAGGACAAATCTGAGCGGCGACCACGTCGAAATGCTACTAAGCGTTAAAGATCGAGAGCTTGCTACAACATGCCCAATACACCACGGACAACCAAGAATTTGCCGCATAGTTCGAGCAACTCTATTTAGATCCGATCAACCCCAATAGAATTTTGTTAGAAGTAGTTATAACCTTTGAAATGTACTTTTTTTGTCATGATTTTTTCAGTTTCCCCTATGAGTTTTTACATGACAAAGTTTTTAGCGAGTCAGCATGTATCATTGTATTCTAAAATGATATAAACATCAATAAAGGTTATTACTATTTTTAACATATTCTTTTGTAATATTTTAGTAAATGTGAATTTTCTTTCAATAATGTCAATCAACGTGATGAATGTATCATTTTTAATTTTTTTCAACGTGATGAATCTATCATTTTTAATTTTTTTCAAGATGACAAAAATAAACCATTTTTTCATATTTTCAACGTAAGGAAGTCATTATTTTTAAATTTTTTAATTTTTATTTTTTTAGAACTTAGTATAGGGGCTTTTTTTTAAAAAATCATCATTGCAAACGATCGGGCGTGCCGACTCGGCCGTGGCGCGGACTTGGCCCATGGGCCTTGCGCGTGCTATGCCGACACGTGCATGGCCCGCCTAGCCGAGGAGCCATGTTTGGACCGAGGGCCGGCACGGGACCGGCACGACATGGCACGCCCGTTTAAAGAACCGTGCCTAACGGACTGTGCCTAAACGGATCCCTCTATACTTCTTTCTCCAACCTCTTTATCCTCCTCCTCTCTTCTTTCGACTTCCCCATTCGGCCCCTCGTCCCCTGGCTCGTTCCTCATCTCCATAGCGGCGATGGCGGCGGGGCGACAAGGACGAGCGGCGACGGCTGGGTGGCGACACCATGGAGGAGCTCGGCGGAATCAGCCACCGCGGCGGCTTTTCCTGGCGGCGCTTCCTCTCCTCATCGTTGCGCCGACGCCATGGACGAGCTTGGCAGAATCGGCCACGGCGACGGTGCTCCCGAGTAGTTCTAGCAGGCGGAGGCCAGATCCCACGCCCGCCCGTGCATCTAGATCCGGTGCCGCTCCTTCCCCTCGCCGCCTCCACCTCTCCCTTTTTCCCTCCTCTCTTCCTCTCCCGGTTCTTGCGCTCTTGGGTCGCGGCCGCCCACACACGATTCCAGGCAACGGCGATGGCGGTGAGTCGAGGTACAGCGCCGAGGCAGCTGTCGCTGAGGTTGCGAGCGTAGCTTGGCCTCGCGAGCCAGGGTTGCCTGAGGAGGAGGGTGGATCGGCGTCGCTCGGTTCTCTCCGCTCAGATTGGTGTGGCACCATGATCCTCTCTCGCCACCGCTGTCGTCACCTAGGTTGCACGTTATGAGGATATATGGATACGACGATATGGCGATACGGAATTTTAGAAAAACAGCAAGGATACGACAACTACCATTTTCCCCATCCATGACCGCGACGCGTGGAAACACGAGCACGGGGCGCCATGGCAGCCATGTCGTCAGCGGCGGACGGCCTCCTCGTGATGGCGGAGGAGGCGGAGCGGTGGGAGGACCTCGAGGCCTCGTCACGGATGCCAGCATCCGCGCCGGACAACAACGCGGTGGAGACGCCGAGGCCACCGCCCAGGCCGCGGAAGCAGTCCTCCCGCTTGTACTTGACGAGTCCCCTGAAGGACTCATCATCCGCAGCGACCGTGAACGTTGATCTCTGAAAGACGCGACGCCCAGCTAGTCCTCGTAGTACACTTGGATCTCGATATTGGATGGGCTCCGGCGCAAGATGGCGTTGGCTGATAGGACGCTGAGGCGCCACATCCTGTGGCACCCCCTGATGACGTTCATGGCTTTCCGCCACTGCTTCTTCGGCCGCCATGGTTCGCTCAACGACGATCGCCACCCCGAGCCGACGAAGTAATTGGCGCACTCCATCCGACGTATCCCGACGTATCCCCGTATCCTGTACGGCTAAAATGAGTGCCCTGGGTGCCGTCGGCCATAGCCGCCCATGCTCCTTCTTCCGTCGGCGCCCAGGCGGGTCCCTTCATCAAGCACTCCGTGGCCAGGCACGAGAGATGGTGCCGCGAGGAGACACTCCTTTTTGTGGCAGGAAAGAAGAGGGAAGGAGAAAGAGAGGGGTCAATGACACGTACACCACATGTGTTGACTCAGTTGATTGGACTATATCAACGAGTAACGTCGATAAAAAATTATCTTCAAAACTGTCGAGAGAGTCCTTTTACACTGTTTTTTATAGTTAAGGAGAAGATACGAGTCACTTGCCACCTTCAAAACCTTATATTTGAAGGAGTCAAATCCTTTAAAGTGGACTTATTCCTGTTCCAGACAAAAACCTCACGTAGGCCGTAATCCCATTCTCGGACCAAAACCACAATAGGCTTTACGATATGAATTTTTACAACAAGATGACTTATGAGATAGTTCTTGCAATTTTCCTTCGTGCAAAAGAAGGCCTCACGTGTGCCCGTTTCTCATTAAGACCCGCTAATAATTTATCCGTTCAAATGGATGGATCGCTAGCGGTTCAATTTTCGGTTCAGCTTTTACCGTTGGATGGCGAGGGAAAAATCGAACGGAGGGAAGAAACGACCCTCGAGCCGGTAGAGCGGGAGGTGAGCAATGGCGGCGGGCGGCGGCGCGGCGCGGCGCTCGGGAGATCATGAAGGGTCGCATAAGCCCTATCACCCTATGCAGCGCTGAGCGCTTGACGAATCAGCCGCGAGCGAGCGGCCAACCCGCCGCCACTGCCTCGCGAGGACGGCGAGCTCGCCGCCACGCCGCCGCTGCTCTTGCACATTGTTCATTTGTTCTGCTTGTCTTTGATGGTAGTGTGTGCAGTTGGTTCGGACAACGTGAAGACATCGACTGCTTCACTGAGTTTTATGGCAAAGAGCCAAAGAGGTTGTCGACATGTGGAGGATTCTGGTGATTCCAGGTTATTTTTAATTTCCTTTTCTTTATGAAAGTAGGGAGTTCAGTAGAGTTTTAATCTTCTTTTTTTGTCCTCTGTTGTTCGTGAGTCAGTTGCTGCAACTCAACATGGAGTAGATATGCAGAGGGCGGTTGTAACTTTATTATGTAATAAAATTCTTCCCATTGTAAATATAAAAGAACCATGGAAGTAGAGCACGACATGGTGTCGCGCTAGTCGTAAATTATGCACTGTGCAAGTGTGAATATAAATAGCTACCGTGCTAGTAAATGTAAATGTCCACTTCAAGAGCTTCAAGAGCGTCTCGTTATTTTACTAACCAAGTTCCTCATGCATTTATACTACTTAAAGTATTTGTAATTATGATAATTATTCCGCTACATTACTCCTACCACTAACATTTGAACCTCACAATTTGTATTATCACATCATCATCGTCGACGTGACAAATGAGCCCCATTTGTTAGCCCTCTCTCCAGTAAGTCATCTTCCGTTTTTAGTGTTGGCTTTTTCCAAATTTCGAAAATGCCTACTTGTGCAATAGAGAAAATCATAAAAAATACTAATATGTGCTTAGATGACTTAAAAGCTAGAAACTTTTTCGTTGCAATGCACGGGTTCTTGGCTAGTCTACCTATAATTTGACGACGAATAACATTTGAACTGGCAAGGGTTTCACTGAAAGAATGCTCCTAATTTAGCGCAAACAAGATGCGTCTCACAAGTGTTGCATCTCCAATATCGTGGAAGAAATCTGACAACCCAGCAAAAACAACAGTATGTGCTTACTTTTACCTAAATACACCGTCTTACCGTTGATATCAGGTTCAGCAATACGAAGAAAATACCCTGAGCAATACGTTTCATTAATTTCAGAGGTAATGAAACTGGTGTCAGTCTCAGATATTCTTGCATGCCATTGACTTCAACAATGAAGAATCTCCTAAAGTTATGGACTTTAGAATGATTCATATGAGTTACATACGACGAGTGCCCTCGTTAATAACACACATAAACAAGAGGATAGCGACATGTTATCTCATATAAAACATTTACATCTCTGAACTTGTCACTACAAACTTCTCCCTGTAAGTTGAATCTTCAACCGTGCCAAAAAAAAATGCACCCAAAAAAAAAAGAATGAATCTTCAAGTCAGCATCTACACTAACATTAGTGGATTCTATATGCATGTATATAGCTATATTTAGGCATAGCTTGGCATTGATGTGCTATGCTAGACTGGCCATTGTAACAAAGTAGCTGTAGATAGGAAGCTGTGTCTATTTTTCAGGGGAAGAAAAGACTGTTGAAACTGAGATTATTGAAAAGTACCGGTGTCCCAAATCGGAGCCTTACGGGATCCATCTGAATTCCTTGGGGTCTGCTAGCAGAGGGCTTGATCACCCTGATGGCTTCTGCTTGATCATATACAAGTAGAGGCATCAAACCTGCTGAAATATGACCACAATCTATGTTGGCAGCTGCGGTAGCTCTGGAATCCCAATGTGTTTTCAGATGTCTACCTTCTCTTCTTGGAACGCTTTGTACACGAAATCTTTAAAGCGTCTTGAATACTGTTTCGGATCTACTGCTGAAATAGATGTTGGGTCATACTGGAAGGACTTGTATGCATGCTCAAGCTTTTTGCTGATATCATAGTCTTGAAGGATGTCTATAATCCCAAAATATAGTATAACATCGTAGAACTCCCCAGTAGGCTCTCCGATGATCTGAGGCTCGCACTCACTCTTTCGTACTGTTAGCTCAGCTCTTGTTGGCATGTTGGACCCAAGTTTTATCTTCGTAAACCTGTCCACCCAAAGAGTCTTATGATGTTAAAGTCAGATTTTGGAGACATCAATACAGCCAAATTATTTCTTATCATATAGAAGTACAAGGAAAAGGAGGTAAAATGGTGGTGGTAATGAATGCCGCCTATTAGTTCTTGACAAGTATCATATATCTCTACTGCAATGAAGCCCGTTGTACATAACATTAGAATCAAGGTGAACATCAAGGAAGCATACGGGGCATATCAATATGGAAGATCGTATAGCATGTGTATGCCTGACAAGTATTGACAACAAGAGCAAGAGTAATCAAGTATCTTATTTTACCTGTTTGGATCAGTATCTCCTCTAGACAGGTGAGGCGATGATGCTCTGCTACTATCACTATCAAAGGAACCTTCAACCCATGCACTTCGTAAGGTATAGAACAACCATGTCAAGAACTTAAATTGTTTATAATTTTCATCTTACCTTCACTTGCTAATAGATTTCTTTTATCTCTGAAATGTACACCCACCAAAAGACTGTAATCCATGATGTTTTCTTGCTCAAGAAAGTCGCAGTCCCTATCGACTTGTCTGCTTGAACACATTTAACTTCTACATTAACACAATGAGCAAAAATGTGATGACACTCACTCTTGCACTAGCCTCACTCACCTTAGGAACTCTTGGTGCCAGTGTTTTTGCAATCGAAAGATAAAGTTAAGATCGAGGTCTTTCAAAGTAGTGTACTCATCAATTTCTGTTTGTGGCTTGTCAGTTGTACGTCCAAGTGATGAGCCTTTCAGATCAAATCGTCTATGAATGGAATAATCAGAACAAAACAAATTTCCCATGATGACGAAACGAACCTGGGTAATAATGTAGCAAACAGATGAGCAGACATGACATATTGATTTATAGGCTTAAGAAGAATCTATTGATTAATAAATTAGCTTTAGCATGATATAGAAATATATATTAAGTACTGACCTTCTTTTGGTTAGCTCCAGCTAACTTTACACAATGCAGACCAAAAAATTTGGTAACTAGAGTGTTCTCGAATGATCGAACATGATTGTAGTAAGCTCGAAGCATCTTAAGAAATATCTACATGATAGCAAGTTCTTTGTAGATTGAGTACAGAAGTGTCGGATGTGAATTCAGAAAGCATTTGGACAAACGAACCATGATGCACCAACCTTTACTTCAGATTTCTTCATCGTCTTTATCATGTACTGATCATTGCTCGTGAGATAAAAGAAGCTTCCACTCTTACCGGGGATGAGAGCTCCGGAGAGCCTGGTCACCACAAAGGGATAACATATAATCTGCCGCGTCGACCTTGAATAACTTGCGCAGTGTCCTGCGATTCAATCCAGGACAAGTTGTGTGTTGAACTGCTGATGAGAATGAACAAGCTAAATGCAGGCATAACACACAATTAAGTCATTGGAGTGATGACCAACCGGAACACTTGTGGGCAGTAATCTTTCCATTTGAAATCGCAAGAGCTGTGAGGAGGGGTGTACTTTGATCCTTCTGGAGGAAACCTTGTCCATACTTTCTCCTTTGGGTCAAAAGCTGATGACTTCAAATCAAGCGTAATCAGGCCTTGTTTTCCTACTGCATGTCTGTTGCCCAGACAAAGTTATTAGAGCATAGACAAATTCATTTTGAGATGTCGCAAATACATGCATTCTATTATTCTAGTATGAGAAGATATGATATCTGCTTAAGGGAAAAATATGCAAGTATGCTTTTGGCGCACAATTTACTCTCTACGACTTCATGTTAGATTTTAGCTCAAAAGAATCTTCTCTTCTTGTCGTCAAAATAACAATCAATCACCAATCTACCACCATTTCAGCTTCGAGTCAATAAACAAATGCACATGTCAGTTTAGGCATAGAATCTCTGTTGAATTTTTCGACGTGTCGATTCCTCTACGTGCAAACAATGACTTCTTTTTGTAAAATTGCCACATCCCGGCAGGAGGTGGAGGTAGCCAAGCATTGAAAAAGTTGAAAACGTTTGCTTTCCAGAATGATCTAATTAATTTCCTGTGATAAACCATCACATTTCCTAACAAAAACAAATTGCAAATTTCTCTGCACGGTAGATCGATTGGCAATGCCATTACACTAGATGAAATTGAAATGCGCAATCAGCATACACTGATAAGCAGAGAAAACCATGTAGGAAATTTGGATGGAGCAGCGGATGGATGAACAAAATGAAGAAAAGAGACACACCTGATGCCGAGCTGGAGGTTGAGCATAAGCTCATAGTTCTTGTGGCCCTTGGCGATGGTCTCCCCTGCCGCCGCGCCCCGCGCGACCTGCCGCCGCCGGCGTGCGGCCCCGTCGCCGGCGACGGCGGCGGCAGCCCCTCCCCTCGCCGGCGTCCTCCACCCTCACCGTCGCTGCGGCGCGCCTCGTCCTCGTCCTCCTCGTCGTCCTCCTCCTCCTCCTCCCCCGCACCCGCACCCGCTCCGGCACCTCCTCCTCCGCCTCCACCTCCACCACCACCGCAATGCCGCACGTGGTGCCCCCATCCAGAGCACCCCGCCCCCGCAAACTCGGATCTCTTCAAAGTTTTCTCCCTCCTCTTCTCTCTCCTCCCACCCGGGAGTTTTGCTCCCGCGCGGACGCCGAGCTCGCGCGCCCGCTCGCTTGACCCTCCCACAACGAGCTGCCTGCTCCCCGCCACGTGCCGCCTCCGCAGCGTCCCACGTCACCTTCCCTTCTCACTTTCTCTAACCGCGTCACATGCCCAGCTAGCACGGCTAACTCTAAATTCATAGCAAATGCCAAATGGATCCATATTGCTACCTCCTTCTCTAAATATATATTTTAAACTAACCAACGTCATAAAAAATATAAAAAGTATTTTACAATCTTTCAAAAAATATAAGAGACTATTTACACAAAACTCGCTTTCAAGCGTGCACACGTTTAAAAATGTCACTTAATCCTGGATTACACGGGGTATTTAGTACTCTCTTGTTACAATATCGTCAGGTTACCTCTCAACTACCGTAGTAACCTTGTGCGACAACCCTCTCTACTTTAAAAACATATTAAATTTTGTAAATAATCTCTCGATTACCGTTGTAATCATGATGCCACCAGATAACGGTAAACCCATCCAAAATAGTAAGAAAAATTTTGCCCTCTACTAACTTATATTTTAAGTTAGGAATACTAAACTTAGTACTACCAACGCCAAATATAAATAACTGGAGGGAGTATTAAAAAACTTTGTACATCTACAGGTGCAGCGTAAATAGATGGACTTTAAATAGCAAAATTGTTGCATGACATTTAAAGTTTGTGGTCTTTGCTTTGAACACCTTAAAGTCATGACACGCTCAAGGATATCCAAAAATTTGGTAATTAGTTGAAAAACAATGTGACCATTTATCATTTCCAAGCTAAATGGAGAAAGAGACAATTAAAAAGACAAATTCATCCCTCGGGCAAGTAACTTGTAACCTGACTAGGTCTAGTTCAAAGCATACTTCAACTTTAATTTTTTGGCTTTTGAAAAGGGGTTGGGGGAGGAATGGGGCTTGGATCTGATTCGAACTAGACCCAACCAAGTTACATGCTGCTGGCTAAGCAGCATAAGGAGCAAACTCGCTTTTTTAATGCAGTTTCTCTCTTCTTTGAATCAAAAATGATAAAATAATAAATACAGTGTACTTCAGTAAATCATTACCATTTTGGGGTTGTACTTGAGCCGTGTCACGTTTTTACGGGGTACAACCAAAAACTTTGAGTATTTTATAGCAAAATTTGCCAATTTATATTACATTATCTATAATGTATTGTAGAGGGAAAAAGTCTGAGCCACGCAAACCATGATCAGGTCAAATCATGGAATGCTTCAACTTTTAGATGTCAAACCGTATTATTTTTCCCAACAATACTCTCAGTTTCTATCGTTTTACCTAACAAAATGAATACGCATTCAGATATGAGCAGAAAAAAACAAGAACAGAACCAAGGCGATATAAGTGTATTGCTCATACAAATTCTTTTTGGCTGGGCCAGCGAAAGATGCCGGCCGAGTTTATTCAGATAATACATATGCCTTCCATGTAATAAGAGGGCGGTATTACTTTTCTTATTTACTATATTTGATACTGTTCCGAAAAGAAAAAAAACGCCGACCAGTTTATTCATGGATAAGAGTCCGACGGAAACAAAATATTTTACCTTCGTCTCAAAATATAAAAGATTATCTTCATCTCAAAATATAAAAGATTTTGGTTTTACCTCCGTATCAAAATATAAAAGAGTTTTGATTTTAGGACGGGATAGTATATCCATTCCCCACCAACAGATACTCGTATATAGAATTTTACTACAAACAGTTGATAGTCCTCTTTAAAATTGCTAATTAAACCTGCTTTGAGCTCACTTCCCCCTGCTCACAAGTCACAACTTCACATTATTATGGGGTTTGCATGATCTAACAACCTGCAGTTGAAATCTTGGACATAGCAGTTTGATCTCTCTCTTTCATTGCCACAGCCAGGTACACAGCGTGCAACTTGCTTCTGTGTTTGTTTTTGGCTTGAAGCAGATTGCCATCATCATAAACAGACCTGCAAGCAGACCAAATGTTGATGCCTAAGCTGCCACCAGTGGGGTCATCTCACAATTGCATCAGCTGCCTGGGAATTAGCAGGTAGCAAAGGCATTGTCACTGTCAATATATCATCACCAGATTATATTCCATGTGGAAATTAACTGAGACAAAATGATCATGTTCATTCATTGTATCTCACATTCTGAAACATCATCAGTTCATCTCACCTTACTTTTTGTATCATCAGAGAGAAACTAAGAGGGGCACAATCAATTTATTTCGGAGCCACTGATAGAAAAACTGGGATGATGACTCACTATTTGGATTTAATGTCACGCAAAAAAATTCAAGAATCGAAGAATTTCCTCCAATATGTCAAAGGTTTCAGTAAATGAAAGAATGGTTTCGTCTGGCAAAAGAGCATTTACATTTTACAACCTCTGACTGGCTTGTGCACCCTGGTTACATGTTTCTATGTGTAATTTTGAATCTGTATGTTACATCTACTCTTGTAAATATTAGTGAACTCCGTGTATATGTACGTAGCTACTCATATTTACAGGAAAGTCAATCCCGATTCCTGGAAGGTGAGGAACCAGCAGCCTGAATGGTGCTCCAGCAACTCCTGATACCTTCTACAAAAGCAGCCGAATTCCAGATGACCAGTTTGGTGCAGGCAATCGAATATGCGGCTTGTGTAGCACCATGCTGTCCTGTGCTCGGCTTGATCTTTGGCCTTTGCAAAGTCTTCACTTTGGAGCTACATTTTGTCAAATAAACTTTCAGCTATCTGCTCGATCTTCTTGGAACGCTTTGTATATGAAATCTTTGAAGCGCCTTGAATACTGTCTTGGGTCTACTGCTGAAATGGATGTCGAGTCGTATTGGAAAGACTTGTAAGCATGCTCGATCTTTTGCCGATATCATAGTCTTGAAGTATGTCTATTATCCCAAAATATAATATCACATCGCAGTACTGCCCAGTTGGCTGTCCAACGACGTCACTGTCATTCTTTCTGATTGTCAGTTCAGCCCTTGACAGCATGTTTGCCCCAAGTTTAATCTTTGACCACCTGAAGTCAGATCTTGTTGCATCACTTTATAATGTAGCATATTAAAATATATGTAGCGCTTAAAATTTTCATTTGGACAATTGCAATGAACAGTTGCACCATCTGTTTGATACTTGGGGGATTTACATTTCTTAGCATTTACATCACAAATACCGGTTACCAAGAAATCACAGAAAGTGAGATAATATACCTAAAACACTTTCTACTCCGGAGAATGAATACCCCCAACAGAATACTACGGTGAACTTGTATATTTAAAATGGATTAGTAGACGGTAACCTAAAACCTTTTCATAACAAGATTACAGGTAGAAAGCATATCAGTTGCCAAACTAAGACTGCTGTAGCATGAATCAACCTATCGATGAGTTGGGTTCTCCACTACATACATACTAACTAAATGATTTTGAACGATGAAAAATAACTAAAACTAGGATTGCAGTATAGCTGAGAGAAGAATAATTTAGTATCTCGGTTACCTGTTTGGGTCAGAAAGAAAGTGATCCCTGTCCCATCTTGAAAGGCGTGGTGATGCAGGTATGTCACTATCAATATCAACGGCACCTTTTAACCAAGGTAAATAAGTCAGCCTTAAGACTGTGCAAACTATTGTCAGAAGCACACTTTCTTACCTCTAAAATGTACACCCACTAAAAGACTGTAATCCATGATCTTCTCATGCTCAAGAAACTCACAGTCCTTATCTACTTGCCTGCTTCAAAATATTTAAAATTTCAGCACAAGGGATAGTTAGCATGGTTATACAGAAATTAGGCATTAAGGTGTATGAGTATCACTTAGCACCTTTGGAACTCTTGGAACCATTGTTTTTGCAACCGAAAGATGAAATTAAGATCAAGATCTTTCAGAGTTGTATACTCATCAATCTCTGCCAGTGGCTTGTCAGTTGTACGGCCAAGAGATGATCCTTTCAGATCAAATCGCCTATGAATAGTGTGATCAGAGCAGAAAAGATTTCCCATTATGACAAAACGAACCTGGGTAGTAGTACAGCAGCAAACAATCAGGCATATTATGCTTGAAAATAGCATATTCATCCCCAGGGGTAATTATAGCATGAGGATGGGGTGGATAATCATATATTGTTCTAACCTTCTTCTGGTTTGCTCCAGCCAACTTTACACAATGTAGGCCAAAAAACTTTGTCACCAGGGTATCCTCGAATGCCCGAACGTGATTGTAGTAAGCTGGAAGCATCTTCAGAAGCATCTGTGTGGCAAAGTTTGTCCATGTATTCAGAATAGAACTTCTAAATATAGAAGCTTAAATAGTGCTATTTGAACAAAGGCAACAAAGGACAACCTTTACTTCAGATTTCTTCATTGTCTTTATCATGTATCGGTCATCATTTGTCAAGTAAAAGAAGCTTCCACTTTTACCAGGGGACGAGAGTTCACGGAGAGCCTCATCTCCACAAAGGGAGAGCATATAGTCAGCTGGGTCAACCTTAAACAGCTTGCGCAATGTCCTGTGATTTTGTTAAGAACAAATGTGCATGTTGACATGGATAAACCCATAAAACAGTCACTAATTTATAATGTCTCTATCATGGGAGTGATAACCAACCGGAACACCTTTGGACAGTAATCCTTCCATCTGAAATCAGAAGAATTGTGTGGAGGGGTGTATTTTGAGCCTTCTGGAGGGAATTTTGTCCATACTTTTTCTTTGCATCAAATGCTGATGACTTCAGGTCTAATATAACCTGGCCTTGCCTTCCTACTGCATGCCTATGTACAATAAGCATACTCAGTGATAATAAGTTACTTTCTGAGTTTACAAAGAAATATGGTAATCTTACTATCAAATAATTACATCTTATCAAAAGATATGAAAGTGCTACAAGTTCTAAAAAACAATAACAATCTTGGTTTCTAAAGTAAAATATGTTGTACAGAAAGATTGGCAATGCAGAAAATTCAATGATAATCCTTACATGATTGATTGTTGATAATGAACTATAAGAATTTCATTTTATAACTTCTTAAGAGTACTGTCTATGGAGTCTATAATATATGATTTCATTTTCAGGATTTCAAACTACTGATAAAGTAAGTAGTGAGGCAGTGTTAAGATGATGAAAATGCCATACAAGTCGTCAAAAATGCCTCAGCTAAGTCATCAAATTGTGCTCAAATCATTACTTTACATGCAAGGCCTCAGATTCTTTCTTGATGTCCACACTACCAATGCATATGAATTATGTCGCTGAAAATATTTCTACATTATAGGTAAATGCTTCAGTGCCCACCCAAATAGTTCGTCGAAATGCCCATTCGTTGTTTACCGACGAGATGATAACATGATTGTTTATGTGAGATTTCCTAATTGAAAATTTTAAATTCCTCACCTGGAACAAATTGAAGTATTGCAAATGCAATCAAAGAGAGAGAAATCACGGGAAAGAAATGCACCTGATCCCAAGCTGCAGGTTGAGCATGAGCTCGTAGTTCTTGTGCCCCTCGGCAATGGTCACCCCCTGCCCCTTCATCACCCGCGGCGGCAGCGCCCCTTGTTGACGTGCGACTGCGCCAGCGAAGGCGGTGGCGGTCCCCTCCCCTCCCTCACGCTGCTCCGGCGTCTCCAGTCGTCGGCAATGTCGCACTTGACCTCCCCGTCGGAACCCCAGAGATGCGGCACGCCCACTCCCGAGCCAATGCTCCGGCCGGACGACGAGCTCCCGCGCCCGCTGATCGACCGCGCCAGCCACCTCAGCGACCTCAGCGACGGCAGCGCCGACTGCCCTTCCATGCCGGAGCGGACGCATTCCGGCAGCTCCCTCGCGAACACCTCCCTCGGGTCACGGGACTCGCCCGCCGCCGCCGGGGACGGGTAGTACACGCCCTTCTGGTGGACGGCGCCGCCGGGCGCCTCGCGGCCCCAGAACCCGACGTACAGACTGCCGTCGGCCCACCGGAACGTGCCCTGGCCGCGGGGGCGGCCGCCCTCCCACCCGCCGTCGTAGCGGTTACCGTTCGCCCAGACGAGGGCGCCGCGGCCGTGGATGAGGCCCGCGCGCCAGCCGCCGGCGTACTCGGTGCCGTCGCGCCATGCGTAGCGGCCGCACCCTCCGGGAGCCCTGCGCGCCACTCGCCGTCGTAGCAGTCGCCGTTGGCGTAGCGCTTCTCGCCGGCGCCGTGCTCGAGGTTCTTGGCCCAGGCGCCCCGGTAGGTGTCCCCAGCGGCGCCCACGTAGGCGCCGGCGCCGTGCATGAACCCGTCGAGGAACTCCCCCTCGTAGGTGGCGCCTGACGGCCACGAGAACCTCCCCGCCCGGTCGCCTTCCCTCGCCGCCACTCCCCCTCGTACATGCACCCGTCCGCCCACAGGTACTTCCCGGCGCCGTGGGGCGCGCCGCCGCGCCACTGCCCCGTGTACAGGTCCCCATTGGGGAGCACCCGCTCCGAGCGCTGCCCCTGATGCTCGTTCCCCTGCGCCTCGCCTTCATCGGCGCCGCTGCAGGAGGACGCCGTGTCGGCGTCCTCGCCGGGGGCGGCGGCATCGGTGACACGCGTCCTCCTCTCCCACGCCCACGCCGGTCGTGCTCGCGCATTGGTCGGTCGCTTCGCCTCGAGCCCGACGGCGAGGCGCGCGCGGCGAACGACGACGGGGATCTAGCAGCGGCGCCGGCTGCCGCCGCGCGCCGCGCGCGCCGCGGCGGCATCGTCTCGGGAGTCGGTGGGTGGAGAGGAGGAGGCGCCAGGGTGGGAGGAAATTATTTTTTTTCACACCATCCCAATTCCGTAGGGTTGGGAGAGGGGGAGTGGACGAGGAGAGGAGGCCCCAACGTGCAAAGACGTGTGTTTTTTCTATTTTTTTTCTCTTGTTTTTCTTTCTCTTTATTTTAATGAATATATACTTCTGTTATTTCAGATCTACTTGGTTTGACTCAGATAAAATTTTATATTCAAGTCAGATATATCTTAGTATACTCGGATATTATTTCCATGATCCATGCATGAATGCCACCTGTAAAATTGATGTATGTCTCTGAAGAGGATGGCTACATTAGTGCAATTTAGGTGAAAATGAACTAGCCACTTGGACAGGGAAATGAAAAATAGGCTAAGGAAATATCAGATACGGGGCACAAATAGATGTACCTAATTTGCTATGAGAAATAATTGAATTGTTGCGTTGACACGTCTACTAAGCCAACTCAATCAAATATTCCATCAAGATCTTCGCAATTTTTATTACTTTTCGTTTGCTTCAATCAATTCTCACACAACTATGTGTACAGTACATGTGTATGTATACAAGGTACAGTATGAATATTTAATATGCATTATTGAGTTGCACATGACTCTTTTTGCATGTATGCTTAGACTTTTGATGAACGTAAAGTCATGGGATCTACACCAAAATCCAAATTAGTGGCGTGTATGAATAAGAATGGAATGTGTGTCACCCTCATCGCCGGTTAACAATCCGGGGCAACATTTTTCTGGTCTTCCTCTCCACCGGGGAAAGTGAATGATCGGGTACTGAATAATATCCACATATATACTGTTCATGTACAAACTTGTACTGTTTTTGTTTTAAAAAACAGATTGTGGGTGTGTTCGGCTGCAAATTTTATAGCTGTGTTGTAGCCAGCCTGTACAGTGAATTGTGCTTGTAACAATGGATGTGTTGGCTATATTGCTAAGGCTATATTGCAGCCGAACAAACCCTATAACTATTTAAAAGTGTACTTACACTATCTAGATGCTTTGCACGTTAAATATAACTACATATACTAGTTGCGTTCATCAAAACATACTAAATTTAAAGTTCTTTTAGTGGACAAGGATAAAGCTCCCTTCATCTTAAAATATAAACTAGAAATATTTTTAGGGTTTAAATTTGTCTTCAAATAAAATTATTTCTCCACATACTTCCTCATCTCAATCAAAATCATCTTCATCTACTTTCTCATCTTAACCAATCATAACCATTTGTCACACTCAACCTTAATCTTTAAAAATGGCATAAGTATTGTATGAGTAAAGTATACGAGCGGTTCTTAAACTTATGCATGTGTGTTACTGAAATCTCCGAAGTCTCAAAATATATTTTGGGTCCCTAAACATGGGAGCCATATAGGTCCAAATTGACTTCAACCCACTCCGTGTACCGATGTCACGTCTCGATTTTTGTTCGGCATTAAAAATGATTTAATAATATATTTCTAAAAATTATATTAAGAAGTTAAAGCAAATTGTTAAGAGAAATTAATGAGGAAATTGAGATTTACTTTTAAAATCATGGCTGGAAATATCTTTATAATATTCTACATGCCCTAAAGTACTCTCGAAATATCTTTATAATATTCTAAATGCCGGAGTAGCCGGATCGCCGCCCGCATCGCCCGCCCGAGCGTCGGCGCGTCCATCCTCACCGTCGTTCGACCCACACCGTCCTTCTCGTGTGGCGCTCGGTGAGGATCTCCTCGTCTCTTCCGTCCTCCTCCTGCCCTCCAGGCGCACCGCCACGCGTCGGTGGCCGCCGCCGGCGACCATCGGAGCCACGCACATCGTCGCCACGCCGTTGCCTCCGATTGGTCGGCGGCGGGAGCCGCCCTTTTCCTCGAGCCGTCCGATCGTCGTAAGGCGATCAGGTTGTCCATGTGGTTGCCCACATGGTCGCCACATCGGTGCCCGTCGGCACCACGTGAGTGCCACGTGGTGCACCCGCCCGTGCCGCCGTGGACTTGGTCCATGATAGACCGATTCCACGGGAGCCGCCGACACATAGGGCCCGCCCGTCGGCGCCCGCTCCCAACATTGATGCAATAAATTCTCTTTTTCTTTGAGAAAATAATTAATAATTACGCAACAAACCAGTTTAATTTCTAAAAATTTATTTAAATGACCCAAAACTTCTAAAATTTATATCTAATCCATACGAACTCCAAATTGGGATATTCAACTTGTAAAATTCATCTAAAATTAAGTTGTACATGTTTGTTTGCTTTCCATGTACTATTCATTTGGTTTTTATTAGGGTTTTTCTTGTTTTGTGTGCCAGCGTGTAGATTCTATCGTTTCGGAAGTTCACGCCGCAAGGAAAAGAGTTCGGAAGATTGTTTGAAGAAGCAAGGCAAGTCACACATCCCCCTTAAAGCATATTGAGCCTATTATAAAATATTTTACCATTTGCAAATAAAATTGCATGTTTTGCTAATTACATGAGAATTTGGATTACCTATTTGTTTGCTTGTGCTATGTTCACTTGATATCCATTCATTGTAAACCTGAGTAATAATTTGACTAGCTTGCATCACTCATGTGACCTTGCTAGAACTGGATATGCTTAGCCATGCTTAATTACCATTAGCTTATTTAATGGGATTATCACATTAATTATTTTAGTATCTGACGAGTGCGAGCTCGAAACACCTGTCCATGCTTATTGGTCATAATTATCTCATTAAAATGTGCCTTAATGGTGGGTTATGGGTGCATGGTTTTGTTTATCGCACCCATGACAATTAAGGACCGGTTCGCGAGAAACCCCGGAAGACTTATCGTATTTACCATAAGCAAGAATAGAAACTATTGGATTTGTAGTATAGCTCTCCCCTTTCTAACGTTTCCGTGCAAGGGTAGACGTGATGGAGTTCAAATGGGCCGGGCAAGGCCTCTGGATTCCGATTCACCTAGGCACAAGGGGCCGCCTACCCTGGATTTAGGGGTAGCGACGAAACCCGAAGTGTGGTGTCATTTGGTTAAGTGGAGTTATACGAAGGGTCTTGTCATAATCACTCGTATGGTGACGTGTTCGGCTAGACATGGTAACATATGGTGGATTGTATCTTGTGGGTATAGTTGTATAACTCTGGTTAGAGTAGAACTATTCGAATAATCGTGCCCACGGTTATGGGCGATCGATTAGTTTCATCGTGATTAGTCCCACACTACTAATTGAATTGGCTCAATAAAATGGTCTAGTTTAGGTGGGATGGTTGGGCCTTCAACGTGGTATAGCATTGTTCGAGTGTAGAATGAACCTTGACTTAACTAATCAATAATTTTCCTATTTTAAATCATAAATGTTTACAACCACGTTTATGCAAATAGCCACAAGCCCTTCTTTCTCTCCTCTTGCACGTCTCGCATCATTGGTATGGCCTGTTGAGTACGATGGTTGTACTCACCTTGCTATTTCTCCCTTTTCCGGAGTGCGGTGCTTCCGAGTCGAAGATAAAGTTAGCCTCATACCTAGTTGAGTTTTGCTCGTGGATTGGAGCCGAAGCGCCGCTAGGATCGTCTTTATTTTTTGCCGCTTTCTTTTTGGTGTGAGGAACTAAGTGTCTCTGCCTGTAAGTATTTATGTTTTTTACGTTTGGATCTCGTATATTGGTTTGTTGTTTTGTGTACCATGACCGATTCCTCGCAGATTTATACATAAAATAGTCTGAAAATTTGACTAAATTTATGGTCGTGACAACCGACATGCCATGTCATGGTGGCATATATGTGTAAGTGGGACCCACATGTCGAGTCACATATAGGAAAAAACATCTTTTTCTCATCTTCGCTCTCTTATTTTTACTTTTATTTTTAAAAAATCTTAAAACATAATTTTCTCCTCTATATCCTCTATTTTTTTAGTTTCATTTTTTTCTATGTGACTGATATGTGGGTCTCACCGACACGTAGCCACCATCATAACATACTATATCAACCCATGAATCGAATTGGAGTATGTTTGGACCTATATGATGTTCATAACAAATTCAAGGACCCAAAAATGTATTTTGAGAGTTTAGAGACCTAGATGACACACCATATAAATTTAAGGACCGTCCATACACTTTATTTTAATTGTATTTTGAGACGAATGGAGCACATAAAGGAAAACGGAGGGACTAAGTTTATGGTAGGATCACTTATAAATAATGGATTTATTAGTGCATTGGATGGTGAAATATATGTTGTTGGAGGAAAGATGTAGCTTCCATTTTGCATGCATATGTGCATATCCGGATGGGGGCTCCCTTGTATCGAAGGAATTTCAAAGGAAATTTAGATGATTTCATTCCTTGGGAATATTTCCTATGAAGTCCTTTAAAATAAAGAAACAGAGTTTGCAAAATCCCGTGAACTGATTTGTTATGCCCACATTCCAAAGAAAAAGATATAAGGTCCTAGCTCTTGGTCTCTCTACCCTCTCTCTAATTCCCTAAAAAAATCATGTGTTGTATTTCAAGCGAACTGTCCAAATACATTGCTTCTAATTAATACCTGGAATCCTATAGGATTTTATTATGCATTAAATTGTATTTCTACATTGTTCATGTGTTTTTAAAATGTTACGTTCTAAAAAAGACAACATTGCAAGGATGAGGGAGGGGTGCTCTCTTCTTCGCTCCTAAAGAAGAGTCTCCATATGATTACACTATCACTATGTTATATGCCCAATTTACTTATCCATTTTTCTTCATTCTTAACTTGAAGTATGCAGTAGAAACCGTGGAAACAAGTAAAACAATTCTTCTTTTTTATATTCTTATCGATTTGGTTTTGGGATTTCATAGCGTCGTTCATTACCCCGGAAAGCATCGATAATGTGTTTGTAGGGTTATGGGTGCATAACTTCACTATCGAAGTTGAAATCCATATGACTTCTGTTGACATAGAATTGCGCGCCACACCTTGAGCATGTTATGTGTAACCGCAACGACATCCCGAGATACGCTATTGTAAGGAGTGGGTAGATGCCGCCGAACGAACACTCGGGAGAAACCCCGTTAGGGTGAATGTGCGCCAGTTTGTCCTAGGCTCGATAGGCTAGCTAGGACAACCTGTAACGCAGTAGAGATGAGAGACAACGAGTAGTTGGGGATTTAAGGAAAATAGACTTGGGATAGGTAGTAAGAAGGAGGAGATGTAGAATATAGAGGGTTTGGATAAATAAATTGATTTTGACGATTGATTGGTGGTTGTTTCAATCGACCTTGGCCCCTTATATTTATAGGAGGGGTGGACTTGCTTACGAGGGTATTTTTCATGTCCAATTAGGCTTATAACTCAACTAGGACTCAAGAAATCTCGGTCTAAAACAAGGAAACATGAGAAATATTTAAATTGGACTCGGACTATGTGCTAAAGTTCGACCACCCGGACACTGAGTCGATTGTAGTGTATTGTCCGCCGATTGGACACATAATAGCGGGAGACCGGCCTTCACGGAAAAGCTCCATTCTTTTTTTAAATTTGGCTTAAACTTGCTATAACTTGACCCGGTGCCAAATTTGGTTATCAACACATGCCCCCTGCCTTTTCGGCAAAATTGTGAGCCGAAAAGCACTAAGCATGATATCATCTAAGGGCGATATCCACCATACCACCATGAATGCCTCTAAAGCTTATGTGTTTAATGGTGATGTAAGAATACTACGAGAGCCCCCTCTTGTTCAGATTGTATTATGCTTTGCTTTGGCCTCCACTCTTGCCTCACCACTTTTTGCGTTGATTCTTTTGTGACCAATTCATTTCTTTCAATCTGCTATAAGATGAGGGCAATTGATTATTTAAAATTGATCATTGTGACAATGCCCATATTTAAATAATAATATGGTATATAAATAGGCATCATCCACGTACCATTGAAACTCCATGGTGCATACCAAAGGTAATACCATAAAGGAGAAGTAGGTTGCCTGGTGGTCCATCCATTCTTGTCTCCCACCTTGCTTGGTAGGTGAACTCGATCTTTTAGGTCGCTTGTCATCTTGCCCCTCGAGTATTGAAGTATGCAATATAGTCTTCTCCTTGCCATCGGAAATCTCCTCTTTTTTTTGCAATTCAATGGTGTGTACAGGAAAATGTAGCTCGTCCACTTGCATCTTTGTAAAAGTCAATCGTCCTTCGTCTATGACCAATTGAATTTGTCTATGGAATACATTGCAATCATTTTGTGGCATGAGAATAGGAGTTGTGCCACTTACAATATGCTTGCCGCTTTAATGCCTCAAGTGGTGGTATGATGTGGCCTTGTGACAATTTAATTTGCTTCTTTTCTAAAAAGTAGTAAAAATCCTATCATATTTGGCCACATCAAACGTGAACTTTATTTTCTCTTACCAATTCTTACAACTAATCGACTTAAGAGCAGATCAAACCAATGGTTTAGAGTTGGAATTCCAAACCCATTTGGCTGTGTATATATCAACTGTCTCATCGTCTGAAGATTTTTTTATTAACTATATTATCATGAGGACGATCGACCTAACTTTCTACAAGATTTTGGCTTCTCTAACTTGGTTTTCTTGAGCGAGCCTTTAGAAGTAATTGGCTTACATCTAAGAAAATATGGCCATCTATTTTTCTTTTAAATATTCAAGTAAACTAGAAAACTAAATCTATCGTCCTCATCGAAAGTGTTAAACTATACCATTGGTTTCTTGTATCTCTAAATCTTCTAATATATTTTGAAACCGGCTCATTATGCTTTTGTTTAAGCGATGTTAAGTGCGACAAGTTTAATTCGGTCTCACCACTAAAGAAGTAATCATGTAATTTTTGTCCTAATCAAAACCAATCATGAATAGAGTTAGGTGCAAGAGAAATAAAACAAGTAAATGCAGCACCGAGATAAAGACAATGAAAAAAGCCTAAGTTCAATGGCATCACCAAATTGATCCGTACTTTTGGAAGTTGAAAAAGCCTCAAACTTCTAAACTTCTAAAGCTAGATGATATACCGTATAAATTTAAGGACCGTCCATACACTTTATTTTAATTGTATTTTTGAGACGGATGGAGCACATAAAGGAAAACGGAGGGACTAAGTTTATGGTAGGATCACTTATAAATAATGGATTTATTAGTGCATTGGATGGTGAAATATATGTTGTTAGTGGAAAGATGTAGCTTCCATTTTGCATGCATATGTGCATATCTGGATGGGGGCTCTATCGAAGGAATTTCAAAGGAAATTTAGATGATTTCATTCCTTGGGAATATTTCATGTGAAGTCCTTTAAAATAAAGAAACAGAGTTTGCAAAATCCCGTGAACCGATTTGTTATGCCCGCATTCGAAGAAAAAGATATAAGGTCCTAGCTCTTGGTCTCTCTACCCTCTCTCTAATTCCTTTAAAAAAATCATGTGTTTTATTTCAAGCGAACTGTCCAAATACGTTGCTTCTAATTAATACTTTGGAATCCTATAGGATTTTATCTATA
The DNA here is from genome assembly GCA_019925245.2 of Oryza australiensis. Taxonomy (NCBI): domain Eukaryota; kingdom Viridiplantae; phylum Streptophyta; class Magnoliopsida; order Poales; family Poaceae; genus Oryza; species Oryza australiensis. Next base: position 83,313 of record JAIFGZ020000119.1, read on the forward strand.
TCAATCTATAAAGCAAGTAGTGTTTCCACCCAAATTTTGTTTTGCTGGCTATTTTACAGAAAACCCCTTGAGTTTTTCCGAAATTAACCCGTAATCCACCTGGCTATTTTAAAAACCAGTTATACGTACGATATAGCTTATCTTAACTACTTAAAAATCTATAACTTTTCGATCATCAAATCATTTTTTTCCAAATCTATAAAATTTCGATTCGTATAACCTCTCGCTCCATTGTTGCCTCACTTTCCTCATCTCCAAGGGCGAGCCCAACTCACGCGCCTCCCGAGTCGCCGTGCATTGTCCCGAGCGGCCAAGCACACGCCGCACGCGTGAGCTAGCGTGCCGCCATCGATATACATGCAACTTATCCTATTCATCAATATACTTTTCTAACTAATAATATCCGAGTCGTAAATATTTTAAACTTTTACCAAATTTCTAATTGGTTTAAAGTATCACTAAGTCAATATCTATTTTCATTATATTTTTTACTTAATTTGGTGAAATTAAATTAACTTAGACTAAATGTCTATACGAAACTATTTTTTAATCAAGGTCGAGTGGTACATAAAGTTAAAGATACTCTTACTTTCAAAGTTATATATATATGTATATATATAACTATCTATAAAGTAAGTAATGTTTTTATCCAAAATTTTCGTCTGTCGATTATTTTGCATAAAATCCCTTGAGTGTTTATAAAATTAACCCGCAATCCCAATGCGAAAAGAAAGGGAGGGTTTGAATGGAAAAAGACCTCCTACGTATCTCTCTTTCGTCCCCATCCGCGCCGCGCCCGCGCCGCGCTCGCGCCCCTCCCTCGTCGCCGCCGAGCTCCCGCGCCACCACCCGGACCTTCGCCCTCCGCCTGCTTCCCTCCCCTGCGTCGTCGTTCCGTTGCAACACACGAGCATTTTGCTAGTTATGCATTAAATCGTATTTCTACATTGTTCATGTGTTTTTAAAATGTTACGTTCTAAAAAGACAACATTGCAAGGATGAGGGAGGGGTGCTCTCTTCTTCACTCCTAAAGAAGAGTCTCCATATTATTACACTATCACTATGTTATATGCCCAATTTACTTATCTATTTTTCTTCATTCTTAACGTGAAGTATGCGGTAGAAACCGTGGAAACAAGTAAAACAATTCTTCTTTTTTATTTTCTTATTGATTTGGTTTTGGAATTTCATAGTGTCGTTCATTACCCGTCTTAGGAAAGCATCGATAGTGTGTTTGTAGGGTTATTGCTTGCATAACATTCACTATCGAAGTTGAAATCCATATGACTTCGTTGACATAGAATTGTGCCGCTACACCTTGAGCACGTTATGTGTAACCGCGACAACATCCTGAGATGCGCTGTTGTAGGGAGTGGGTAGATGCCGCCGAACGAACACTCGGAAGAAACCCCGTCGGGGTGAATGCGTGCCGCTTGTCCTAGGCTCGATAGGCCGCCTAGGGCATCCTATAACGCAGAGTAGAGATGAGAGACAATGAGCAATTGGGGGATTTAAGGAAAATAGACTTGGGATAGAGCAAGGAGGGAGATGTAGAATATAGAGGGTTTGGATAAATAAATTGATTTTGACGATTGATTGGTGGTTGTTTCAATCGACCTTGGCTCCCTTATATTTATAGGAGGGTGGACTTGCTTACGAGGGTATTTTTCATGTCCAACTAGGCTTAGAAGTCTACTAGGACTCGAGAAATCTCGGTCTAAAATAAGGAAACATGAGAAATATCTAAATTGGACTCGGACTCGTGCTAAAGTTCGACCACCCAAACATCCGTGGTCCGACCGTAGTGTATTGTCCGTCCTTTGGACACATAATAGCGGTCGATGGCCTTCACGAAAAAGCTCCGTTTTTTAAAATTGGGCTTAAACTTGCTATAACTTAACCCTAGTGCTAAATTTGGTTATCAACACATGCCCCCTGCCTTTTCGGCAAACTTGTGAGCCGAAAAGCACTAAGCATGATATCATCTAAGGGCGATATCCACCAATACCAGCCATGAATGCCTCTAAAGGTTATGTGTTTAATGGTGATGTAAGAATACTACGAGAGCCCCCTCTTGTTCAGATTGTATTATGATTTGCTTTGGCCTCCACTCTTGCCTCACCACTTTTTGCGTTGATTGTTTTGTGACCGATTCATTTCTTTCAATCTGCTATGAGATGAGAGCGGTTGATTATTCAAAATTGGTCGTTGTGACAATGCCCATAATAAATAATAATATGGTATATAAATAGGCATCATCCACGTACCATTGAAACTCCATGGTGCATACCAAAGGTAATACCATGAAGGAGAAGTAGGTTGCCGGTGGTCCATCCTATGTCTCCCACCTTGCTTGGTAGGTGAACTCGATCTTTTAGGTCGCTTGTCATCTTGCCCCTCGATTGCAATATAGTCTTCTCCTTGCCATCGGAAATCTCCTTTTTTTTGCAATTCAATGGTGTGTACAGGAAAATGTAGCTCGTCCACTTGCATCTTTGTAAAAGTCAATCGTCCTTCGTCAATGACCAATTAAATTTGTCTACAAAATACATTGCAATCATTTGTGGCATGAGAATAGGAGTTGTGCCACTTACAATATGCTTGCCGCTTTAATTCCTCAAGTGGTGGTATGATGTGGCCTTGTGACAATTTAATTTGCTTCTTTTCTAAAAAGTAGTCAAAAATCCTATCGTATTTGGCCGCATCAAACGTGAACTTTATTTTCTCTTGCCAATTCTTACAACTAACCGACTTAAGAGTGGATCAAACCAATGATTTAGAGTTGGAATTCCAACCCATTCGCCCGTGTATATATCAACCTGTCTCATCGTCCGAAGATTTTTTATTAACTATATTAACATGAGGACGATCGACCTAACTTTCTACAAGATTTTGGCTTCTCTAACTTGGTTTTATTGAGCCAAAGCCTTTAGAAGTAATTGGCTTAAAATATGACCATCTATTTTTCTTTTAAATATTCAAGTAAACTAGAAAACTAAATCTATCAAGTCCTTATCAGAAGTGTTAAACTATACCATTGGTTTCTTGTATCCGTAAATCTTCTAATGTATTTTGAAACCGGCTCATTATGCTTTTGTTTAACCGATGTTAAGTGCGACAAGTTTAATTCAGTCTCACCACTAAAGAAGTAATCATGTAATTTTTGTCCTAATCAAGACCAATCATAAATAGAGTTAGGTGCAAGAGAAATAAAACAAGTAAATGCAAGCACCGGATAAAGACAATGAAAAAGCCTAAGTTTCAAAATACTACTAGCACTAGCTTCGCCACATTGTATGATAAATTGGCTAATATACTCTAAAGTAGACCGGCAATCTTCTCCAATAAACTTAACAAAATCGGCACTCTAAACCCTTGAGGATATGAAACATTGTCATAGTGGTCGGGATAGGGTTTTTGATATATATGTTTTTAACCCTAGTATTTTTGAAATCTTTGGCAATCTCATCACTAAGACTCTTGGGTTCTGCTCGTGTGCCATTGATTACAGGATTTGGCAAGACTCTTTGTTGATTTGTTAAATTCTGAGGTGCTACAAAGGGAGAATTATGGGCAAAAGTAACAAAAGGTGTTAAAGCTTGCTCTGGAACGTAGCCGCTAGCCGTAGGATAAGTAGAAATAGCCGAAATAAGAGCCAAACCTACAAAAAGATGGTAGGAGTGGTTTGCCCGGCGGTACCCCCGGTTGGATCGGCGGTATTATACCAGTCTGACTGGTCGATGCATCTGGTCTGACCAGTGGTAACACACCGATCGAACCAGTGTATGGTGCCGCAGGAGTGAATCGAGGATCTATTGTACCGAGGGAATTATAGGTATTATTCGTTGGCCAATATTGTTGTATAGGAAATTTTGATACATGGAAATTTGATGGAATACCATACATATGTTTGCTGTTATATGAAGTAGGTAGACCACCTAGTAATCGACTATTTAGCCGATTCTCTAACTCACTCATGCGAGCATCTAAGGTTTTTTCCAAGGTAGTACTAAAGGTTTTCTCAAAGGTAGTACTAAAAGAAGTAAACCGATTGTTTAAACTAGCAAAAACAACACTGTCTACTATTTGAGCAACTTCGGATGCATGAAGAGGGGCATTACTAGAATCAATTGTTACCTTGGATTTGTTGTTGACGGGCAACATGAATTCCTCTTGTTTGATGACGCCTTGTCTTGCCTTTAGGTAGCATGAAGCCGTCTTCCGCCGTAGATCTTCAAGTTGAGCTTCGAACACTGCGATCGGTCTTCGACAACTCTCCATAATCCACAACCATGATGTTGTCTTGTTCAAGATCGGTGTGAGAGCCCATGGTGGAAAACTAGGGTTTTGGCTATAGCAACCAAAATTTTCTCCAAGCAAAGTCATAAAAAAGATGTGTTGACGTAGAATCATGCCGCCACAACTTGAGCACGTTATGTGCAACCCATGGTGGCATCCGAGACGCGCCGCCGTAGGGAGTGGGTAGATGCCGCTGAACGAACATCCGGGAGGGACCATGTTAGGGTGAACACGCGTTGATTTGTCCTAGGCTCGGCAAGTCGGCTAGGATGTTCTTTAACGTCGTAGAGACAAGAGACGACGAGGAATTGGGGGATTTAAGGATAATAGACTTGGGATAGGTAGCAAGAAGGAGGGAGATGTAGAGTATAGAGGGTTTGGATAAATAAATTGATTTTGACGATTGATTGGTTGTTGTCTTAATCGGCCTTGGCCCCTTATATTTATAGGAGGGGTGAACTTGCTTCCTAGGGTATTTTTCACGTCCAATTAGACTTAGAAATCAACTAGGACTTGAGAAATCCTGGTTTAAAATAAGAAAACATGAGAAATACTTAAACTGGACTCGGATTTTTGTCTTTGAAGGTCGACCACTTGGACACCGCAGATCGACTATAGTGCATTGTCCGGTCCTAACCGGCCACATGACTAGCCAGACCACCCTTCGCGAAAGCTCCGATATTTTTCAAATTTGGCTTAAACTTGCTATAACTTGACCCTAGTGCAAAATTTGGTCATCAATAACTTCTACACACGTGCAAATAAATTTTGGTTATCAATAACTTCTACACACGTGCAAATAAATTTAGTGAGACCAGGAAATCATTGTTGACCTCAATCTTTTTAATAGTGTGTTAAGGGATACATTCATAAGTATGGTGTACACTGACCTATGTTACTTTGAGAGTGTTTTTAAGGGGGCCATGGCTGCTCGATCCAAGATTGATGGGCTTAAGTGAGGATGCGATTGGCGGAACGTTATTGTCGGGGCCTCGACTCGTTGATCTTGCTTGTTTTTTGGTAGCTTTGGAAGGAGCGTAACACCGAGTCTTTGACTACGTGTTGTCTTCGATTTTCGCTATTGTATATCATCTGGCTGGAAGGGTGCTAGTGGTTGCTCACTGGTGCAGCTCATCTAGGAGCCTGTTTGGGAAAGTAGCAGCTCTTGGTTGTTGCTTTTGTTTCTCTTCTTTCTGCTCAGCTCTTGTTGTTGCTTTTGTTTCTCTTCTTTCTGCTGGAGCTTGGCACTTGGCCAATCGATGCTAGTTCGTTTTTTCTTTTTTTATTTCATGTTCATCTTGCTTGCGATGGCTATCCAGCTGTCATGTCGTGTAAAAACTTTCATTTGCTTTTTCTATATAATAATGTGTAATTTTTTTCGCGTTCGAAAAAACATATTTATAGACGTATGACTATGGTGAATATGCGTATTTTTTATGTAATTTGAATAAAACAGTAGTATCATCCCATACATTTAACATTATAATTCCAAGAAAATAACAGTATCATCCCATACATATGAGAATTTTCTTCAAACAAAAATTGAAACGTGGCTTCTACTACTACGTACTGCGAGTGGTGGCCCGGATTTCCGGTGGCAGCGCACGATCATCCAGTTCGACGGTTCGGGCGTCTCCTTCCCTCCCCTCCTCCGTCTCCGTCTCCGCCTCCGTTACCCAACCCCAACACACCCAAGAAACGAAGACGACGACGACCGCGGGCGCGCGCGATGGTGGATGGATGGAATGATTCAGGGAGATCGAGGAACAGCGCGCCCTGCCCCCGCGGCGGGCTACACGGCGGCGGACGCCGTGGGGACTCTCTCGCTTTCGCCCGCCGACCGGTCGCCCGCCACACCCACACCCACACCCACACTAATTAAATCCGCGTTCTCCCTCTTGATTGATCCGTCGATTTCTCCCTACGTGTACTGTAGCTGCTCAGGAAGCATGTATGGATAACGCACTGACGCAGTAGAGACGAACCAACTAAATACAAATATATGATAATTATTAACAGCGCTTAAGGGTGATTACGAAGATCAGACTAGTGCTAAATTGCGTGCAGTCTAATCGAGCCCCGTTGTGGCTGTCCATCCACCGTGCCCGTGTTGGCCCCGTTATAGTGTCGGCCTGTCAGACAGGGACAACCGGCCAGTTAATTAAGCTGACACTCTGCTGCCTTGTCACCCTTAATTGGCTGGTCCTGTGGGCCCCACCGTATTCCTAGGTGATACTGATGGGCCCCCTGATATCTTCATGGCTTGCATCTTCCTGGTCCATCTCTGGCTTGATTTCATATTTATATTTCCTTCGTCATAGAATATTCCAAAATTTAAAAGATCAAACTTTGTTCTAAACTAAATTAGTTTCTACCTTCTTGTCTACTCTTTTCCTTTCCAAAGTGAACAATAAGCAAGAGAGAGTACTGTCGATTCACAAATCGATAAAATTTATTCCTTTAATATTCTTCAACTACCCACTCACCAATAATAGATTTGTATTATTAAGTGAGCATTTTTCTCTCTACTATTTTTGTATTGGGAATCTAAGAGTTAAAAGTTTTTTTTGACAGAGAGTACATATGTATAATTTTTTTCTTTTACAAGTACTAGGTTATTATAGTTAGGACATATCTGCGTGAAAGTTGTTATACTCCCTTCGTCTCAAAATATAAAAATGTTTAGATTTATAGTATTAGGATATATATTTTTGGACGGAGAAGTATATTTTAATGTTAATCTTCCTTCGTCCCAAAATATGTTTAGATTTATAGTATTGGGATATGTTCTATCAAAAACCCTTATATTTTTGAACGGAAGAGTATATTTTAGCGTTAATTGGATCCATGTCATTACAACTTTTTTATGCCTATTTGAAGACATTTCATTACAAGTCGATAGAAATTGAAGATATGTCACTACTTCTATCTTTAATGCATTTATAGAAAATTTAGATCAAATTAACCCCTCATTCCTTCTTCCTTTAACCCCTCATTCCTTCTTCCTTCATCCTTTTTCCTTTTTCCTTCTCTCGTAATTTGTCATCTCTTCCACCGGTCGAATCCCCAACGAGCTTGGCAACCTAACAACCTTCACTGGCGTGTGGGTGGCGAGGTGTCATGATGGCTAGCACATCGCACAACTTGTCCACTATGCTGCAACACAACTGACGAGAGAAAAGCTCTGGTTTCCACCGGACATCAAGGACTCAACCCCGCCAGCAAGTTAAGGTTGACAATATAGTTCCTTTCTCCGAACAATTTAACAAACATTGTCAAAATTCAAATTTGGATAGAGGTCAGAATTTTAACAATCAAATGTGAATGCGTTGTTGTTTCGTCGATAGTTTCGCACCACTTTTCTTGACATATGAACCATCATCATAGGGTTATATATTTTAGCAACAATATTCATTTCAAGTCTGTTTGTCTTCACTGTTCATTGTCTTCTTCACCTTCAACCCTCCCTTCCCTCGGAGCTTACAAACCCTAACTTTCCCACTTTCCACATCATTCATCCATGGATCTCAACTAGTCCTTCTTCATGAACGACACAACCCTCAGGGATTTGCAGGTAGCAGGATCGATTCCTGGGCGGGGATCGATGGGTCGGCAAGGAAGGTGCTAAACCTAACCCTAAGCTTGGAAAAACAATTAATTTTGCTAGTTTTGCACAATGCGGTTTTCTATCTCCTCCGACCGAATTTCTTTCTTTGCTTCTAGAGTTTTATCATGTCCATATCCTTCACCTCAATCCCAACTCTATAACATTACTAAATATGTTCACACATTTGAAGCGTAACTAGGAGTAACCCTTTCTTAGATTTCTCAGATACTTCTATGAAAATCACGCAGTTGAATCACATGCCACTGTGTGGTATTTGGCAACAGGATGGCCTGAAAGAGGAGTATATTATCTTGAATGCGCCCACCTCTAGGAAAGAAAGGAGGGAAAATTGGTTTTATCTCCATATCAACACCTGTCATGTCTACAAATTTCTGTCCAAATTTTTAAAGCTAAATGTGTATTAAATCTTTGGTCAGAACAGTCAAAATACACAAACGATAAATTATATATACAGAATCTATATCAACATTATAAAGTCTTAAAAAATATTAAAAAATAAGCTAGACTACATCTTTGACGCCCACATTATAAAGTCTTAAAAATATTAAAAAAATAAGCTAGACTACATCTTTGACGCCCATAACGACGACTCTATTTCACGAGCATTCTCGATGATAGCGATAAGTATAGTCATCCTTTTAATCCTTTGTGCGCAATCATAGAGGATGAATGGGAACCATGGAAGACTGCGCAGGCCTTCTCACTGCGCTGTGATGTGTATCGGGTCCCTCGCCCTCGTGTTGTAATTAGAAAGCTTGCTTGTTTTTCTCGTAGCGTGCCCAATTGTTCGGCGCGATACAATTTTTTTATATTCTTGCACTCCTTCCTAATATACCGGTGAAAAACAAACTCTTCGTATACAGTACTCTTTTTATTTTTAAATATATAACATCGTTCATTTTCGCATAATATTTAATCATTCATCTTATTTAAAAGAATATATAAATATTTTGCTGTGACTTATTTTATTATCAAATAAAATATAATCTTAACTTATATTTTTATATATTTATACTAAATTTTTAAATAAAACAAATAATTAAAATATTATATGAAAAATCAAATGTGTCATATATTTATTTTTATTTTGAGAAAGAAGGTAGTAGGTAAAGCGAGCTAGCTAGCTGAACCAAGCGTAAGTTGTACTGGTGCTCGCACCCTTTGGTGAGAAATCCACGATTCTCATTACTGTGCATACATATGGTCGGTCATCATTATATCTAAAAATATATATGGTCGGTCGTCATAGTAGATTAGTGGAGTAGTATCCGGTGTCCAGTACTGTGGTTAATGCACGCACGTACTGGTACGGCTGACCGACGAATGTAGCCGCCCGTGGGCGTCGTACTACTACTATGCCAATTTTCTTCTCCGATTCGAGAGAGTGAAGTGGACTGGTATGCATACTGCATTCATGCCGTTGCCTTCCTTGGGCCGAGCCCGACCCAATTCGACGAGAGACTCCTTTCGTGGGCTCTAAGCTCTCTACACCTCTACCTGGGCGGGCTAAGGCCCATCAGCCTCAGCCCATGGAATCGAGGCTTTCAATCTCGTCCACACTAGTGCGCAGCCGCGTTGCGAGCAGAAACGAGCATGGCGCGCATGCATGACCCAACCACCGAGCACCAACGCCTCGCCTCCCCGCCCGCTCACGCACAAAACACCCAAAAACAGTGCACGCGCGCTCGTACAAATCCCTGATCCCCACCGCGCGCGCCCATGCACCTCGCTCGTTCGTTCGTTCGTTAACTTCAATTTCGCGCCACGCATGCCGCGGCCTGTACAAAAGCCGGCAGTGTCGTCGTCGGCCGACGGCCGGCCCGCGCGCGCGCGCGCATAAACGATCGACGACGAACGCCGAACCGCACCGACCGATCGACGATGGCGCCGGCATCTACGACGACGGCGACGTCTGCCGCGGCCGCCAGAGGCGCCATCTGCGTGCTGCTGCTTCTGGTGGTGGTCGTCGTGCTGGTCGGGCCGCGGCCGGTGGCGGGGCAGGCGCCCGAGCCAGAGGGCGCCGATCAGGCCGCCGTCGCCGCGGCGATCGACCAGGCTGGTGGTGGCGCCGGCAACAACACCGGCACCGGCGCCAGAGGCGGCGGCGGCGACCGCGACCGCGACCGCGACCGCGGCGCAGGCGGAGGCGGAGGCGGAGGCGGAGGCGGGAGGAACAAGCTGGCGAGCAGCATCGACTGCCAGATCTGCGAGGCGACGTGCCGGGTGAAGTGCCTGATCAACAACCTGTTCCAGTGGGGCGGATGCTACCAGCGCTGCAGGTCCGACAACTGCAACGACTGGTGCACCAGAGGTAGCTAGCTAGCCAAGCTTACCATCGGATCGGACGGCTCGCAATCGTTTCTCCCTCGATCTGACGGTCACCGCTGCAGTACTAATTTTTGGGACAAGTTGATATACAATATATACACTATAGTTCGCCTTAGATACAAACCAATATATATACACAAAATGTAGTATTATCTTGTTAAACAAAAATTAAATGGTGTATTAATCAGTTGTCCGACTCACAGTTCTAAACGAGTAAATAACTGCGTAGTTTGCAAGGCAGAACCGTGCTTAGACCAACTACTCAAATTAATATTAACAAGCTAGCTCAGGTTGTGCATAAATTTACAGATAGTGGCCGTTGAACAAAGTACAGAGATAGCTGTGGTTACCGGTGTCGCAAGGACTATGCTTCATGTTTGTCAATTTAATTGTGGTTCCTGTACCTATCTCGTCAGACTTTTCAAAGACTAAACGAATAAAACCACCAGCGTGGTTGAATATTTGAATTTTCCCTCTTATAGAGGCTAAATTATGAATTCATATATATGTATATGTCCGGATTGAATTTAACAGGCACTCCAAAGTCTAAAGATGACGACTCACTCTTTGAATCTAACATCTTAATTTAGATCATGCCAAGACAAATATCTTAATTTAACCATTTCAAAATACTCTTTAATTAGTTAGTCTCTATGGATGGATATGATGATGCCGCGATATATTGAGTAGTTGTCACTGTACTTTAAGCAATTGACTTGACCTATGTAGCTAGCTCATCCGGATGGATTGTTTATGCAAATCATATTTGCGACGAGATTTTCTACTCGGACTAGTCCATATATTTGCACGTTTTTCTCGGCGTCATGCATGCATGAAACGGAATTTGGCGTTTTCCGAGGGCCGACTTGGTGTCCACATCAGCAATCACCTGTCTTGGGAAAAAAATAGAGCATTCAGTCATTGCAGTCTCTCTGGAGTATGGGCAAGATATTGAAGCATGTGTACACATGTAGACACCCTTTGAGTTCAAGCTAGCTGCTTAGAGAAGACTGTGATGACAATGTCCAAACTATGTTTCAGTAATTTACATTGGCATGATTTACTTATAATTGAATAGAACTATACTTACTTCGTGAGCGTATATGACCTTGTTGATTATTATGTCATAAACTTATCATGTTTAATTTTGTAGATCATATAGGCGTGAAACTGCATAATTTCATCTCAAAATAATAGGAAGAAGTCCAAAATCTCAACTCCCTCCGCATTAGCCTATTCTCGGTTAATTTTCATAAGAAAAAGATTAAAGGGGATTTATTCATTCCCATTCAATCCTCTCCAACACGAACAAAAGCCTTTATATATTTACTCGCGTTCAGCTCTGTCAGCGCGGAAAACTAGCTAATTTTTTCTCCCTTCTTTTCAAATTTAAATTGAAGAGATTTGCTCGCCGTCTTAATTAACATTTTCTCTCTAACCACGCGAAGAACTCGATCGATCAGGTACCCGAGCCGCAATCTATTCTTTTAGTGACGCTAGCCACACAGTGGTGTACCTTTCAACAATTCGTAACGTCACTGACTGTGATGTTTAACCCAACTATACATTTGTTAATTATTACTCCGTAAGTTAGAATACCAGTAATTATATTGGTGTGAGTCGAATAATCAGCGTTGACTGGTCTCTCTTTAATTAATGCTCTGACTCTACAAATTGAATTAGACTTAGCCTCTTATAGTCGTACGGAATATGTCATTTCCGGATCTGCTTAAAAGCCTATATTTACCGAGCGTAAAATTTTTTGCCCGAGAGTTTTATGTCGGGCACTCGGTGAATAACATATTTGTCGAAGGCTCTCGGCAAAAAAACTCTCGAAAAAGGACACTTTGCCGAGTGTTTGCTCTCGGCGAAAAAGAAACACTCGGCAAAAATACCTTTTGCCGAGTGCCTCCACACGGCTCTCGGCGAAAGTACAATTTTGTCGAGTGCCAATAATGGACACTCGGCAAAACACTAACCGCCGTCAACTAATACCGTTTGGTACCATCTTTGCCGAGTGCTAGGGCTAGGCACTCGGCAAAAAACAACCTTTGCCGAGAGCTAGGGCTAGGCTCTCGGCAAAAATACAACCTTGCCGAGTGCCGTGGCTAGGCACTCGGCAAAAACCACCTTTGACGAGTGTCTTTCCGGCCCTCGGCAAACATGTCAAAATTTTTCCTCATCCATCCTCCAAACTTTTTATATTATGTAAATACAACATGTAATCCCTAATTATCAAATTTGGTAATTTTTCAATTGGTTTTGCTATATTTCTTTGATTTATTGTATTTTCGTGAACTTTTTGCAAGTCTCAAATTAGAACTACAAGTGGTTAAAAAAATAAAAAAAAGGTAGTGCAAAAATTATATTCATGTTATTTAGACCCTTTTGAGTCAATATGTGGTACATGAATGGAAATTGAGATGTTTTTCTTCATGCAACATGGTTAGGAACGTGTTGACCGAATGATTTCAAAATTGTAAAAATAGCAAACGAAGTCGAAAATCATAAAATTTGTTAGGATGTCATGATATCATACGTCGAGGTGGGGTAAAAAATTGAGAAGGTTTCGAATATTTTATCGGGTACGACACTCACAAAACCAAAGATTCTCCAGGAGTAGATTATAAGTGTTGAGAAGGATTGGTTAGATTTGGAGAGAAAGTGACACCGAATTGTCGTTTGATTTCAAATCTTTTTCCCTAGGCAATAAATAGCATATATGGGTTTATGCAAAAATTTTGTAAAATTTTGAGTCCGTTTGATAATTTCTAAATTATTAGAAGAAAAAACTAAAGGTTTTTTTGCCGAGTGTAGCTCTCGGCAAAGTACCACACACGGCAAAAAATGACAAAACCCTAATGCAGAAAACTTTGCCGAGTGCATAGAGAAGGGCACTCGGCGAAATAAGTATTTTGCCGAGTGCGTGATCCGCCCTCGGCAAAGCTTGTTTTTGCCGAGTGCCCAGATCGGGGCACTCGGCAAAGCTTTCACACACGGCAAACTTTTCTAATATGGTCGCCTCCTCCCCGTGCCATGCTCACATTCGGACTTAGGCAAAAAACACAAACCCGCGCTCGCCTCGCCGCCGACCGCCGCCCCTACCCGCCACCCCCGTCGACCGCCGCCCCCCGGCCGCCGCCCCCCGTGCCGGCCGTCCTCCCCGTGCCGACCGTCCTCCCCGTGACGCCGCTCCTCCTCCTCCGGCCGACGCCCCCACCCCCTCCGCATTTTCGGTAAACATGGTTTTTACTTTTGTAACATTTATTTGTTATTGTAACATTTAGTTCAAACAAAATTAGATTTGTTATTATTTAAACATTTAGTTCAAACTATGAGTTATTATTGACACATCAAAATAATATCATGTATTTAGGTGTTTATTAAAACGAGTGATATTTAGGTATTTACTACAAACAAATATATGGTAAAAATAATGGTATTTATTACATACATATCTATACTCCTTTGATTTGATTTGAGTAGAAAATATATGCAATATGCACGTATATATTTTTGAAGTTTATTGTATGCACATATGGTCGAAGCCTTTTATTTGAGATGATGAATGGAGTCGCATCGCGTAGCCATGCCGTCGCTTGTGTGCCGCCATCGAGCCGTGCTTCCTTATTATGCAGGTGCGCATTGTCTTTACCGTAGTTTGTCCGTGTATAACGTAACCTTAGGTGTCTCCCGTTCGAAAGAGATACGGATGAAAATATGTGTCTTCTTGCATATCTTTAACCGTATCTTTTCGAATTGTCCATGTTTTTGGACAGGAGAATGTGTAGATGAGTTTAATTTCCATGGTCTAGTATTCGTCCGACTCGGAATTTCGGTAGTATCTCCCGGTTGTTCTCTCGGATACACAATCTCTCTACGGGACGTGTATTTCGAGAACAACGGGGAGGTGTTGTCGAAATTCCGTCTCGAGCGAGTACTAGAGCATGGGAAGTAAACTCATCTACACATCCTCGGGTGGAATTATGACCTATCTTTACCTATTAGACATTAGAGGCACTCGATAGATGAAAATAATTTTTATATGATTATTCGATATGATAGAGGATGGATGACCGTGAGTGTATGTATACGGGCCGCTCAAGTCATGGTTCGTTGACCGATGAATGGATCGAGAAGACCGATGCTTTCTTGGAACTTGCATTTGCCAAAGTTAAAGGAGCACGAACCACATGGTGTCCCCGTAGCAAATGTGGTAACATGAAGCGACAAACAAAAGAGATCATGGGCAAACACCTTTGCAAGAATGGTTTTACAGCTGATTATACCCGGTGGACGTTCCATGGTGAAGCCTACCGTGGGAGAGACGAGGTCGTCCGACAACGCATCGAGGAGTTTGATTCGATGTCGGGGTAGGAGACATGTTAAATGACTATGAAGAAGCACACTTCGATGAAGGATGTAGGGAGGAGGAGCGGAGCCTACCGCAAAGGCGTATTACGACATGTTGTCCGGCACAGAACCCCTTCATGGGCATACAAAAGTTTCTCAAGCTGGATGCCATTGCACGGCTAATGGCGATAAAGTCCCGTTTATTTGGAGTAGAGAGGCCTTTGATGTTATGTTGACGGTTGTTGGGAGCTGCTTCCGAATGGTCACCTTCTACCAAAGAGCATGTATGAGGCACAAAAACTCCTTCGTGCACTTAAGATGCCATATGAGCGAGATACATGCTTGTCCGAACGGATGTATCCTATTTAGGAAAGAGCATGCGGAAGCAAAATACGTGCAAAGTGTGGATCCTCTAGGTTCGTAGAGGTAGACTCGGTGATGGGCATAAGAGGCGGCTCGCTATTCCCATGAAGATCTTACGGTACCTTCCGTTCGTACCGAGGATCCAACGGCTTTACATGACCGAGGAATCCGCGAAACGAGATGACATGGCACAAGCTCGGACGTCGATACAATCCGAGAAGCTTGTACATCCATCCGATGGTGAAGCTTGGAGAAGGTTTGATGTGATTTATTGCGGGAAAGCTCTAGAGGCTCGTAATGTACGGGTTGCGTTGGCAACGGATGGGTTCAACCCTTATGGAATGGCGGCTGCCCCATACACATGTTGGCCCATGTTCGTTATTCCCTCAATCTCCCCAGGCGTCATCTTCCAAAGATCAAATATATTCTTGTCGTTGATAATTCTGGACATCCGGGAAGAATATGAGTGTGTACATGGAGCCTTTGATTGATGATTTGGTCCGTACTTGGGAGGAAGGGGTATGGACATATGACCGAGCTACAAAGACAAACTTCAAAATGCATATTTGGTACCATAACTCCTGCATGACTTGCCGGCATATGGGTTATTCTGCGGATGGTGTGTTCACGGGAAGTTTCCATGTCCGGTATGCAAGGCGACTCAAGTTCATCCGGTTGGTGAAGGGTGGTAAATATTCTTATTTTGACAAACATCGACAATTCCTCCTCCCGACCATCCATTCGGGCGGGACACCAAGAACTTTATAAAAGATGTAATAATTAGAGGCTGCACCACGGATGATGACAGTGCGAGGTTCGTGCTCATTTAGAAGCTCTTAAGATCAATGAAGAAGACGGTTGTTTCTGGGATATGGTGAGCAACATGCCCGGACTTAAAAATCTGCATTGTGGAGGCTCCCATATTTTCAAGATCTCCTTCTTCCACATAACATTGATGTGATGCACACCAAAAAGAATGTCGCCGAGGCACTTTTTTGTACAATCATGGACATTCCGATAAGACAAAAGACAACATAAAAGCTCGCGTGGATCAAACTATGTTATGCAATAGACCAAAGCTAGACATGGCGCTCCCGGAGGCGACAAGTCATGGAGAAAGCCTAAGGCCGATTTTGTCGACGAGGGCCCAAAGGAGGAAAGTACTCGAATGGTTCCAAACGTTGATGTTCCCGATGCGTATGCAGCCAATTTGAAGAGGGAGTGCAACACTCGGCAAAGAGGGCCTTCGCCGAGTGCAATGACCAAAACACTCGGCAAAGAGGGTAACCTGGGGGTTACGGATACCCTCTTTGCCGAGTGCGCACGTTTCGCCGAGGGCTGCGGCAAAAGCACTCGGCGAAATAACCCTTTCGCCGAGAGCTTTTGCCAATGCACTCGGCGAAGTTTTCAAGTTCGCCGAGAGCTTTTGTCAAAACACTCGGCGAAGTTTGGGAATTCGCCGAGTGTTTTTTTGCCGGCTCTCGGCAAAATTGAAACTTCGCCGAGTGTTTTTTCGGCTCTTGGCAAACTTTTCCGTCACCGAACCTAACGTGTACTTTTTGTTGCCGAGTGTCGACGCGGCACTCGGCGAAGATTTCGCCGAGTGCCCGATGAAAAACTCTCGGCAAAGAGCTTTTTGCCGATCGAAAGTTCACCGTGTGACCTATGCCGAGTGCAACTCTCGGCGAAATTTTCGCCGAGTGTTAAACAGTTCCGCCGAGTGTCCGGGCACTCGACAAAAAGGGATTTCCGTAGTGTACTAATTAAAACCGGTCCATTATTTTCGACAAAAGCCCAGCTCAAATTATTTTCATGGTCATTCATTTGTACGGTTAAGCGCTTATTCGTGTTAAATTAATTAACTCATTTTTCAAGTATTTTAACATCATGTGTGTGACTGTACATCAATTAATTTATTATTAATGCGCATGTACAGAAGTGGCATATGTAGATTTCCCACCCATACACACCCCTGCATATAATGCAAAAGCATTAAAATTCTAGATCTGACAGAGATTCAACAATAATTTGTTAATGCATGAACGTGTATGATTTTATGGAAAAAACATATATCCGGTCGATAGGACATTAATATGCATGGGAAATAAAGATGGAGGAAAAATTAAAATAGTGAACTACTCCTACTATAATGATATGGAATTTTAATTAAAAATATTCATTTTTAGTTGAGTAATGTATACTACTCCTCCTAATATTTAATGGTTGGCAATCTAATTAATTAATTAATTAATTTGCCGGAGCTGAATTAATTAGCTGGTAATATTTGCTATATATAGGACGTTGTTAAATTTTGCCATTTGGGCTAAGACATACACACTCTAAGCACAATTAATGATTTGGCCAGAAAACACTACAGAATTATATTGTAAATACTTGCCAAATTATATATACGTGGTAGGTTTACCCTTCGGAAAACATTGTTAATTTGTTACTAAAGAAATCCCTTTATCCTCCTCAAAAGTCTCATTTCAGGAAAAAATTATTTATACAATTAACTACTAATTCATAATAAGGTGCATGATATACAAATTATCTGCTATAGGTAATTAGGTCAATCGATCTAGCATGAAAAAATTTATTTCAAAAGAAAAGTATTTATGTATGGTAGTTGTTTTCTTTCAGATATTATTTCGCGTTTATTTATATTTAGGCTGGAAGGGGCAATTTTTCAGATATTTTCTCTACCAAAATAAAAAAATGTATTTCAACAAGTCTAGTACTTTCTTGCAAATAATGGACATCATTTTAGAGTGTCTTATAATCCAAGATTTTGACTCACTAACCGTACCCCAAGTGAATAATGCCACTTTATAGTGTTGACAATCTGGTTACCAAAATAAACCCAGTATTAATGGTCTTTTTGCCGTGGTGACTGGTAATTGCTAGCTAGAAGATGGGCTAGCTAGCAACATAATATTAATACATGTACTGTACGGCGTCTACAGGTATACTCTACTGAAATAAGTTATCTTTTATACTAAAATAGATTATATATGTAATGTTGATTTATAGGTTACAGAGAAATTTAAATTGTTGGCGTATGGTCTCCACTCTCTACATTGCCATACAAGCTATCTATGCTAGGCAAGCACTGAACATTAAACTTATACTAACTCTGTATTTAAATACTACTATATGATATTATTGATCTTATGGGGTCTTGACATACTTTAACTATTATCTTTCTATATTCTGACAATAGTATCTAACAAAATTATGTTATTGTAAAAATACTTATAAAGAAAATCAACATACCAATCTTTATGTTTTCAAACTAATATTTCGAGAGCTACAATGATCAGAGTTTTAAATTTTTGATTGGATAAAGTTAACAGCGACATTCATTTACCAACGGACGAAGTACTAATAATTACTTTGAGAAAACACAATATACATGAATTAAGTAGCATTAGAGTATTAATATACATGAATTAATAGCAACCATTTTAATTTGATGGCATAAACCCCTTAATTACCGGGGCACGACTAATTTCTCGCATCAGGCCAATTGACACTTCCTTACCCATATAACCCATATATACAGATGCATGCAGCCATATATATATAAGGCTGTTCAATTGGTGGCGTGGCTGCTCGCTGACGGGTTTGCGAAACCGTCGGTTATCGTGCGATTATCGTGGTAAGCACAGCTAACGCATGGTTACTGTGATAAAAGTTTTGATAAATTTTATACGGGTTTTCATGGTTACTGTGCAGTAACCATGTTTATTGTCGGGATGGTAACCCCTTTTTCGGTGGTAAGGTAAACCTTGCTTGTTTGTGCCAATGGCATTGTTCGTGCTGGCTGCGGCGCAATCGCAGTCGAAGGGTTCGAACATGTCCATACAACGTACCCTCTCAGTAACGGAAAGGTGTTTGTCTTCTGGCTAACTGCTAGTGCTGCTACCCGTCTAATAACTACTTCACTTGTGAAAGTTTGAAGCTGTCGCTGTGCCGTCGTTACTAGTTATAAAAAAAGAGCTTGCCTTGGACTTTTTCGCTCCAGCGATCCACACCACGCAACGCATCCACATGCTGCTGCTATGCTACTCCTGTTGCCGATGATGATGATGATGATGATACGGACGCCACGCGCTCGATCGAATTGATCACCGTCGACTTTGACCGCCGACGAGGCGACGCCCATCTAACCTACATATAGCTAGCAACCTTGCCTTACTTCCAATGGCGCGGACACGCGCACGTCGACACATTAAAACCTACCCCTTCCGGCGGGTGTACCCGACGACGACGAGTCCATGCGTATTAATACTACCCTCTTCTCCCCCGCGTGGTGCGGCGCCACCAGTAAACCCTAGCCTAGCCAACAGTAGCAGCAGCAATTAGCTATAGCTAGGTCATTTCTTCATTTCTTGCTTGCCATGGGCGATGGCTGCAGGCGGCGGCGGCGGCTGGTGCAGAGGATGGTGGCGTGCTTCGGGATGTCGGTGTTGTCGCTGCGACGGCGGCGGGGAGAACAGCGAGGCTGGTGCTGTGGGGAGGCGAGGCCCGGGTGGCGAGGCACGGGAAGATGGCCGGGCAGGTGATGCTCGACTTCACGGACAGCGTCGTGTGCCGCGCCGACGGGTTCTTCATCGGCCGACCGGCCCCCGTGCTCGCCATCGAGGACCGCCTCGTCGCCGGGAGGACCTACCTCGTGCTCCCCGTCGACCGCCTCCCGCAGGGCTACGACGCCGTCACGGCCGCCTCGCTGGCCGCTCTGTCCTACGACAGGGGCGGCGCCGGCGCAGCGGCGTCCATCGCTGGCGGCGCCAAGAGCCCCTTCGAGTACGTCAAGGGCGACGACGGCCGGACGGTCATCAAGGTCACGCCGGAGTTCATCGTGAGGGCCATCACCTCCTCAAGACCAATAATCTGCGACGACGACGAAGAGGAGGGAGGCGGTGGCGCCGGCGCCGGGACGCTGTGCAGCACGCCGGAGCTGAGGAAGCACTACGAGCAGCTGGTGGGCGCGGCGAGGGGACGGGCGTGGTCGCCGAGGCTGGAGACGATCAAGGAGCGCAAGGGCGCCAGGAGGAGCGTCGTGGCGGCGGTGAGCCCCGGGAGGCTGTCGCCGGTGGCGGCGAGGCTGCTCGGCCTAGCTCAAGCTAGCTGATCGATCTGAGAGCCTTGTAATTAAGCTCCAATTCCGTTCTTGATTGCCGCTTAATTTGTTCATTCGATCAAATTGCTAGCTGCTCCTTTTGTTTAATTTTGGTAGCAACTCATTGATCTGAACAAATTTAGCGATGAATTTGAACTCGGTTATTGGAACGAGTACAGGTAGTATTAGGAGTTTGCTTGGGATCGATGATCCATGTAACTGAGTGAATTTTGATTTCTTAATCACCTGCAAAAAAATGTAAATTAAGACGCATCTTCAATTGACTGTCCCATTATCACGAACCATCCCTGTCCAAAGTGTGCAACTAAGTTTGGATCGCCCAAAAAAATGGAAAAAGAGGTGCGAATTGAAACCTACTCCCTCCATTACAAAATATAAAGCACAATCATCACAACACACAAAGATAAAAAATAACTTTTATTACATGCTCATTTAAATTATCTCAATAAATATAATACATATACCCAATAAAATTAAAGATCTTAAAGATAAAAGATTTAAAAGATAAATTTAAAGAAGAAATATGTAGTTAATTACATGAACTTGTATTATGATACATTGTAAAAAAGTGACTGTATCTTACTATATCCGTTCAAAAATATAATTTTTTAGCTATTATATGTGTTTATGTTTTTAGCTTAAAAATAATTATATTTAGAACGAAAGGAGTATTCTAATGAAGTACATGCAAGTACATCATAGTATCACCGACGCTCTTGGCATTGTTAGGTCGTTGGTATCCGTAGTCCGTACGTGATTAGCAGATTCGCATTATACCGGTCCGATCTATCTACGTTACACTTTTGTTCAAAACGGCAAAATTTAATGAGAGCCGCGTGCTGTCCACTTCAAACCGAGAAAAATAAAAAGAACAGAGAGAAAAGCTGTTACGCTGCTTGGATTGGACCAGTCAATATAATCCCTTGTGGGTTGTGGAGTTAGGAGATGGGTTGGTGGTTTATGCTGTCCCGGTTTCAATTGCTACGTACATACGCAAATGACATCGTGATCGGTTCGATTCGGCTTGGAAGTCACGTATTTGAGTTTGAGTTTGGTTAAGTAATTTTTTCGCACGTGATTGAATTAATTCAGTTGCCCAAAAATAGTACAGTACACATGGGTAGATGGATAGAGGGAAGCTGTGTCAATTGGTTTTTGATTAATTAGCCGGTCGTAGTGTCTAATTAAATTAAACAAATAATGGACTAATTGTTTGATCGATCAGCAATTCAGCTGGTAGCTAGTCAGGTAGTAGGACGTTCTAATCTAATTATATTTTGTTGGTTAATTAGTTCTCTTTTCTTGAGAAATGCAGCTAGTGCCCATGCGTTTCATGCATATGAGAATCATGAATCGATCCGCTTCAAAGTATGTATGTAACACGTGTGCACAGGCCAAGCCCCGTGCAGCTGTGTGACGGTGAGAGCATGCATCTACGTGCTAAAATCCACGTGCCTATGTGTGAATTTTTAACGAAGCGGATAGAGTATTTTTCATCCTTCTAAAAACAAAGAACAACATCGCACTGCTGCTTCCTCAACATTTCTTATTTCCATACCAGATCAGCGAAAGGTAGTTAAGATTGAATCATCG
Organism: Oryza australiensis; assembly: GCA_019925245.2. Taxonomy (NCBI): domain Eukaryota; kingdom Viridiplantae; phylum Streptophyta; class Magnoliopsida; order Poales; family Poaceae; genus Oryza; species Oryza australiensis. The sequence goes on from JAIFGZ020000119.1 coordinate 105,023, forward strand.
ACGACAGGGGCGAAATCTCCATTAAAATCTAACAAGAATGTTATTTAGTTTGTGAAAATATTTAAGATGACTACCAGGACACGTAGATCAACGGACAGGATGAGCCAGTGATCGCGTCCGGATTGGTTGAGGTCTTGAGGCCCAGCCTGACATGGATGTTGGACCGACTGAGATATGAAAATCGCACGGCCCACTTTCACGTTGATCACTCCACAAGAATCCCAGGCTTTTCCTACGAATAAAAGGCCAAAGGAAAACGTACATTGATCGTCCCTCATCTTGTCATCGAATTACCAAATCGTCCCTAAATAAATAACCAGATACCACACATCCTTTGACTTACAAAAACCGGGTCACTTTGGGTCCTAAGGCAGTATTGCACCCGGTTTTGTCTGACGTGATGCTTTGACCAGGATATTTGTTGCTGAGCATGGTGGGTAGTTAGTAGGGTGTGTGTACTCTAACTCCTCAGTCCTCTCTCTTCCGAAACCCTAGATCAAGCTGTCCTTGGTGACTGGCGACTACGACGATTTGGAGCAAGGGCGCAGCGAGCGAGGTCATGGCCAGCTTGGACCCGGGCACGACGACTCACAAGCTTGAGGCCGAGTCAGAGCTGGGTGCGGCCGAGGGCGCAGCAGGCGACCTAGGGCCACCTTGAGGCCAAGTCGGATGCTGGCGCTACGGGGGAAGTGACGGTGCAAAATCTCCCCGTAGTAGGCGAATCCGAAGCCCGAAGCAGTTGCAAGGTATTCCTTTTCCTTCCCATGGCATCATGGTTTGGGGGTAGTAATTTAATGCACGAAGAAGAATTTTAAATCTTGTTAAATGTCATTTGTATCTTGGATTCGATGTAGATTAGGAGTTATTTAGTTAGTGTTGTGCTTGATCTGTTTAATTAGAGGATATTTTATTTGGCATTGTGTGCAAATGTTGAGATTTGGACTTAACATGCATGTGTAGGACAAATATAATATAGCCCTAAATCATTCTATTTTGTAGTTTTTCATATAGGGGTTTGATATCATGGATGTGTTGAACACTCTTGTGGTTACGTTTCATATGAAGGGGGTATTTGTTGTAGATGGAGTGGAGAAGAAATATTGTGGTGGGTCGGAGGCACTGTCTTATATAGACAGAGATAAGGTGTCACTGCTTGAGTTATTCGGACACCTGCGTGAGCACTACAATGTAATGGCTGGAACATTGCTGCACTGGTTGTTTCCTAGTAAGGATTTGCATATAGGTCTTCGTGCTCTTTTTGATGACTAGGCTTGCAAATTGACGTGTGATTGTACTGGTGAATTGGATGTGGCTGATGTGTATGTTGAAGAGCAAAAAATTATTGACCTGTGTGATGGATCAAATGATGACAGTGATTATGAGGCAGACATGGAATTAGAAGTGGGCAGTGAAGAAGAGTGTGCAAATATGGCTGTTAAAGTAGATGGATCCAAAGGTAAAGAAGTTGTTGAGGCTGGTGGTAGTGGATACAAGGGTAAAGGAGTGGAAGAGGTTACACTAGAAAGGAGGATAGTGGTTTATCACTCTGGCTCTGCACCCATTGCTAGCCAACCACCTTCTGATAGTGAATCTGATAGTGTTTACACTCCAGGAGATGATGCTCCATCAAATGATGATGATGCGGCTGCTGAGATAGAGGAGCACTACAAGGAAGTTCAGAGAAAGGTCAAGGCAGGGCAGCTACAAGACCTAGATGATTGTTTTTTGCAAAGCCAGAGGTCAGAACCAACAATGCATGCTAGTAGTGAAGAAAGATGGGAATGAAACCCCATATGCATACAATGATGAAGAGGACTCAATAGAGGAGATTGGCAGTGATGGGGATGTGAGAACTAAAAGTAGTAATTATCCAAGGTACAAGAAGAAACCAGGTGTGCTTACATTTGAACTAGGGATGAAGTTCACTTGCAAGAAACAGTTCAAGAAAGCTATCACAACATATGCTCTTGCTGAGAATTCATTAACTTTGTCAAGGATGTTGCTAAGAGGGTTAGAGCAAAGTGTGATTGGGCTAGCTGTCCCTGGGTATGCCTTCTTTCTAAGAACTAAAGGTCAGATAGTTGGCAGATTATAACATTTGAGAACCTACATGCTTGTCCACCTAAGAGGGATAGCAAGATGGTTACCTTTGTTAGGATTGCTAAGAAGTATGGAAACTTATAGCTACCAACCCTTCTTGGTCCCTGGCCCACATGAAAGCAACAGTATAGGAGGAAATGTTTGCAAAAGCTTCTGTATCCAAGCTAAAGAGAGCAAAGTAGCTTATCATGAAGAAAAAAATTGATGCTACTAGGAGGCAATACCAAAAGCTCTTCAACTACCAACTTGAGCTTCTTATGAGTAACACTGGTATCATTGTGGTTGTGAACAGGGAAATTGGGTTGGATCCACCAGTATTCAAGAGAATGTACATCTGCTTAAATGCATGCGAGAAATGCTTCTTAGCTGGATGTAGAAGGATAATTGAACTGGATGGCTGCTTTTTCAAGGGAGTTACCAATGAAGAGCTCTTGTGTGCTATAAGAAGAGATGCCAACAATTAGATGTATTCTATTGCATGGGCAGTGGTCTACAAGGAGAACAATGAGTTGTGGGATTGGTTTATGGACTTGCTTTGCGGTGACAAGAAAATTGGCACTAGGGATGGTCGGGTCTTTATTTCGGACCAACGAAGGTAATCTGCTCACACAATCATAAACTTGTCCTATTTTAAGTTTGATAACATGTTGCTGACACAATTTTAAACTTGTTGTGCAGGGTATTCTTAATGCTCTGCAGAAATGGACACCTGAAGCTAAACACGAACGTGCTAGGCACATATATGCAAATTGGAAAAGACACTTCCATGACAAGCAATACCGAAGAAGTTCTAGAAGTATGCAAAGGGTCCTTGCAGGATGTTGTTCAACCTTGCTAGGGTAAGGCTTGCCCAACTTACACGGGTGGAGCTCAAGCAATCCTCAACACACATCCTAAGCACTAGAGCAAAGCATGGTTCAAGTTAGGTTCAAATTGTGGTTCACTGGACAATAACATGTGTGGATCTTTCAACAAATGGATACTAGAATCTAGGTTTTATCCAATAATCACAATGCTTGAGACAATTAGAAGAAAACTCATGGTTAGGATCGGTGATCGAAAAATGGTGACAAATGGACAACCGTTATATGCCCAAGCATTTTGAAAAAACTTAATGTATACATCAATGAGTCGGCTTTTACGCCATGCCATTTGCAATGGAGGTGATAGTTTTGAGGTTAAGCATCATGAACATAGGTTTACATTACACCTAGACAAGAAAGAGTGCTCCTCTAGAGTGCGGCGGCTCTCGGGATTGCCATGCCCTCAAGCAATATCATGCATCTTTTATCGAACCAATAAGCTAGATGACTACAATGCACCTTGTTACTCTGTGGAAGCCTTCAGAAGTACCTATGCTCATTGCCTTCAGCCATCATAAGGTATGAATGCTTGGCCTCATGATGATAGAGAGCCACTCAATGCTCCTGGGTACATAAAGATGCCAGGCAGGCCAAGGACAGAAAGGATGAGAGAACTGCATGAACCATCTAAGCCTACCAAAATGTTCAAGTTTGGGATAGTGATTACATGCACAAGGTACAAGCAGGTTGGCCACAACAAGTCTAGCTGTGCAAAGCATAATGGTGCTGGTCCAAGCACAGCTGGTTCTCAACCAGTGGCATCCCCAAATCAGCAAATAGTGTTGTCAAACATAGCAGCGGGTTCTGCTCAAAGCAGGAAGAGGAAGGCATAGCCACCCTGAGTGTAACAAGTAGTACCCTTCAATCCAAGGCCAAAAAGAAATCCAAGAACAAGGTATGTGTAAAGTTCATTTCTAATTACTAATTACTACAAGTTCAACATATGTAATTATCATTGAGTACAAGCACCAATAGGGACCCATGAGCTGGTCAAGGTTAATGTCATGGCTAAAGTTTCTACAGAGCATGGTGGTTCAACTAGAGTTGATCTACAAGTCATAGTTCCATATTCTCGAGCTCTACAACCGCATCGGTGAGACTCACATCTAGCAAAGCATTTGTGTGTCTTCTGCCTTCACGGGAAACTGACAAGCTCTGAATGCTGCATGCTTTGTTCTGTTAAAGTAATGGAAGTCCTTACTTTCTGATGTAATGGCAGACAAATTAGCCTAGTATTTCACCTATCTTTGTTGTGATAACAGACAATTTGGCTAACTATTTCAGTTATCTGTGATGTAATGTGAGACAAGAGCACTTGCTTTTGTGGATGCCGGACTTGATGGTTTATATACTCACTCTATGATGCATCATCGCACATGGCATAATTATGGAAAAAATAGTTGTACTTGTTTGCAAACACCTTTTGTGCTTGTTTGCAAATAGTTGAACCATATGCCATAGTCATGTACAAAAATTTCACATTTGATGTATGGGTCAGGTTTTGTCACGCCCAGGAATCAGCCAGGGTACACAAAATGACAAACTAATAAACAGATCCAAACGTAAATAAAGCATAAAATATTTACAGAAGAGGCACTTAGTCCTCGCACCCGAAAGAAAGCAGCAGCAACGAAAAAAGGCGATCCTAGCGGGCTTCAGCTCCACTCCACAGGCAAACTCAACTGGGGTCTGATCCTTGGTCTTCTAACTCAGTCTTCAACTCAGAAGCACTACACTTCTGGGAAAAGGGGGAAATAGCAAGGCTGAGTATAACCACCGTACTCAACAAGCCACACGGAGAAATGCAGACGTGTAAGGGGAGACAAGAGTGGCTTGGGCTATTTTGCATAAATGCGGTTATAAAACCTTTCTAATTTCAAACAATAAAACAATTGATTATTTAATCAGGATTAATTCTTCCACTGAACAACGTTATCTCCATGTTGAACAGGCCCAACCAAACCACCTGAAATAGTCTAGTTCCATTAAGTCAAATTATTAAGGTGGGACTAATCATGGTGAATCTGGTTGATCACCCATAACCGCGGGCACGACTATTCGAATAGTTTTACTCTGGCCAGAGGTATACAACTATACCCACCAGACACGATTCCACACATGTTGCCATGCCCCAAAGTATTGCCACGATACTGCAAGGGGGAAATCGTGACAAGACCCTTCGCATAACTCCCCCTAACCAAGCGACACCACACCTCAGGTTTCGTCCCTACCTTTGTATCCATGGTAGGCAGCCCCCTCTCGTGCCTAGGTGAATCCGGCAGCCGCATAGACCTTGCCCGGTCCATCCGAACTCCATCACGCCCACCCTTGCCTGGATGCGTCGACCAGGGAAAAGCTACACTACAAGTCCAGCCGTTGCCCATGCTGGCTTGTGGTAAGTACGGTAAGTCTTCCAGGGTTTCCCATGAACCGGTCCTTAACTGCGATGGGTGCGACAAGCAAAACCATGCACCCACAACCCACCATTTAGTCATATTTTAATTAACCAAGAACCTTTGCCAAGGTACCTCTGCTCTGAGACCGTCATTTCATGTTACTATCAACTAGTAGTATAGGTCTCCCGTTAGGTGAGCTAGTGCAATTAAGCATGGCTAAGCGTAAACATTTATAGCAAGGTCATGTAAGTGACGCAAGCTAATCAATTTAATCATCGAGGTTGACAATGAACGGGTATCAATTAAACATGGCACAAGCGATCACATAGGTTTACCCGATTCCCATGTAATTAGCAAAACAATGCAATTTTAATTGCAAACAATAAATATTTTATAAATTGGGATCAATATACGTCAAGGAGGAATGTGACTTGCCTTGTTTCTTCAGCTGATCTTCTCTTCTTCGTGAGCGCGAACTCCGAAACGGCGAAATATACGCACGGCACACAAAACGAGGAAAACACTAATAAAAACCAAATAAATAGTACATTAAAAGTAAACAAACATGTAGAGCTCAATTTTAGATGAATTTTGCAATTTGAATGGCCCAATTCGAAGTTCGTATGGATTAGATATGAATTTTAGAAGTTTTAGGCCATTTGATTGAATTCTGGAAATTAATTCGATTTATTGCGCGATTATTAATTAATTTCTCACAGGAAAAGGTATCCGCTGACATCAGCAAAAGGGCCGGTGCCGACACATGGACCCCACGAGTCAGCGACACAGAGGGACGACCCACCGTGAACCAAGTCCAAGGAGGCAAGGTCGCAAACGAGAAGGGGAGGTGAACTGGACTTCTCGGGGATAGGCCAAGGAGGGAAATTGGACTATGGAGATGGAGAAAACCTATGGGCCTGCGGCCCAAAGGGGGGAAAAGGAGGGAGAGGGAGTCAAGGTGTTAGTGATATGCCCTAGAGGCAACATGGAGATGTTGGATATCACGTCAATGTTTGTGTATTTATGAATAAAGTGTTATTCAGTTCCATGAAATAGACATCTTGTATTGATCAATAAGTACGTGACTTATTTATGAGACTCGATATGTATGAATCTATTTCTAAATGATCTCTGATCATATATCATATTATTGGAACTAATATGATTCTAAGATCGGCATGTCTATTGATTGATGATCATGTCTCATAGATCATGGGTATGGAGATACCAAATCAATAAACATGGACACATGTGTTAGAGAACACATTGTTGGATAGACCCACCATGAGACACTACAGGAATCAATGTGCCATTAGTTGGTCTCAGGTAGTGTTGGTACAAAGTTCTTAGACCTGAGATCACCATGGATTCCAACATGTGTACTAGCCTACTTTAGGACTACCAAACACTATTCCGTAACTGGGTAGTTATAAAGGTAGTTTTCGGGATTGCTATGAAACATGGAGTGGGATGTGAGTGATCAAGATGGAATTTGCCCCTCCTCTGGAGAGATATCTCTGGGCCCTCGAGGTAATGGATTATGGAAATGCATGGCCATGCTAAGTTGATTGAGGAGTCAATCAACGCACGAGATAATCCAATATGGTTCGAGTGAATGGTTAAGCTATTGAAGGGATGGCACACATCTTGCCTATAGCTTAACTGGTATCGTGAGACAAAGGGATTTGTGTACACATTACAGGTTCAGAGCTGACATTATTCTTGTATACTATGGTGTCAATATGTGCCGCTAGGCGCCGTGTGGGTCGGGCCCGAGTTGGACTCGAGCCGACGATCGGCTAAGTTAGACTATAGCCGAAACCGAGTATACCCGAACCTCGTGGTCGCACGCTTAAGGGGATAGAATAGATATTCGAGTTGGACTCGGATATGGCGCGATCGGACAGGGATCCGATCGGATAGAGTCTTATGGGCTTACGACGTGTGGGCGACCAACTCTATGAGATACGGATGAGATCCGATTAAAAAATAGAGTCCTGATCGGCCACTAGTCCCAGTCGGCCAACTCTATATAAAGGAGGGAGGGGTGGAGAGCTGGGACACGTCAATTGATTGCGTCGAAATCAATCTGATCACACGCGGCTTTAGAAGTCGGCGAGATCAATCTCCACGAAAACCCTCCCCACTTTCGAGCCAAACCCTAGCCTTGCATCGCGTGCTAGCACACGGGTGTTCGGCGTTTTGTCCCCAGACGTGTGGATACGGTAGAGGCGCTGCTACGTTGCGCGCTGTTGATCGGCTTCGGATTGGCTGCGGTCGGGCGCATTGGAGCGAGGCGTGAGAACGCAGTCGGACAACTCGGCGAATCGGCTACATCCGCGAATCGGCTGATTGGTGAATCGGCTGTCCTCGGGAATCAGCTGTCGGCTTGCGGGAATCGGCTGCATACTCCAATCGGTAACGATCTATCGGCCCTTACTTGCAAGTGTTCCTGGTTTGCGCGGTTAAAAGTTTTTGTTTTCGGCTAGCGTAGCCTCCGCGTAACCCTTCACAAGGGACTCAAAATAGACTTTGAGCCGACAAAGGGCTGGTCTGGGCTGAAGAGAGCGAGGAAACGGAAGAGGGACGTGATATATACTTTTTTGGGGAAGAGAGGACGAATGGGTCGCTCAGGGAAAAGGCTGGCACGGGAACTGGACGGGCCGGCCTCAAGTCCGGTCCGACCGGACGGCCGAGGGAAGAGGATGGCCGGTGCGGCATGGCCGACGGTGGCACCGCGGCAACCGGTCATCAACGGCGACAGGCGAGTGAGGGGGGAGGCGGCTTGCAGCGTGGGAGGCGGCGCAAACGGCGCATGGGGCGGCGCGGAAAGGGACGCGCACGCTTGCGCACGGGGTACGGACGACGGCACGGTTGACGGTGGCGGCGCGAGCAGGGCAGTGCGCGGACACGGGGCGACGAGCGGCGTGAGGCGTGTGCGGCGCGACGTGAAGGCGAGGCGGAGCACCGCCCAGGAACAGCCGGTGAGATAGGAAACAAGGGAGAGAGAGAAAGCTCACCGAGGTTGCCGGCAACGAAGAAGACGACGGCGACCGAGGGGATTTCACGGGCTAAATCTTGGGGAAAAGAGACGGCCGGGGTGCGGCAAAACGCGGTGAAGGCGATGGCGAGTTCGGAGTGCGGCGGTGGCTGCGGCGCGGCAACGATTGCCGGCCGAGGGCGACAAACGGCGGCTGGTTCGGGGTTGCACGGCGATGGAGTGGTTAGGCGATGGCCCGTGGGCGAAAGATGGCGGCCGGGGCACGGAGTGGTGCGGTGAAGCCGGTGGCCATGGCGGTGGGATGCGGTGACGGCTAGGGCGGCCGGGTGGGTACATTCTTTGGAGTGTGACGGCGATCGGGAGAAAGAGGGGCGCGGGGAGGGGCGATGGGGAGCGCGACGGCCTCGGGAGAGTGAGGGGAAAACACGAGGGGCGCTCGGGGAACATTTTATAACGGCGAGGAGGCGGTGGGGAGGCTGGGAGATGCACGAGTTTTGCGGCGAAGTGGGGGCGGTCGGCGTGGGTCGTGGCGGCGGCGAGTGGCGACAGATTTCACGGGAGTGCGGGGGAAAAGCGCGGCGGAAACGGCGGCGTCGTGGCGCGGCGCCCGGTCACGCGCGGATAGGGTGGTCGTCGTGCGCGAGAATGGCGGTGGCGGTTGTTGGCGCGGGATGGGCGGAGAGAGGGATGACGGGTGGGCCCGGCTATCATAGGCTTGGGAGGAGAGGGAGTGGCTAAGCTGCGGGGACCGCGCGTCGTGTGACGGGGAGAGAGAGAGCTCGGCGAGAGGGCTAAAAGCAGACTTTGCGCAAGGAGCGGCCGACGAGCTGGGCTGAACCAGGGAGGTGATTTAGACTTTTGAAAAAGGGCCGAAACCAGCCCAAGAACAGGAACAAGATTTAAATTTGTTTTTCCTTTTATTTAATCAGATAAATGATCTTTATATTTTTATAAATACTTCCAGTGCTCAATTAATTCGAGAAAAATCTTGAAAATAGATGGGCATCCAAAGTATTTAATAAAAATATAAAAACATCATTTAATGATGAAATAATTTATTTAAATAATTACTTAAATACTTTTTATATTATTAAAATTATTTCGGAGCTCCAAAATTTTACGAAAAATTTCGAGAGTACTTTAGGGCATGTAGAATATTTCAAAAATATTTCCAGCCTTGATTTTTATAGAAAAATTTAATTTCCTTTAATTAATTCACTTGATTTAATTACTTTCACTTTCAATAATTTCTAGAAAATGTATTTTTTTAAATGATTTTTAATCCCGAGCGAAAATCGGGGCGTGACAGGTTTGCTGCCTAAATTCCACATATAAACCATTCATTCGTATAAAGATCATCCATTTCAAATGGTTAATTTATCTCAGGGACACATAGATAATGAAACACATGGTGTTTCTCATACATACCCAACAACATACCCAAATACATGGTCTTCTTCTCAAATACAGGCCACACAACCATTCAATTCTTCGTAAACAACAACACAAACATGCATGACAAAATACTAACTACCAGCACATTTCTCTCATTCTCTAGCTTTTGGTTCCTGTCCTTCAACTTCTAAGTTCTTCTTTGTTCACAACATCCATTGTCTCAACCTCGGGCCTAAGATCTTCAACCGTTTTTCTCTATTTTTCTCCCTGCGCCCAACTCTGTTCAACCTTCTTCTGCAGCTCTTCCTTCTCCTCCTCAATTACATCACACCGTCTCGCAAACCATGCAACAACTCCTTGATGAAACTGGTCGTCGGCCCGTCGCACCAAGCAAAAAAATCGCACCCCCCGCCTGCAACAGGAAACCCTACATTCAACCCCGAAGAACATCAAGCGCGCATATGCAATTCTCAACCCCAAATCAACCAAAATACATCACTTACCAAGCGTTTTGGCACTTATGTACCGACGCCGGGTTTTCGATGCTCTACGAGATACACCGCTCCGCCTTGGCATGGCAAAGGCACATCACCACGGGTTGGTACTCCAGAGGACCAACCCGAGATGGCATGGGAGAGACATTCTAATGACGAGAAGACGACGATGAGTTGTCTCTCCTCGAGCTCGACATCACCGCACTGCCGCTCGCCTCGTCAGTGCACCGCTCGCCTACTCACGAACGCCACCGCCCTTGCTGCCTACAGTAGCTAGGGTTTCAGTGAATGGGGAACAAATTAACCGCACTAAACAGCTCTATGTTTTTATCCTAACTACCCACCATGCTGACTCAGCAACGAAGACCCCGGTCAAAGCGCCACGTCGGACCAAACCGGGTGCAATACTGCTTTAGGATCTAAAGTGACCCGATTTTGTAAATTAAGGGATGCACGATATCTGGTTTACCGGTTCAGGGACAATTTGGTAATTCGGTGATAAGATTAGGGACCTTCGATGTACTTTTTCCACAACGAAAACGCTATCCAGCACCCGTGCGGGACAATCCGTACAATACGATAGTTTGTATACATATAAAATATATAGTTACACAGTTTGTATAAACTATATGTATACCTACAAAGTTTGTATCATGTGTACGCATACAAACTCTACACATATACGTACAAACTTTGTATGTATATCTATAAAGTTCGTATCAGTACAAAGTTTATATACGTATGTATATTTTTTATAAGTAAATTTTATAAAACCCCATCTATTATGGTTCAAGTTTAAAAAACAACACAAGAATTTTGGTACGTGGCAAATAACATCGGGTATTATGGTTCTACAGTATCACAAAATCACACTGTTAATAATTTTGATATACTCCTATATACTCGTAAATTTGAGATGTTGTAGAACTCAAAAGTATGGTAAATCAAAGTGTGATTTTGTGATACTTTAAGACCATAATACATATGGTTACGTGTTACATGTCAAAATACCTGTGATTTTATGCAAGTTAGATCATAATAAGTGAGGTCTGATGAAATTATTTTTTTATACATCAAAAGTGTATACATATACATAAAATTATATATATACAAAATTTATACTATATGTATATATCTATGTATATATAAAACATAAATATAAAATGTACAGTTTCATCACACCATCCTACAATTAGCAATTAGCAATCTACAACCTTCCCACCCCACTTCGCTTAAAATTATCGTTGGTTAGGTGGGTCCCACGCTGAGCCCATGCGGGGTGGGACCCGCTGCTTCCTTCACCCACGCGCGTACACACCGTTCAACCTCAGTTCGTCGTGGCACCTGTGCTCCTCGTCCTTTTTCCTTACCCTTTTGCTCTCATCTCTCTTCTTTTTTTCTTTCTCCACTGATTATATCTTAGTAAATCAGTCGAACCACTATTTTTCTAGCATCATAACCAATTACTAGCATTCATCAAAAGAGGCACAAGCATTCATTCAGTGAGTTACCACTTTTTATAGTGAACTATACCTAATAAATACATCACCAACTGGTTAGCCTAATATACGAGATGTGTGGTTAGCCTAATAAATTCATTCACAAGCATTCGTTCAGTGTATGTGTGTCTGTTCTGTCTATATATATATATATATATATATATATATATATATATATATATATATATATATATATATATAATACATACATATATATATATATGTATGTAATACATGTATAATATTATTTTTATCACTAACTTAAAAAAATACTTTATCGAGGAGTAAGTAGGCTTAGCTTAACATAGCAACTCAATCGCTATCGACTTCCCTTCGCTTAAAAATTTACAGTAATATTTTAATCAGGAAGTTAGTTACAATAATGGTAATATCAGGTTGATGGTAATATCGGGTTGAGTCGATTGGATTATCAAAAGTATAGCTTCATTTTCTATAACAATACTTTAAAAATAATTGTACGATAGTACTTTAAAAAATTATTAATGTGACTAACTTTTAAAAAATTATTAATGTGATTAATTGTAAAAAATCTAGTTAATATTATAAACTATATACTTCCTCCATTTTAAATTAATTTGTTATTTTAGATTTGTTACAAGTCAAACATGTTAATCTTTCACCATTAATTTCTATAAACCGATATAATTTTACATTATAAGATTCAAAATTTTAGTTTCATCATGAGGATATTTTTATAATATATAATTCATATGATGTTAAAGTACATATACTTCTAAAAATTAATGATCACTTACGACAAACCTAAGTATAGTTGAATATTGCATATGGTCTAAATAAAAAAAATCTTAGAACAAAGGGCCTTCATTTTTATCTCGCTGTCTTCAAATTATCAGGACCGACCCTGCACACATATTTACATGCCGGCCACGATCACATGCCAACATTCCAGGGCAAACTGTGAAAACAGGCGAGGAAAGCAAGAAAAAACTCTCGAGTCCACTACGACATGGTTCAAGGGAAATGTCTCGAGGACTCGTTGAACAGCAGAGAGCGTCACTCGAGCAACAAGGATGAGTCTCTGCTATGTACATCACGACCACACTCCTGGATATACTAATATATATCTTTAGATTTGCTCCTGAGAACCCTGCCCATCACTTGGCCACCTCAACCCCGATCCTCTCTGCAACCTGCGTAGTTTGAGATAACCATTGCATAGAGAGTACACTGTACAGAGGATCATCATTTTACTGAGGACCAATGGGGATGCTTGCTACTGCTAATGAAAGGTGACCACCGGGACTGACATAAAACTCCCGCATGATTCTAGTATTTTGGTTTGAACCTCAAATGTAGCAGGTTCTTATATAACAACAATAACAAGTTGACAGAAAGTAGCGTTTAATGTCCTACGTGCATCCTAGAACTTAGAACAAACAGAACACAGCAAGCATCACTGTCCCAGTAATGCATGAAAGATCGATATGTTGTACCTTCATCAACAGTCGTCAGGGCAACCCCTAACAACCCAATGCACACACAGCCAGTAAACGAACCTCACATAGTCAAAGACTTTGATGATGCAATTTGATTATTAAATCTGAGATCAGCTAACATAAATATCCTGAATGTTGCTACAAACCATGCAGACAGCATAGTGGTATCAAATTACTTACAAGTTAGAAGTTAAAAGAGGATAGCTAGAGGCGTAAAAGGCCAAAGCAAGCAACTGCGCGCGCAGGAAACAATTTGCAAGAGAAGAAAATGACTAATGTTGGGGGGTGAACAGAAGAAATACCTCCTTGAAAGAGTGAACATCACTGCCCCAAAGCCAGGCATCGCACCCTGCATCTCTAGCTCCCCATATATCATTTCTATGATCATCGCCGACATGCACGGCTTCTTCAGGTTTGACACCTAAAGACTCACATGCCTTCAGAAATATTGTTGGGTTTGGCTTTTCTGCTGCAACCTGTTGTAGATTATCAACAGGAATTAGAGAGTTATATATAAAACAGTATATAACATGAGCATAATTTGCAGCTACGAGTAGAGGATTGGAAAGAGCATATAGTCAGACATACCTCAGCAGAGACAGCAACCGCATCAAACCAGTGATCACACTTCAGAACATGTAACAGAGGCCGTAGACGGGTGTCAAAATTGGAGACAACAGCAGTTTTAACACCTGCCTTTCTTAAAGCTTTAAATACATTTTCAGCATCAGGATCACAAAGCTTCCAAGCCTAGCAAGCAAAAGGAATTCTCATTAGGCACACAAAATGGAAGCTGAACTATTTTCATGTGTTAAGACACAGTTAACCTCACCTTCGCTGTCATATAATATTGATACAGTTCCTCGAAGTACTGTAAATCTGAACAGCCAGAAGAAGTGACTATGTGTTGCCAAAAGGGCCTACCATCATCCACGTACCTTAACCAAGTTGGAACTATGCAAAGTGAGCTCAATCTTAAAGCTGTCTAACTACCGATCAACAGAAATGAACTCAATCTCAATGGTAGTGCCTATATTATAGAAGGAACACTAGTATTGTAGACCAAACAAAGGGAACAGTTATGCTGATGCAACATAACAGATAAAAAAGAAATTAAAACAAGTGCATGGATGCACAAGACATGACTATGTAAGCTGGTCAACAAACCATGTAACAGATATATAAGCTGAACATGGATGGCTATGTCAAAGGAACAGCCAGACCACATACAGCAATCAGCTAAACTAGGGAAAAATTGATTATAGCAGCTGCACTCATAAGAGTAGCCATCTATCAAGAGAACTAGAGAAGAGTCAAGCAACATGCCTGGAGAAATAAATGCTTAGTATGAAAAAGAAAAGAAGACATTAAGGTTCTCAAGACATTGACTGCTCAGGGAACAAAAGGAACAAATTATTTACACTTGATCATCATACTTCAGAAGTGTGACATTGGACCACAAAGAAAAGAAAAGCTGGGAAGCATCAATCAAATTGGAACTCAATTGAAAACAACACATCATGAACAACAGCATGTTCTTGATATAAGCACCCGACTGTTGAATTCCCCACTGCCTATACTTTTGTAACAAATTTACTGTGCATATCATTATCTGTTTATTCAAAAAGGCATTTCTGGAGGCAACATCAATGGAAGTTCTCCACAAATTTTTATTAGGTAGAAATTCAGTGTACAGAAATTGGTAGGGTGTATAAATGAGACAAATTAGACCTTAATGCATTGGCTTATTACTAAAACTAGCACATGGAAGAGCAACAGGGTAGTGCAATGGCATCTTAAGTTCTTAACACATTGGTCTATTACTAAAACTAGCACAGGGAAAAGCAACAGGGTAGTGCAATGGCATGCCCTCATATTCTTTTTGTGGTTATCTGCAAAATCTAGGGATGCTAACAAGAAACAACGGAACTAAAAGAAGTTACTCATTAAGCGATGAGACTCCTGCTGTCCAATAAGAACAATAGTGTACTATATTGAATACGTGTGACACTTCAGCGTGTCAAGGAAGAAGGTTACATAGGATAGAGAAATTAAAACCACAGAAACAGAGTCAACGCATACCCTGTTTAAAACTTCTATCATGATGCATTATTTGTAGATAGGACAATGAGTGAACACAGAGCCCTTAATCTTCATATGATCTTTTACGTGGGAGACACGTAAAATGAAGTTTGTGCATGTGAACATACAAGCATGTAACTGCCAACAAAGTTTTATGCAGGTTTATGTGAATGGAGCTGCTTCCAGCTTAGAAAAAATCACATGACTATTGACTAACGACTTCAAAAAGAACGCTTCCAGCATAGGTTTTCATGACATTAAAAGTCAGCAGAACAATACCAATATTACAGGCAGATATTTCATCAAAATGTAATCAATTCGTAAGCGGTACACCCCATTCAACAAACTAAGACTTAATATACTACAGTATATAAACAGCAGAAATTACACGAGTATCGCACCTGAGCCGTGATCCGCCCCACGGTTGCTCATACGCCCGCCGGTATCTCGCAAGGATCTCATCTTCAGAGTACTTCACTCCATACTTCTCACCAATGCTCTTATACACCTAAACAAGAGGGGAAAAAAAACAAGGTTCAGACTCGAACGGTCAGGGATCAATTGCGACATCGCATTGCAAACTCTGCACCCAACAATTCGGACTGAACGCCATTGATCAAACTCGAGATATCACAGGGGCGCACTGAGGAGGGCAAGGAATTAACTGACCTTGGCGGTGGGCTGCGCGGGGACGACGAGGGTGCCGACGGCGTCGACGAGGAGGGCGCGGTGTGTGACGTCGCCGTAGATGGACTTGCGGTAGTCGTAGTACTCCCGCGCCGCCGAGAGCTCCCATCTCGCCCCGCCCTCCCTCTCGGCCTCCGCCACTGTCCCTAGCCGCCGCAGGCCGTCGCCGGTGCGCGCCCTCCTGGCCGCCGCGGAACGCAGCGCCGCCACCGCCATCTCACGGCCGGGGATTGCACCGGCGCCGTCGGTGCCTGCCTCGGTGGTGGTGGGACCCCCAGCGGAAGGCTCTCTCCGGCGAGCCGCCGGGGAATGCGGCCTTCCGGTAGTCGTGCGCGATGGCGGAGATCGGGGAGAGGGCGGCGGCCGTGTGTGTGGGGGTGAGGATTGTCGGATTTAAATCAGCTGAATTTAAGTCATTGTCGACATAGACATATGAGTCTATGATTCAAAATCATAAATCAGAGAATCCGTGTCTGGTTGGGAATAGTGTTAAGTGTGCTGTCCTCTCGCTGCTTTGGTTCTTCGGTTTTCTTTCGAGGCATGTTTAGATTCCTCATCAAAATTTTACACCATATCACATCAAAAATTTGGACTATGGCCCCGTTCATTGTTCGTATCGTGGGTTTATCAACCGTTCAAACAAGTATTTTTCTCTCACAACAAATTAGCTGGCTTGTCTTATCAGCCGACTTATAGACCAGCTGAACACCTCCTATGATTTGATAATAAAGTGCTACACCTCCTATGATTTGATAATAAAGTACTACAGTAAACTTGTACTAATGACAGATTAATGAGGCTTAATAAATTCGTCTCGTCGTTTACAGACGGATTCTGTAATTTTTTTTATTAGTCTATGTTTAATACTTTAAATGTGTGTCCAAAGTATTGATGTGACATTTTGCCAAAAATTTTCCTCAATCTGAACGCACCCTTCTTCTTGGAAGTTGGAGAACTTGAATACAAACACTTACGTAATAAAACACGCACACTCGTGCTTATAAAGATACGTGCACACCTTCTATTTTTATAACATAGTTAAGTCTAAAAGGAAAAAAAGATGAGTTTATATGAAGACAACCAAAATAGTTAATTCAGTTAATTTATCAAATTATAGGCTAGATAGGAGTATGTGGTTTTATAAAACTAGGAATTCTGACTGTGTGAATAACAACATATGAAATAAAATTTTGTTATGGGTATTTATAAACCTCTCGGCTTTTGGCTTTTGTGAAAACCAAAAGGTTAATTGCTCGGTAAATTGGTTAACTTTAAAATATTGAATTTTATTTTTTAAAATAAAATTTCACTCGGTTTTGTTTTTAATTAAAAACAGTAAAAACATTTCAATAATGGCTTTTTAATGTGGTTTCGGTTTTGTGAATTCTAGGTGTGGTGGATCGTACTGTAAGAGTATCCTCATTCAAAAATACTCTATATCAAATCTAGATATTTTTATGAAAAAAATATGGTCTAACAAATCATCTAAACTATTATCTAAAGTAAATAATCATTCAAATTGGATTTTTGTCACCCAAACGAAGAAGACTCACATAAATTTTAAAATTTATGTTTGGGTAGAAGATTTGAATGGAGATATGTATACTCTATTTAGATTTCATGTTTATCTAATTTGAGAGATAAAATTTGGGTGAAGTGTTAGTGATTTTCTAAAGAAAATAAATATGTATGTGAATAAAAAGAGACGTTGCAGTGCAATTTCTAGATTACTCCATTGAAATCTGGAGGACGGAAAGAAGGATAATGATAGTTGCATGCTGCATGGAATTGAGTTATGGTTAGGATTGTTTTGGGCTTTTGCATTCCTATGGCCCAGTGGCCCACTATGTTATAATGATAGACCACGTCATTGGTTCCATAGGATAGCTTCTAGCCAGGATTATTTCTTCAGATAAATTTTCATATATACTCACCGTATGATTGATAAATTTTCATATATTGTGCATACCAAAATCTATATGGACGTATTAATAATATGTTTAATTATAAGAAAATATCATTTGAAATGGTCTAAGCAACGTTTGCAACATAGTTTGGGACAAATCTCTACTAGTGAAAAGTGAAACTCAAAATGTAACTAGAATAAGCCACGTAAGCAATAAAAGATGGACCGTCGGATCATGAAGAGACAAAACAAGAAGGAAAAACGAGAACCCTTAGATCATAGGTATACAGGTTAGAAATATATAGCCCTCGAAATCTCCAATGAAACAGAGGGAATGGAAGGCTCTGGAAGCACCATATGCTCACACAGGCCACACGGCACAGGACACCTCAGTCTCTCCTGGAGTCCTGGTCATCGGAGAAAGAAACAAAAAGAAATGGGAAAAAAATCGAGGCAACCCCGGTGATGACTCTTTCCCAGCCGCTCGCTAGTCGCTACCACCATCCACCAATGCAAGCTGCAGAGAAGTTCACTGCCTTCGCCTTGGCCATGGCACTATAGGATGGATAGGATTTAAAGACATTTTAGGCTCGTTTCGTATGGCTTTTAACTTTGGTATTCTATATTTTGATTTTTCTAAATTAAATTTATAAAAAAATTAAAATCATATAAAGTAATAAGTAGAACAATATTTCAGATAATTTTTAGATAATTTTTAAAAGAAGCTGGTTTCATATGATTTAAAAAAATATTTTTAGGTAATTCTTATTTTTATTTAAAATTATTGAATCATTTGAAACGATTTTTCTTAAAATCAGTTACAAAATAACTTGTTTAACAAAAATTCACCTGATTCTAAAATAACAACTTCTAAAATAAAAACTCCTATCAGACGGGATCTTTGTCCAAAATAATTTTTTTCAAAAACTGCCTTAAATCGTTTCTAACAAGACAACTTTAATAAAATGCCTTTAAAAATATTGAATACAAGGCAACGCCTCAAATGATTCTGAAACTAGCACACTCCTGTCCTTCAAGCTCTACCAGCAACTCGAAGTTTCCACGCTAATTATTCCCACCGTCAAAAAAGTTGCTACTGTACAGTAATTTTCTAGGAGTAAAACGGGTCTATATCATCTGTTTGTATGACGCTATTTAAAAAAAAGACCTCACATGTGTGTAGAGACGGTCTCTTCGTCGTCTCACGAGACGACGGGTTGCGGCTCGTGGCCCGAGAAGCGCAGACGTGATATCGTCCCGTTGTAGCGGACAGACGTCTTGGTCGGTGAAGAGGAGCTCGTCGTTGCCCACTCCAACGCCGCCCGCGGAGCTCGCCGTTGCCGCCGCCCGCGGAGACGCCGTTGCCGTCGCCGCTGAGACGCCGCCCGCGGAGCTCGCCGTCGCCCGTGGAGACGCGCGCCGCGGAGCTCGTCGTTGCCGCCGCCCGTGGGCTCGCCGTCGCCCGCGGAGACGCGCCGTGAGCTCGCCGTTGCCGCCGCCGCGGAGCTCGCCGTCGCTCGCGGAGACGCCGCCACGGAGCTCGTCGTTGCCGCTGCTCGCGGCTCGCCGTCGCCCGCTCCAACGCCACCCGCCGCCCGCCCACGCTCCACCGTCGCCCGGCTCGCCCGCTCCAACGCCGCCCGTCGGCTCCACCATCGCCCGCCCGATCTCCACCCCGACCGGGCTCCACCGCCGCCCGTCCAAGCTCCACCTCCGCCCGCCGAGAGCTTCACCGTCGCCCGCTGGGCTGCACCATCACCGGGCCACGCCGTCGCCGCTCACCTCCCCGTCGGCTGTGGATGAAATAGTAGTACTACGGCCGAGTGAGGAGTAGTACTGCTATGTTTTTTAATATTTTGAGTAGACAGTAGCTACAATATCTCATTATACGCTCTGCCTTTTTAGCTATTTTTAAATCATATTTTAGATTTATAGACGATGTTTGTCTATGAGTTGTATATGACCGTAAGTACGACACGTCGCCGAGTGCCGTCTGCATCCTCCGATTTTTGCACAAAACCCCCTCCTATCACAAGGAGAAGGTGCCCTCGTCGACGGCAAGGGCTCGTGCTCCTAGAAAAATCGCCAACTAGAGGACCGCTGTACAGGGCCGTCGTCTCGAGTCGACGACGCGGATCCTGCTGCGGGTGCGCCCACACCGTTGATCGAAAGCAGCTCGGCAGCTGGAGCAGCAATGGCGGCCCGCGGCGAGGAGGCGCAAAGCGGCAAGGAGCAGGGCGGCGACCGGCAACCGGCAAATATTAAATGCGCTCCACCGCCGCACGGCCGCGCCAACCGCCAAGCCGCCGCACTCGCCGGCTTGTCGCCGCCTGGCCTCCATCGCCGCACGGCCGCGCCAACCCCAAGCCACGCACAACCACGCCGCACTCGCTACGCCCGTGCTCCACCGCTGCACCGTCGCCATCGCCGAGGGCGTCGCAGCGCCCGCGCTCCACCGCCTCACCGCGCCGTCGCCGAAGGCGTCGCCGCGCCCGCGCTCCACCGCCGCACTGTCGTCGTCGCCGAGGGTGTCACTGCGCCGCGCCGGTCCGGTCTCTCCGCTCTCACCCTCTCCCTGCTATCGGTCTCGCTCTCTCGAGATAGTTCTGGAGACTGAAATCGCAACAACAATAGTACTGCATATCTATGTCGAGATAAAGAATAGTACTGGTATAGGAATAAATTATAATATAATGCACAAACATATACTATAAGGCAAGGCACAAACATATCTACATATCTACATATGCTAAGGTATAATATAACCTATACTATTATACTATTGTTTGTTTATTATATTATACTATATATAATATAAGGCACAAACTAATATATATGCAAATTAATATATATATATATAACTATATATTTAGGGTGTTTATATATATATATATATATGCAAATTAATTAGTTAATTTGGTCCAAACAGAAATAAACTGATTGTATTTTTTTTCAAAACAAGTATATTTCAGTTGTGTCATTTAGACGTGATTTATCGAGAAACAACAAAAAATAATATATAGAGATTATATTCATGTTTGATTATAGTTACATATATGTATAAATAGTTTACAGATAAATAAATAGATAACATATTGTACATGACGTTTGTTTAGTTGTCTGTATGTGTGTTTTTAAAAATTTACAGACGACATCTTATCTATGAGTTGTACATGTCCGAGCACATTTCACTGTTCATGTCAAAGAAAAAAATAATTAAATACCACTGTATTATTTCATATTAATTTCGACTACCTCCTAATCAAGCCAATAAAACGATATAGATCGTCAAATTGGAAATACGGTTATTTTTCTTCCCTAAGATACAACCAGAATAAGCCATGTAAGAAAAGACCGTCAAATTGGAAATACGACGAGATAAGGAGTAGGAATGATAGCCCTCGGAGTATGATGTTAAAAGAAATAGATCCATCTGACCAAGTAGAGGAAACAGAATGCTCACAAAGCAACCCACACGGCACATGACACGTCATGGTTTTCAAAAATAGATTCGATAAAGGCTTAGCCCAATTTAGAAACATTTGGAAAAAAACCCCTAAATTTTGCATAATCTAAAAATGGTCCGTCAAGCAGTATTCTATTGTACTATACTGTCTGATTAAGTCCCAAAGCTTAAATTAGAATTGGGCACAGTAAAACATATAGGTTAAAACACTTATAAAAAATGTGCATGGAAAAAGAGCTAAAATTTAAAGATGATCTCATAATAAATATACATAGCTATTGATTTAATTTAAAATAAAAAAATCATAAACATATCCTTTCAAAGCAGACGCAAGAAAGGATAAAGAGGCCATTGTCCATCAGCAATGAGAAAAAAAGATAGCGCACGAGATCTAAAGTAGATGGGTATAAAGACAAAGGTTTAGACAGGTTTATGTCTTCTCGATGAGATGTAATACTCTACTCATGTTCCTGTTTGAAGATTGAATCCACCGGATGTATTATAATTTAACAATTTTATTGTAGCTATGAGTTTTGACCTTTGCTATCCTGTCTCTATATCTTGGAGGGTGTCTCTATATCTTGGAGGGTCTTCTGCTCACCTTATATAAGACCGGGGTAGAATTGCAAGAATAGAAAACTAATCGGATACAATATCGATTTCTTCAATCTACTTTATAAACCAATATTGTATGTCGTTCCATAATACATAAGAAAACATAATATCCAAATTAGAACCCGTTACATATTTCGTTACATATTTCATAGATATAATTTACCTCCTATATTCAGTCCAATAGACTAGTCGTGTGGGTACCCATTGTCTCCATAGCCATGCAACACTCGAGATGGTAGAGGGTGCAAATAATAATAAGATTTTGTAAATTTAGTTTAATACATACATGTATAGTTTGCAATAAATTGTTTATTACATGCCAAAATAAATTGGCATCTGTTAGTGTTTTAAATAATTTTATTATCTGAAACATTAAAAATAAATTTAAGCAAAATAAAAAATACAGAGGACTGTTATCCCGACTATATTGATAATATATTCTTCATACACCTAATATAATTTAAATATTTTCATATATACATAACTTGGAACAAATAGGATGGTTAGAGTCGCGCAAATATGTGACTTTATATGCTAGTAAGATGTTGAAAAATGAAGTAATGTTGGGAGTGAGGGAGTATCTATTTTTTAAAAAATCAATTTATGCCATGAGTATCTCTAGCAACCTTGAAGTTTGGTGCATATTGAACAAAGGTTAAGAGGTGTGCAAAATAGCTTCGAAGTTGCGATTATATTGCTATAGCTAAAAAGAAAGTAGTTGATACAAGTACTATATTAGAAGCCCGTAAATCGAAAACATGTGTGATGATATTGACGCTTCCGATATGATTAAATTGTTGGCCAAACTAGTACCAAATTTGTTCAGCATGGTAGGCTTGCAACCATGTGTGGCCATTAAACCAATCTCGCATTCCCTTCTAAAACAAAGAAGAATACGAAGCACTCGCATCTAAAATGGTTTTGTGAGATATTACATTGTGCTAGTCCCCTAGTTTGCTAGATCACCGTTTTCAAATGAACCCATGGATGAAGCTCAAATTCGGTTTAGGAGCTAGTTTGATCGGGTGCAGTGTCAAAATTTTGGTAGGGTCAAAAGGTTAATAAGCAAGTCGGAGCACTAAAAAAAATTTGTGGAGGTTAAAAACATGGAGTACTGAGTTTAGATCAGTGACAAGATATATTATATGGCTATATAGGAGACAAATATATGACTAAAATACCAAAATTTTCGGTGGGGCTTAAATTAATTATCTTTATGTTTTGGTTTGCTATCGTCAATCCAACGGCCCTAGGCGCATCCATCGCGTCGTGCCCGTGTGTACTACAGTACTCCCTACTACTCAGGTCAGGTCGTGGGCGTGGGCGTGGGCTGCGGGGTAGGATTGCGTCACTCGTAGACCGGGCCCCACATGCCAGACTCATTGATGCTTCGCTTGTTACGCGGCGCCCTCTCTTTTGCTTAGCCACCAAGGCTCAGAAACTGCTTACAAATCGGCGCCCGGCGTCCGACGGATCAAACGACCCCTAAAAAACCAACCGAAAAAGACAAAAAAGGAAAAGGGAAAAAAAGGCAGAGGAAGCTCGCGGCATGGATTCGCACGTAGGCAAGTTCTTCGATTCGGTGGGCTCGATCTTCCGCGGCGGCGACACCCTCCCTGGTGCGACCGCGACATCATCGCCGTAAGCTTCCCCACCCCCATCGCCCCGCCCCTCCTCCTCCCTCCTCGTCAGGAACCCTTGGCTCCGGCCTCCTGGTTGATCCATGTGTGGCTCTAGAATGGCCATTTCTTTCCCCCGCTTCGTGAGTGGATGGTTCGTTGTGGCTGCGAATTTTCTGTGGAATGTGCGCGCTTTCGCGAATTGGAGGTTTTACATAGCTTGTTAGTTGTCGGTGAATCATGGGGATTTTTAGGTATCTCGTGGTCGCTGAATCCCTAGCTCTTGCTGCGTTTGTGCTATCATCTTCTCCGGGTTTGCGTTTGTTTTAGCTATTGTCGCTCGGTGATCCAAACATTTTGATATCAGGTGCCATCGTAGATATCTGCGGTTGAATCACAAAATTAGCCTCCATTTTACCCTCGAGCTACCGTGGTCTTAGGCCTAAACGAACGATATGTTCAGTTGCACGCTGCTACGTTCAGTTGTCTTGCGTTTTATCATGCATCTCGTGTGGCCTAATCTATGCCATGCCATCTGCACTGCACCTGTCTTCTTGTTGACCAGGGTTGTGAGAACGAGGTTGCGGAGGCTGCCAATGAAGAACAGAAGAATGAGAGCCTTATGAGGCTGTCTTGGGCGCTTGTTCACTCCAGACAGCCTGAGGATGTGAACCGCGGCATTGGAATGCTTCAAGGTAATGCATCCACTTACGATTTTTTTAACTTTTCAAATTTTTAATTTAAAAATAAACCCTTTCAAAACTTATTTTTAAGATCTGAACCTTTTGGCTATGTCAGCAGTGCGATCTGGCGTAGCAAAACACAACATCACGTCGTGTGGCTGGCATGACAACGTTATTTGGTTACACCGGTCTGGCTGACGTGGCAGCGTTATTTGGCCACGTCACTTTCGCTGGCGTGGTAGGACAAAACTGTTACGCCCGCTATGTGTGGCGTCTCAGTGTTGTTTTGTCACGTTAGGCAGGTGGCGTGGTCAAAGGTTCAGATTCTGAAATAAATTTTGGAAGGGTTTATTTTAAATTACAAAATAAAAAGTTCAAAAATAAAAAATTCTCTACTTACATCCTTTAATTTTTTCGCATTTGGAATTCTTAAATCAATTCAAAACTGAATGAGTAGAGTAGTAGTTTATTGTTTACAACATATGAATGTTACCCGTCATTTTCTGAAAATTCATACGAACGATAATGTGTCTCCCTCCGTGAACTCTCTACATATTCTTTTTGGTCATGAAAAGATTTGTCAGTTCTCCAGAATGCAACTTGACCACGAATTATCTATAATGTGTTTGTAGGGCCGATATTATTACGGTATAATGAAAGTACTGTTGGGTACAAATCTACACAATAATTTTAACGTATCTAATCTAAATATTTAAAAGATATATCTGCTCAAAGTCTCGATGTATGATCAAATCAAGATGTTTTAATGACCAAAGGGAGAATATAAGTCAGATATTGTTAACCTGAAATACAAATCTCTCTGGAAAAATCATGATTTTAATTCTGATGCTGTTTCAGACTTAATATATTTAGTTTCAACAGATGAGCCACACATCTTCTAACAATTTGTCTATGGAAACCCTTTTTAATCAGATCATATAGCTTTTAACATTTTATAAGAAGTGTCCTCCCACATGAGTACCCATACTGATGCTCCTATTAGACTTTCAATATGCACTCTTATGAACAAACTCTATTAATAGCGCTATTAATATGGGACTCTATTGCTGAATCAAAATGTCACCTCATTGCATTATGTCACCTACAAAATGATATTCTTATCCATTCTCCACATTTTTGCATGTCAACCATTTTTCAATTTTCTGTAACATTTTTCTGATCAGTTGGCAATCAGATCTTGTATCTGACCTTCCTGCTTTCACTTGTGGTTGGGGGAACTCATGTTTTTCACTTGGCACCTGGCAGCTTCTTTGGACAGGTCTACCAGTCCACTGCAAACAAGGGAGAAGCTCTACTTGCTGGCTGTTGGACACTACAGAACTGGTGATTATACAAGGAGTCGGCAGCTTTTGGAAAGATGCTTGGAGGTTTGATTACTGAATATATTTCTAATCATTTTATTTGTTGTTTCCACGAGCCCATGATTGCTTGTTGGCGTGTATATGAGATCTGTAGATACTGTTGTAACTTATATGGTGGTAACCTCAGCCCTCAAGACAATTAACTGATTTTAATTGATTATCATAATATTTCATTTTTATCAACGAAGTATCTGTTTGGTTTAAAGTTGCTGAAGTAGAACAAGTGTACGACCTGTCATCATGTTCACTCAAGACTAGAAGCTGCTATGAGGGGAACATAACATTTGCTTTGTAGACTTGTGATGTTTAGTTCGGATTGGTGCCATTTTTTTTCTGAACGTAATGTCTTTGTCTCTTTAATCAGATAGACATCTGAGATTGACTTTAAGGTTCATTGTAAATTTGCTTAGTCCATATCTTATTTTTGTACGTTTAGATTCTAACTTTTGATATTATCCTGAATTTGATGTTAATGAATGCACATTTTTCACCTTTTTGCAGATTCAACCTGACTGGAGGCAAGCTCTCACTTTACAAAGGCTTGTTGAGGACAAAACCAGAAGAGGTAGGGAGTATTATTTAACATCCAAGCCTTTTCAGACTGTAAAATGAGTTTGCAGTGAATCTTCATTTCATACGGTTAGTATAACCGTCAAGCATATTAGTTACCCTCTTGTGTCCTACGGAACAAAGGAATTCTAGAAGATCTCCGTTGGAAATAATCTAATTCCAATGAATTTGAGGGAAATTTTTCCGTACTACTATGATCTTTGCCACTTCTACTATGATCTTTGCCACTTGCATCGATTGAAGGATTGGCATTACTGACTGCTTTTTAAATGCAGACGGTATGATTGGCATGGCTATTGTCACTGGTGCCTTCGGACTTGTGGGACTTGTTGCTGGTGGAATCATCGCTGCTGCTTCCTCTTCATCCTCATCATCCAGGAAGAAATGAGGAACCCATTATCCATATGAAGTGAATAAGATGTCAAGATGGGCAAGAAATCGGTGTAAAAATGTGCATCTTGCCTTCATACCTGTTGCAACCGTATACTCACGTCTCCATTTTTCAGTCCTTTTTGGATGTCAGACAAAACCTTACCATGAGTTCAAACAAGAGACATGCCTGTATGTCAACATCGTGGAAGATGAGGAGGCTCCTGTGATTGAGTTTCGATGCTTCAGTACTTGTATTATTGTATAGGGGTGGGTATTCGGTTAAAATTGACACTTTAGTTTGGTTTTTTTCTACGCAAAGTTTGGTTTGGCGCAAAGTAAAAATCGATCAGTTCTCGTAAATACTAGAAATCGTAAGATTCGGGTTTGGTTTTTCAGTTTGTTTTTCAGTTTTTACCGAAAAACCGAACAGGCAGAGAGGAGCGCGTGTCGGGGTGGGCAGAGAGGCGGCGCGGCGGCGTGCCGGGGCGGAGTGGAGGCGGCTGGGGCAGGGTGGAGATGGCGCGGTGGTGGCCGTGGCGGAGCGGAGGCGGTGGTGCGGCGGGGAGGCCGGGCGTGGCGGAGACGGCGCCGCGCGGGGAGGATGGGGCCAAGCACGAGCGGTGAGACGCGCACGCACCCATGCATGCGCACGCGGGCCACCGGCGTTGAGATCTGCCACTGTCGCGCACTGACTGCCAACGGTTTCTGAGTTATTTGGTTTTTTCGATGGTTCGTTCTCGGACTAAAAACCGAAACCGAACCAAATTTAGTGGTTTGTTTTTTTAGTTTTAAAAGTGTCCAACCCTATTATTGTATCTAATCCTATGCTGCTGCCCTAGAGTGGGCGGAGTAAAATTATAATTAATGAGAAACATCATCTTTTAATTTCCAGCGACCATTAGAAATTTAACCGGAAGATGAAATAAAAAAATGGTGAACAACTGAACATTGTTGGACGACTAGTGGTCACAGAACAGAGCGAGAAGTACTTAAAATAATCTTATGAAATTCTTACTACTGTAGTTCTAAATCGTGAAGTATACCACATCAACGTTTGTAAAAAGTCAGCAACAGTGCAGCAGTTGGCCGCACAGGGGAGCAGCGGCGGCCGGCGGCGGCTCCACCGGCGAGAGGCGACGATTGAAGTAGACAGAGACGATGGAAGTGGACAGACCGGCGGGAATACAAGACAATGGTCCTGACATTTTTGAACTTGACAACTGATGCATGTAAACCAACCAATGTATCCGTGTGACTTTTTTTCGCTCGATCAAAATTAACACTAAATGATAATATGGTACTCTCCCTATTTCATTTATATTATAAATCGTTTTGATCTTTTTTAATTTAAACATAAAAAGTTTGATCAAATTAAAAGAAAAATATAGCGACATTTACGGCTAGTTTCATTAAACCTAATTTTGAATATATTTTGATGATATATTTGATTTTTAAAAAAAATATTACTGTTTATAAATTTTGTTAAATTTGAAGAAGTTTGATTTTAAAAAAATTAAAGTGATTTATAATATAAAATGAAGGGAGTATATAACTACGAATTGACAATTAGATACATGACCTTTGTTTTTATTATTTTAGTTTGATCTGAGATATACACCTTACTTATGCCGTAATTTTTCAGTTACATGTATATACACGAATTAGGATAAAAAGCAATTAATGACATCCTCAAAAGAGGAGAGAGGAGAATATAGAAACATAATTACATATATAAGAGAAACATGTAGAGAAAAAAGGGGACTAAAAATAAATAAAAAATTCGATTCGAATAAAATGGGGGAAAGACTTACTGGTGTTGGTGAGCTAGCCAGTGGGTTCGAGACTCATCTCATCCTCGATACCATTGACATTTTAGGCGTTTTTTTTCATATCTTTCTTTTATATCCAGCTTTTATATCAAATTTAAAGAAGCAATTATGTTTTTATCCTATTTTAAGTCTAACTAACAATTTGATATTACTTTTACAACTTTGCTTATTTAAGCCTCTTTCGCAAACAAAGCTCATGTATGACCAAGCCATCATAACGCTGTTAACTCAGGACCAAAATGTTGTTTATATCCTTTCTTATTTTATTTGGCCCAATTTTGTGTGTTGCAAGGGGTTGTTGCAAATTTTTACGAAATATTTGATTTAGATTTTAATTCGTAACAAATTCGACTGGAATGTCGGCATTTACTTTGTTCGATTTTTCTGTGGTAAAGAAAAGTGGATTTTCTCTAGTAATAGTTGTAATTTTCTTTGTTGCATTTTCTAATCGTGAAGTTGATTTTGTTCGATTTGGTTAATTAATCAAGCGGTGTTGGCTTTTGCGCTTGATGCCGTCTTGACCGGCACTAAAGTGCTCATTGTCCCTCTCCGCACTGGCTGCTATAGACGGTCAAACGGGCCGCACGGCACGGCTTGGTCTAGGCATGGCTACGGCACGATCCATTACGGTCCGTTAGATACGGTTACTATGACATGTTATGCTGGCATGGCTCACATGTCGTGTCCCTGGCTCAAGCATGACTCACGAGTGGTCGGGTCGTGCCGGTTCGACACAGGCACGATTAAGACCCACAAGGCAAAACCAGCCCATGGGCCAAGGCAGGCCCGACCGAGTACTATTCCTCATGCAAAAAAATAAAAATAAAAAATAAAACTATTTCTCTTCCAAAAATTCATAAAAAATATATTGCTTATCCAAAAATTCTTAAAAAATATTTCTTATCTAAAAAATATTTAAAAAATTGTGGGCCCACGTGGGTCGTGTCGTGTTCGGGCCGACACGGTACAGTAACCATTTCGTGCCGTGCCGGCCCACGGGCTCGGTCGGCGGCCCAGGCACGACACGCCTTAACGGGCCGTGCCGGTACGGCTCATCTCCTCACGGGTTGTGCCGTGCCGGGCCGATAAATAGTGCAGTCGTGCTCGGGCCGGCCCATGACAGCACGACCCATCTGGCCATCACTACTGGCGGCCGAAAGAAGCAGTTCGGCGGTGGTGGCGGCAACTTCTGCTGACTAACACAGGAGGACATTGTGCGCTAGCTACTTCCTCAACTCCATCTCCCTCTTCTCCCATGTCACCGGCCGCTCCGTCTCCTTCAGCCCTCGACCTCGTGCGCGCCGACTACCTCCGTGCAACCCAACGTGGCATGGTGGTAGGCAGCCATGTCCGTCGTGCCCCTCCTCCACCGCACCATCACACGCGGCATATCACCATCGAGACCGTGGTCGCCGTCATTGACGACGACAGCCAACCCGTCGGCGAGATCTCCGCGGCACTGCTCGCATCGTGCGACGAGGAGACGGTGATCGCGGCCAACGCCACGCTGTCGGTGGCCGACCTCATAGCGTACATCGACGACTTCGGCGGCGGCGCTCCACCGGAGCACATCCTGCGTGCGGTCAAGGCTGGTGAGAAGAGCAAGGGCCTCGATGCCATGCTCGAGCTACTAGAGAATAAGGCACCGGCTGTGTCCTGCTCCTCTACTTCGGTGATGTATATTTCTTTCCAGGCACATTTCAGGGGGTGTTTGGTAGAGATCTAACTCTAAAGTCTGAGGCTGGTAAAAGATAGCTTTACCTTGCTAATTTATTTTATTGGAGCGCTTCATCAAGATCGTTTAGAATGAAGCATTTGATAGAGCTCTAGCTTCACTCCATTAAGATTCGAATATAAAGTCTGTCAAACACCCTCGAGTTATAGGAGTAGTATTTTCTAAATGCATATGTAACGTTGCGGTTAGAACGAGGCCAAACCGACAGCTTAGTTTTTGAAACAAAGAAAGGTCAAATCAGTAGTTTTTTTTAAAAAAAGTAGAGCCAAACTGATGGTTAGACATCTTCAATAGTTTGACAAATTTTGTTTATTATTCATGCTCTTTTGCCAACTCCTAAATAATATGGAGAGAGGAAAAATTGACCATTTCCAACAGTGTGGCACATTTTATTTTTCATTCATACTATTTTGCCAACAATTTGGGCCGACTTTTAAATTTTTATAGCCCAAAGGCATAACCTTTTATCTAAAAAAATGCAAACATTATTATTATTATATAATATTATTATTTATTTAGAAAATTATAGTATAAGGAAAACTTGTCTTTATGAAGTTATGTTTATTTTTATTTGAAATAAAGCATATTTTTTCCAGATTCTAAGATATAAATAGTAATATTGTTGTTCTCAATCTTTTTAATATTTTTTAACTTGCTTACAAATATTATATTATATTATAATATACAGTTTAATGTATAAAGTGGAGTATAGTCAACACGGTAATAGCCACACACATAAAAAATCAAATTGCTCAAGGATGTACCTCCCCATCTTTCCCATCCAGCGTGCATAAAACAATAAAGTTCATTTTGCCAAGTTCTAAAAAATGAAGAAATCATTTATTTGTCTTTATTTGTCAAACTGTTAGAGATGCTCTTAACATCTGAAAGAGGGTAAAAAAACACAATTTTCCTAATTTTGAAATGTGGCAGACGTATGTGTGGTATGCCCTGCCAAGTGGTGCTCATCGGACGGATTCGGATTACTGGTAAGAGTTAATCGAGAAATAATTTAACTTTCAAAACTATTAAAGTTAATTATGGTTTTTCGATGCTAAAAAACCTTTTTCCGAAGAAATCTACAAACTAAAATAGCGATCTGAATATAAAACTACTTTTTAAGTATACTAGCAAAATGCCCATACGTTGCAACGGGACGACGACGCAGGGAGGGAAGCGGACGGAGGGCGAAGGTCTAGACGGCGACGCGGGAGCTACGAGCGGCAACGGGAGAGGGCGCATGCACGGCGTGGGGCGTGGCGCGGATGTGGACGGAAGAGATGGACGCATGAAGTCTTTCTTTTCATCCAAGCCCTCCCTTTCTTTTCAAGCATTGGGACTACGGGTTAATTTTATAAACACTCAAAGGGTTTTTACAAAATAACCCCTTTTTCTTCTTTAACTGGGTTTTGTTAAATAGACAAATAGACTGTGGGTTAATTTCGGAAAAACCAAGGGGTTTTCTACAAAATAGCCAGGCAAAACAAAATTTGGGTGGAAACACTACTTGTTTTATATATAGTTATAGATTATAGATTATAGATATAAGTAGATATAGGTGTAGCATATTGATTTCTACATTTGATTACAATTAGCTATAGTACTCTCTCGTTTAATTTTTTAAGGTGTATTATAAAGTAAAAGTTCAAAGTGTGTAAACTTTGATCAATAGTTACTTATAAACTATTATTATTATGTTAATGCCTATTATATAAAAATACATTGAAGTATAATTTTGTTAATATAGTGTTTATATGTCGAGTGTAATTTGATTTGAGTACTTATAATTTTACATACCGAAGGCTTCTTCTATTAGCAACTTTCAGCCGATACTTTCTGCCGACACGTCTATTTTTTAACTGAAATTAAGTCGTTAATCCCGCTTCACACTTATTCCTTATTTAACGGAATATATCAAATTTTTATCGTTAACACTTGCACACAGATGCCAGGCATGCAGCACAGGGAGTCGAATGTGACCTTCTATACCACACGGGCGCTCTTGCTTTTGCCATGGAATAAGTTCTAACATTAACATTTCTATTATTATACTTAGATCCTATAACAGTATAGAATAGTATGACAGTATAGACCAGTATAGTGACCAGTTTTAGGCGACGTGACGAGTAAGCCCCACTTGTTAGTGGTCATTTCATCTACTCCTTTCTCTCCCATCTTCCATCTCGTCTCCTCGTACGAGCTCCGGTGGTCGCCTATGACAACAGCCTCGTCACCGGTCGGCACGAGCACGAGCACCCCAACGTCGTCGACACTCCCAGGCCACGGACCCCACGATCCGTGCCACATGCACCAAACACATGGCCTCTCGCCTCATGACCACCCACATCTCCACCACAACCGCATCCTCTTGGACCTCCTCCTCGTCGTCGTCCTCCCTTGAGGCTAGATCGACGCAGACGATGTCGTGTCGCGGAGGGAGCGTGGGATTGGAGCCGTGGCGTGACTTGGTCCTCACCGTCGCCCCATTTGAGTTCGATGCGAAACCCAAACTCGCCGTTGCTCTTAGTCGTTGGCAATGAGAACGGCGGCGTGGATCCGGCGCTAGAGGCGTAGGAGGAGAGGCCAAGCTGTTGCGGCGTCTGGCTGGTGATGGTGCTTCGAGCGAGGTCCCCGTAGTTGAGGGTGAGGTGGAAACAAGCGCGAGGTTGGATCGATGAGCAGTGCAAGCACCCCGTATCGTCGCCTCCGCGTCATAGGACAACCTGTCGCCGGTGATCTTCAAGTCCCGTATCACCTCCTTCGATATCGGGTGGAGGAAGTAGGGCGACGCGCCACTGTCGATGTCCGACAATGACAGTGACGACCATGACATCCCTAGAGACGCACTCATCGCCATCTCCAGCACACGTCCACCACCCCGTGTCTTCCCGTCGCCTGCCTCCAGTCAGCGGCCATCCTTCTCTCCGCCTGAAGACAGTGAAGAGGGATTGGAAGGAAAGAGAGGGGAGAGAAAATAAGACGAGTTGATCATTGACATATGAGGTCCATGTGGGGCTCGTTCATCATGTCAGGCGAAACTGAGCACTATACTGTCATGGGTCTTGGTTACACCAGTTCTCTAAGTTGAAGTACACGTTATATCTGATATTGTGGTTTAAGATGTAATTTAATCTCGACGTCAAGTGCACTTATTACTTTTGCCGTCTCCATACGTCGGAGTGCTGCGTGCGGATTGGGCCGTGCCGGAGAAGCCCACTTGAGATATCAGAGCAGGCTGAAGGGGGGAAAGAAGGGAAAGAAGAGGAGGCGGAGATGCAGCCCAGTCGACAACAAATATCTGATCACCGACAGTGCTAAGTTTCCGGACACAGCACGGCCCAGTGATTTACCCGTCCGTGATATAGGCCCAGCACCTATATCTCGTATTCTGGTTACGGTATAAGCAGTTATTAGTGGTGTTAACCACTTCGGTTAATTAATTATAGTACTCAGTTCATTGAATTAAGGAAATGTTGAACTCACAGCGTGTGTATGGAGTTGAGGCAGCGGTACAGGTGGGAATTGGGAGAGTTTCACGGGAAACTGATGCGGTAATGGTTAAACAAGCAGTAATATTTACAGGCTATGATCTCTCCAATTGTGGCGGCTTGGCCCTGGAACTGAAACAACGGCTGGCGATAAATTTTGTCAATTTTCAGGTTAGCCATATATCTTTTTAAAACAAAACGTATAAGATAGTATGGTGTTTTATATTAGTACAGCAGTAAAATAGTTACAAGTCTATAAACAGGACGGGCTATTTAGCTAGAAAAAGAAAAAAAACAACGATCACACACACATCTACACACATCTACGACCAAAACCACCACTGATGAAGAATAAGTAAAACACGACGTCTCCAAGGAAAAGGAAGGAACTTCTAAATGACGTTTCCAATAAGGATACAATATAAATGACTCCGTCACCCGTCCTGAGAAGCCAGGACGTGGTTTTTCACCTGAAGAACTCTACAAGAAAGGGCAGAAAAGTTCACATAAACAACACCGTTGTTGGCCCATAGGGATGGGCTTTCGCCCAAAATCTTTCAGCCCTCTTGTGTCGAGGTTGCCTGCCAAACAGTGGCCACCACCAACTACACACCTTTGATGCACGGCTATCGCTCTAGCACCTCACCGCCGACCAATCATCAAGCATGAACTCAACATCCGACGTGCTCCCAATCCATCCATGCAGTTGGGTTGACGAGGGAAAGGATGAAAGAGAAGAATGGATCCACTCTTCCCCGCATTAGCTTGCCCGACATGGCCATCTTGTGACGGCAATACACCATCCCAAGAGAACTGTCATCTAGATCAGAGCCTCAAGTGGACTGCCCGCATCACCGCCGCCTTAGGTCGTCCATTCGCATCGTCATCGCCTCACCTCATTGCCCATGCCGCCATTGGAACTCTCGCTAGTCCACCTTCGCACCCGTGCTATGACGGCTCTGCCTATCACCAGCTGCGACCTCTTGTCACTAGTGCCACATAGCTCAGGCGCTGCTGCTTTGGGCCATGCCAACCTCCTGCTGCCATCGGTCGTGCCTCTTAGTGTAGCGCCAGCCTTCCACAACCGCCAACCGCCCCTCCATGCAACGCTGGCATGACTCTGCACCACGCCTGCTCTCGTCGCCGCCAGCCAACCCCTACCCCGATTGCACCCTGGCCAGATCCAACCCAGGGTGGTCGGATCCCATCGCGTGGGAGCCAAATTCGATGGTGTCGGCGCCCGATCCATGGCCACCCTCGCGGGACACGTCGCTACATCGGCTTCGCTCCTTCTCCCCCGCACTTCAGACCAAGCTTCACTAAGGTTATGGCCCCGCCGTCGTCTTCATGACATGCTCTTGGCTTTCCAGCTGCGTGCTCCGGTGGTGACGTGCCGGAGGAGAAGGAGGGAGGGAGGACGAGCGGCGGCTAGGGTTTCTTCTCGTTCCACCCACGCGTGAATGACGCGAGGAGTGCTGTTTAGAGTATCTATCTATCTGAGTATTCAGGAACTTTGTGGGAGAAAAATAGAGCCATTTGGAGTGGAGGGTAATCGGTTTATGACAAAGATTGTGCTTTCAAACATGACACCCAACAAAATGAAGGCTTTGTACACAGTTGCAAGACGTTGCTCTACAATGTGTTGGTGTCGATGGTCCGCAAGGCCTTTCGCTCGGGAGCGGGGTATATAAAAAAGAGTAGCTCATGTGTTAACTTAGTTTGGGTCTGTTTGCCCTGTTTAGGTGGTGTTTGGATCCAGGGACTAAACTATAATCTGTGTCACACCGGAACATTAATTTGAAGGACTAAATGTGAACTAATTATAAAAGTAATTACAGAATCGGTGGCTAATTCGCAAGACGAATCTATTAATCTTAATTAATCCGTGATTAGCAAATGTTTACTGTAGCATCACATCGTCAAATCATGATGTAATTAGGCTCATTAGATTCGTCTCGTGAATTAGCCTCCGATTATGAATGAATTTTGTATAGAGTACTTTAAAATAGTATCTAAACATTCGAGGTGACATGGACTAAAAAAATTTAATCTCATCCAAACATGGTCTTAGCGTGAACCAACTGGTTGATATTCCAATTTGTATCAGTCATTTGGTTCGTCGAGGATATCTCAGATTACGAGTAAGAGCATCTCCAATAGTCTCTCCAAATACAACTCTTCAAATATTTATTTGGCCAACTCTCCATCTAATTTGGCGAGTCAAACTCATTGTTTACTCCAACAGCCTCTCCATCTATCCTCTCTATTTTGAGTCTATAACAGTGAAACTCATATGACAGCCTCTACAACCTCTTCTTCTTCCTATCTTTCTGTTAGTGATATGCCCTAGAGGCAACATGGAGATTTGGATATCATGGTCAATGTTTATATATTTATGAATAAAGTGTTATTCAGTTCCATGAAATAGACATCTTGTATTGATCAATAAGTACGTGACTTATTTATGAGACTCTATATGTATGAATCTATTTCTAAATGATCCCTGATCATATATCATATTATTGGAACTAATATGATTCAAAGATCAACATGTTTATTGATTGATGATCAAGTCTCATAGATCATGGGTATGGAGATACCAAATCAATAAACATGGACACATGTGTTAGAGAACATATTGTTGGATAGACCCACCATGAGACACTACAGGATTTAATGTGTCATTAGTTGGTCTCAGGTAGTGTTGGTACAAAGTCCTTAGACCTGAGATCACCATGGATTCCAACATGTGTAGTAGTCTACTTTGGGACTACCAAACGCTATTCCGTAACTGGGTAGTTATAAAGGTAGTTTTCGGGTTTGCTATAAAACATGGAGTGGGATGTGAGTGATCAAGATGGAATTTAACCCTCCTCTGGAGAGATATCTCTGGGCCCCTCGAGGTAATGGATTATGGATTGCATGGCTATGCTAAGTTGATTGAGGAGTCAATCAACAGACAGATAATCCAATACGGTTCGACTGAATGGTTAAGCTATTGAAGGGATGGCACACATTTTGTCTATAGCTTAATTGGTATCATGAGGCAAAGGGATTTGTGTACACATTACAAGTTCGAGCCGATATTATATTCTTGTATGCTATGGTGTCAATATGTCTTGCTAGGCGCCGCTTTTGCAGCAGTTTGAGTTAGACTCGAGCCGACGATCGGCTAAGTTAGACTATAGCCGAAACCAAGTATACCTGAACCTACAGGGTCACACGCTTAAGGGGATAAGAACAGACATTCGAGTTGGACTCAAATACGGCTCGATCGGATAGGGATCCGATCGGATAGAGTCCTATGGTCTTACGACGTGTGGGTGGCCAACTCTATGAGATTCGGATGAGATCCGATTCAAAATAGAGTCCTGATCGGCCACTAGTCCCAGTAGGCCAACTCTATATAAAGGGGCGAGGGGTGGAGAACTGCGGCACATCAGTTGAATTGCATTGCGCCGAGATCAATATCCACGGAAACCCTCCACACTTTCGAGCCAAACCCTAGCCTTGCATCGCGTGCTAGCACACGGGTGTTCGGCGTTCTGTTCCCGGACGTGTGGATACCGATAGAGGCGCTGCTACGTTGTGCGCTGTTGATCGGCTACGAATCGGCGGCAATTGGAGTGAGGCGACTGTGGCAAATCGGCGACGAGAATGCGGTCGGACGACTCGGATCGGCTGCGACATCGACGAATCGGTGATTGGTTAATCAGCTGTCCCCGGAATCGATCATCGCCAAGCCACGAGTTCCAGATCGGATAGTCTGATTGGCTATTTTCGCGCACACTCCAATCGGTAACGATCTATCGGCCCTTACTTGCAAGTGTTCTGG
Organism: Oryza australiensis; assembly: GCA_019925245.2. Taxonomy (NCBI): domain Eukaryota; kingdom Viridiplantae; phylum Streptophyta; class Magnoliopsida; order Poales; family Poaceae; genus Oryza; species Oryza australiensis. Next base: position 142,518 of record JAIFGZ020000119.1, read on the forward strand.
TTTGCGCGGTAGAAAAGTTTTTGTTTTCGGCTAGCGTAGCCTCCGCGTAACCCTTCACTTTCTCCTCTTTTTCCTATCTTTCTCCCTCTTTTCCCCAAGCTCGTGGACGATAGATAGCGATGCCGATGACGGATTTTGGGTGATGCCGACAAATGGCAATGTCGATCCTCCTTTTCCCCCAAAAATTCCATCTCACGGCGGCGATGGCCCTCGCGGCTCGCTCGCTCGCTACGACGGGCTCTTCGGCGTGGCTAGCCGCCTACCCGCGGCTCCTCCTTCTTCATGACGATGACGACGACCAGCCCACGCCTCCTCGGCCCTCCTCTCACTTCGCCGCTCGGCATTGCTCCACGCCGCCGCCAACAGAGCCGGGAGCACCTATGAGCTGCGGCGCGGCCATGACGGAGAGGATGAAGGAAAAGGGAAGGAAAGGGGAAGGTGCCTCAAGACGGCCACCCACCACATCGTCGCGCGTTACGGCTCCAACGAGGTGGCGCGTCCGTCGCCTCCAATGAGGCCCTCCGATCTCGTGGACGTCGACGGTGAAGATGGCGTGGGGATGATGGCCCACATGACAACGACAGTGGATGAGGTGAGCGTAGGAGGTGGCGAAGACGACGGTGACGATAGACTGCACGGATGGGGTGCCTCCCAGTTTCGCCTTCGTCGGCTCGGGCGACGGGGCGAACTCCGGCGGCTGCAGATCGGGACGACGTCGACGGACGAGAAGGGCGATGACTCGTGCATGAGGCCCACGATTGGGAAGGCCCTTTTGGCTGGCCAAAGTTGGTCGGCACGAAGAGGAGTTTGATCAGTCGGATAGTTTGACGTTGGCTAGTCTATTAGATTGTATTTTTTTGTTAAAGTTGCTAAAATTTAACTTAAAAAGTGAGATAAAAAGACTTTTAGAGATGCTGTAATTATTATTTTTTTGATTAGAAAAACACGAACTGGAACGGAGAGGGGGATGGGTGGGCCCGGGCAAACGCCACGAGCAAGGAGGAGAAAAGGTTGGCAACTTTCACGGGACAAAAACGACCAGACCAGTCAGATGCTCCTCCTCCTACGAAACAAAACAAAAACAAAAAAGAGAGAGAGAGAGAGAGAGAGAGGCTTTAATTCGAATTCTCTCTCTCATCCCCCCTCCTGGGCAACACGCCACATCCCCTCCTTCGCCGGTCGCCGCCGGGAGCGAGCGAGACCGGAGCGCCGGAGCCGGTCTCGCTCCCTGCTCCCTTGTTTGCGCCACCCCGAGGTACAGCCCGCCGATCTCAAGCTCTCTCGGTGCTCTCTCTCTCTCTCTCTCTCTCTCTCTCTCGTTGTTCTGCTCTGTGATTTTTTTATTTTTTATTTTTGCCAAGGCTGTTCGTTTTTGCCCAGAGATTGGGGTTTGACTCCGCCGGAGTTGGTTCGAATGCGGCCGAGTGGCCGGAGGCGAAGGAGGGGTTTTGGGGGCGTTTTTGGTGGCTTGGTTGGTTGGTTTGCGCCGAGTCTTTGTTAATGGTTAGGGTTCTCTGGTCTCTCGATCTGATGCGGCTTCTCGTTGCCGGGATGAGCTTGTCTCATTGCTGGATCAAACTGGCCGCTCTCTCCCTCTCGTCAACCGTGTGCTTTGACCGAGCAAGTTTTGAACTTTGATTGGTTCTTGACGTTTCTTACTTTCTTAGCGGCCCATCCACGAATGTTCCTTTTGCAACAATGGTCTAGTAATGAATGGAAGCTCGAGATGGTGTGTCCAATTTGTGATGTGCCTACGTGCCGTCATTGTGTTGCTCAGATTTGTACTTTGAATTTGTGAGCTCACAGGCTCGATTGATGATAGTTTTGATCCGAGCAGTATAGATTGAGCTCACAGGTTTCATAGCTCAGTATGAAAATCTTGGTTGTAAAATAGTGTTTTGTTAATCATTAGGGAGTACTTCTCCTGCCTTTTATTTAATTTTTCCCTTTCAAAACTGTAGATGGATTTGTTATTAGTAAAGTTGATTTGTTGATTTGTGCTAAATAGAAGTTCTGTTTTATCCGCAGTAAGGTACTGTAAACAGTACTCGCAGGCACTAGGGTTTATTGGCAAGTTTTTCTATGTTACATTTAATAAATGCCACCTTTTTCTTCGTCAAAAGAAGCCACGGTTCTAAAGAAAAAGGAAAGCATTAATTGATGTAAATGCACGAACTACACATCCACAAATAAAACCTCTAAAAAAATCCACAAATAAAAGAAAAATGCAGCTCACACACCAACCTCTTTCGCAAAATTTACACTTTTCTTATAACAGGTATGCTAATTTTCTTAATACAAAGCATACACAAAACATCACAACACAAGCACTATAAACATTCATGACATATCTGTTGCATAGGACAATATGCAGTATGAAGACCTGGCTGGTCAAAACTTCTGATGCACATGTGAGGCCCTATCCATGTGCTTTCTTGATTTCTGCTCCTTTATGGCCCTCTCTCCTTCAAAGCCCTTAAACACTTCAACAGTGTCCAATCATACTGCGACACTGTATGGATATGGGCATATGGCTATACTTTGAATAATAGTTTAATAGGAAGTGTTGAATTGGTTTTTAAAAAGGAAGTATTTAAGCATTGAATTTATCGTTTATTTTGACTCGCTAATAACACAGATAGTTCTCTTTCCTAGCAGGACCCCTACAATATCTAGAGTGTACTTATGGCCTCAGTTACTTATATTGATGATTCCGGTTCTGAGGTAATTGATCCTCCAAAGACTGAGGTGCTGGATGTTACCGAACTTGCTGGTGATCCTGTTCCGCATTCACCAAAACCAAATGTGGTAGTTTCTAGCAGTGTGCGTGAACTGCTTGAATGTCCGGTCTGCCTGAGCGCAATGTATCCTCCCATTCATCAGGTGCACATACACCACTTATTAAATCTTTTTGTACTTAAAAAGGATATTTTCTTGTATGGAAGTCACATGGGAAACAAAATACGTGTTTCATTAAATTGCATTGCTTTTACTATCTTGAATCCTGCTATCATATTTTTAGTCTGGCCTGATCTATTTGAAATTCTCTAGATGATTTCTTGGTTTAAAACGGTCGTTCTGAGCTGTTTTTCACATATATTCTGTTCCACCACCGAATTGTTACCCATGTATTTAAGCACCAAAAAAGAAGTTAGCTAAATAGTATGTACAATATGCACATCGTTGTACTATGTTGTAAGTTGTAACCCCAACTCTTTTTCTGCTCATGCAGTGCTCTAATGGTCATACGTTGTGCTCTGGATGCAAACCAAGGGTTCACAATCGCTGTCCAACTTGTAGGCATGAACTGGGTAATATTAGATGTCTTGCTCTCGAGAAGGTGGCTGCGTCTCTTGAACTTCCATGCAAGTACCAGAACTTTGGGTGTGTAGGCGTTTATCCTTACTACTGCAAGCTGAAGCATGAGTCACAGTGCCAATATAGGCCTTATAGCTGTCCATATGCTGGATCTGAATGCACAGTTGCTGGTGACATTCCATACTTGGTAAATCACTTGAAAGATGACCACAAGGTTGACATGCATAATGGCTGCACCTTCAACCATCGCTATGTCAAGTCGAATCCTCATGAAGTTGAGAATGCTACCTGGATGCTTACGGTATCCCCTCACTAACTTCAGCATGTTAGTTATTGTGAAATATCTATACTCCTTATTAAAAGTGGTGCGGGTGGTTCTGCCATCACCCCACTACCAACTCTCATTTTTTTTTAAAAAAGAAGACGTGGGGTTAGAGGACCCACATGTCAACTATTTTCATCAACTTCTACTTTTGTGGTAAAGAGAAAAACAGTAAGCTAATAAAGTTCACATGTAAGTAACAAATATGTATAACAATTAAAAGATGAAAATAATATGTTAATAATAAATTTTATTAAAACCCGTTGCAATGCATGTGCAATATGCTAGTATCACTGATGTTTACTTATGCTAAGATTGGTTCACTTGTCTGCTTAGATAGTCCATATTTCTCTACTGAGTTGTATGGGCCTTTCTGTAAAAATAAACATTGATTCACTTGTACAATATGATTGCACTTCTACTTTTCATGTCAACTGAGGATGCTGATCACGTGGCATAGTTATTGGTCTAAAATAACCTCTCACCTATGAAGAAACTATGTATGAGAAGATCCATCTGCATCCATTTCCAAATAACACTTTGTCTGCTTTACAGCACGATAATAACATTTGGGCAGGTTCTTGATCTGCGACCTTTTTCTTGCTGCTTTCTAAGTGCAATATAAAATTGAGATATTTCCTTCTAATTTGTTGTTTTCCATTGAACATAGTGGACTAAGTAACTCTAATGCTTCCATCTAGGTTTTCAGCTGCTTTGGCCAGTACTTCTGCCTACATTTCGAAGCATTTCAGCTGGGGATGGCGCCTGTATACATCGCCTTCCTGAGGTTCATGGGTGATGATTTGGAAGCAAAGAACTACAGCTACAGCCTGGAGGTAGGAGGCACCAGCCGCAAAATGATCTGGCAAGGGGTTCCCCGGAGCATCAGAGACAGCCATCGGAAGGTCCGGGATAGCTATGATGGGCTTATCATCCAGCGGAACATGGCCTTGTTCTTCTCTGGTGGAGAAAGGAAGGAGCTCAAATTGCGGGTCACTGGGAGAATTTGGAAGGAACAGTGAAAATAAAATGTGAAATGATCTGTTCGTCGTTTTTACCCTCGCATGAACCTATGTATCATCACATTGCGAGAATTATAGTCATTCATAGGCACACTCTAAAATGAAGACTTGTAATGTTATTAGCTTGTTTTAGTTACCATCTTCTGTTAGATTGGTGCCTATGGATGACTAGATGACCGTCATGTAGACCAGAGTGGTACTGTTGTAGAATTCCTGGCAATCTTCTCTTTGCCTTGAACTGCTTGTTGAGTTGCCATTCTGTGGTATAGGAAAATCTAATGGCAATTCATGAGATGTATGTGTCGAACTCTTTCATGTTTCCAGCATATTTCTAGCTTGTTTGTTCATTCTTTCAGCATATCTCCAGCTTGTTTGTTCATTCTTTTAGCATATTTCTAGCTATGTTAAGGCATGATCTGCAAGTTCTTAAGAATCAGATCATGCTGTAACAAATCATGGTGAAATGTCGTGTAGCATGTACCACATCCTTTATCTTAAGCTTTTTCCATATTAAAGTTTCAACTTGGTGGCAAGATTAAATCGGAGTTGAAGCCTTGAGCACTCATAAGGACAACAGCCAGAGTAAATATAACTAGTAGAAGATAAAATGAAGTGCTGAATCAAAAAAAGAAAAGAAAAAGAGTTGAAGCGCTAGATATCAATAATTTGATCTGCATCATGTCCGGAGTATTAGTACTGTTTGTACGCTATAGGAGCAATAATGCAGTGCCGGTACGTTACTGCCTCCCCTTCAATTGTCTGCACCTCTGCACCCGTCGTACTACTGTGTCGTAGCACCTAGTCTGAAGGATTTCACAAAATTTTGCTCATGGGAGTAGTGGTTAAGGAGTTGTTTGCTTTGATGCCCAGATCAACTCTACCAAAATTTAGTGGTTTGATTTGTTGCCTTTGCCCCTTTTTTGTAAGAGGAAGTTTCTATAATAACCAATTTTTGGTAATATACGCTATTTTGGGCAATATTTAGACTGTTACCTAAATTTGGCTTTGTGTGGGGTTTGTTCTAACAACAAACCAAAACACACACTAAAATCACACAAGTGACGCCAATTTGGGCTCACATGCACCATTGTACATGTAACTCAACGAAAAAGAAAACGGGATATTCGGTTTCTTTATCGTGATTCATATGCCAGCTTTGCAATTGCCTGCTACTTACAGTCATGAATCATGTACATCCTATTTGATGAGAGCAACAATAAGTATGGTTCATTGTACACTAATTTCGTTAGGTTTACATCCTATTAGGTTTTGTGCACACTAGAAATCAGGAAAGACACATATGTACAATCTCTACTGTTCTAGTTATCTTGAATGAAGCCTCATCTATGTCTTTCTACAAAGCTTGTCAAGTGGAGACTGATGTTGATGGTAAAAGGATTAGCATTGTCAAAACTGTCTGAGGACCACTACATGAAGAAGTTTTTATCAAACAGTTGGGAGAACTGAACTGGTATTGCTGAAGATACAATGTTATGTGAACTTACGCATTTGCAAACAACAATGCTAACATCTTAGAAGAAGGGAAAAAGGGGATAACACTACCATGATCATACAATGGATTTTTAGTTATAATCAAGCTATTGAATTACATATCACTTCTTGCAAAGAAAAATGTCTTAATACTAACTAGTAGGAGCTAAAAATGTGTTAAATCACCTCGCATTATATGCTTCAAGCAGCTAGCTATCTATCATCCTTGAAGTTAAAAGAGAACATAAAAGGAAAGGAACAAACTAGGAGGAGACATGAAATGTATTCTGAATACACCAACCCAACTATTCACATTGATCAAACCAACAAGACTATGCACTGCAGAATATTTGTTACATTTGATACATACAAACCCATATTGGCTCAAATCCCTTCATCAACAAACACAATCGCTTGTCGCTCTTCCGATTTCGTGAGTATGGGGCCAAGAACCCGTAAACTCTAATCCCCAAACACTGAAAACCGAGCACCCAAATTGGTTCATGATCACATACAATTCATAGGCCAGGAAATCAAGAAATGTTCATCCATTCTTGACTCTGTCTACTACTACCTATAATCCTTCTACTAGTAGTATTAACATGGAAGATTTATTGTACACAGCTAAGCGATCAAGAGCAGCAATTGGGGCAGCGTACCAACCCGTTCTCGTTGCAGTCGCCGCAGCGGCGGGCGCATCCTTCCTCCTCGACGAACACCTTGCGGGAGCCGTCGCAGGCGGGACAGGGGACGAAGCGGACGCCCCCGCAGGCGCTGCAGACGAAGGCGGGGTCCTGCCCGGCGGCGCCCTCGAGGAGCCACCGCAGCTCGCCGGCCTCGTTCAGCTGCCGCACCTCGTCGGCTCCCCCCACGAGGCGGCCCCCGACGAGTAGCTGCGGGAGGGAGAAGGGCCGCCCCCTCGCGGAGAGCAGCGACTGGAGCTCCCGCCGCAGCGAGGCGTCCATGGACACGTCCCGCTCGTCCACGGCCACCCGGAACCCGCGCAGCACGGCGCGCACCGCTGCGCAGTCCGCGAACGTGCGTCGCACGCCCCGGAGCGACGTCGTGTACAGCACCACCGCGTCCTGCTGCTGCTGCTGCTGATGATGATGATGCTGGCGCCGCGCCTTGAACGACGGCGAGCGCCCCTGGCCCTGGTAGGGGTGGTGGTGGTGGTACGTCAGCGACCGAGATAGATGCGTCGGCTTCTTGGAGAACGGCCCCACGGATCCGCCGCCGAATTCGTCCATCCCCGGGCCACGGATGCCTCCGCCGCCTCCGCTGGGGAGATGGCCGGAGTAGGAGTAGTCGATGGCTAGGGCTGCGCTGCGGCGACTCCGGCGAGCGGAAGAGGAGACTTGGGGGAGGAAGGGGAGGTGAGTTTGGTGGTGAACTGGAGCTGTGTTTTTTTTTTTCGTGTGTGTGAATCGGAATTAACGATGACGACGGCGACGAGTATTTGACAGTGGTTGGGAGTATTGGACCCTGATTATTAAGGGTCCCTTTAAATAGTAATAGCAGGAATAAAAAAACTGAGAAATAAAAAAATACAGACATAAATGTAAGTACAAAACAAAAAGATCACAAAACTCATTAAATACAGAAAATACGACTAAAAAATTTTCGAAAGACGTTGAAGCTTTTGCTAGATTTTTTTAAAAAATTTATTGGATTATCTGCTTCATAGAAATTTTAAAAAATATGATAAAATTTAATATAAAGATCTTCATAAAAAATTTTATTAAATTAAAATCCTTCAAAAATTTTATGTTTTTCCTTAAAGGTAACTAAAGGTGGTCCAGCACACAACTGTTGCAACTTGCAGCCTTGCAGGGTTATGAGGATGTGGCTCTATTAGTTGAAACATTATTAAGCGGAACGGATGAGAATGTAGCAACATGTGCGAGATAGCGAGATAGTGTTCTGCCCCTGCTGAGTGACACAATACAACTACTAGTAAATTTGAATAAATTATGACTATTTGGTCATACATGTATGTTTGGTGTAATTCCAGTATGAAAATATAATGTTTTAGAACACAATCCAATCGACATATGAATAGTTGAATGATTTTGTAATTTCTATTACAAGTCAGAACGAATAAATTAACTATTATTAAATGAATTTAAACCAATACTTTTAAAAAATAGGGTTTTTATGAAAATTGCATCGTTCGGAAGCTAGGAAAGGGTGACATATTATCATATCAATCCCTTCTTCCAGTCAATATAGATGGTCAAACGGACGGCCCGACTCGACACGGTATGGACACGGGTGCGGCACGGCCCGTTTCCGCACGCTCGTTAGGCACGAGTCATGAAACGGGCCGTGGCCAGCCCGCGTGTCATGCTTCCGGCCCAGGCACGGACCATGGATGACCGGGCCGTGCCCGTGCCGGTACGGCACGCTCGTGGCCCACGGGCCAAGGCATAGCCCACGGTCGATAGAGACACGCCGGCCAGTTGCACGTGCGATTTCAAAAAAATAGCGACTGCATGTAATAATAAGTGAAAAAATAAAAATTAAAAATAAAAGTTAAAAAAGAAGTAATGACTTACTCACGTTGAAAATATAAAAATGGTATTTTTTGTTGTGATTGATCATGTTGAAATAATTGAAAGATAAATTCACACTTGGAAAAATATTGCAAAAGAATATGTTAAAAATAGTAATGACTTTTATTAATGTTTATATAATTGTAGGATACAATAATACATGTCGCATCGTTAAAAACTTTGTCATGTAAAAATTTATAGGGAAAACAGAGAAAACCATGACAAAGAAAAGAATACGGTAAAGGTCATAACTACTTCTAACAAAATTTTATTGGGGTTGGTCTGGATCTAGGTAGAGTTGCTCGAACTGGGCGGCCAATTCTTGGTTGTCCGCATGTATTGGGCATGTTGTCTAGCAAGCTCACGGTCTTTAACGTTTAGTAGCATTTCGACGTGGTCGCTGCTCGAGTCATCCTTCGGTCTTCGATGATTCGGCGCATAGGCGAAGGCCGATTCGGAGGACACCGTCGATACGGTACCGTCAACACATCCGTGCTAGTTTTGAAAGCATGTGATATGCTATCTTGTGGTCATTCCACCACCCAAGAACGTTGAAATCTTGTGCTTCGTGGTGGATGGCGTCGCTGTCCAAATAACCGGACAACTCTTCGGCCACACCATGCGAAGACGACGAACCGCCACCACCTTGGTTTGAAGACGTCCACCCCAAATTCTACCTCACCGTATCTTCTTCTTACTGTAGTGAGGATAGGAGGGGTCTCTGTTGGCGAACTCCCGAAACTTTACTTCATATCTTCCAAAAACCTCATATAATTTATCCCTAACCTCGGTATAAAGAGAACTATAATCTACACCTACGGTATATCCAAGAAGTGATAAAGTAGCAGACAATCTCCTTAATTTACATCTAGGATCTAAAACAAAAGCAAAAGCATACAACATAGGTATATTTTCCCAATATTTCAAATATTTTTGTTTCATGTGAAAGACGATTCGGTTAAAACATCATCATTTTCACATTCTTTAAACAAAGAAATAATTTCAAGAATATTGTGCAAAATTATATTAGCGTTGGATAATAAATTTATGATGAGTAAGAGTATAATCATAAAAAGTTTCTAGAAATTGGTAAAATTTTTGAACAATTGCCGAAACATGCTCATTCAGTACTGACGACCCGTCACCGTTTCTTAGGCCACCACGTGACTGAACAAAATGAGTAAGTAAATCACTATAAGGTAAAACAACTTTTAACATTAAATATGTTGCATTCCATCGATGCTGCATCGGTGCAAACTTACGAGCTCTCTTACCGGCCGCATTACAAAACCTCTTCCATACAGCAATCCGCGGGTTAAAAGCAGTTAACCACGCGATTGCTTGACGAACAACGTCGATATGGTCACCTACCCTTTTCATGCCATACTTAACAATCAACAAATTATATGGCATGCACAACGCTGATGGAGTAGAAAAGACTGAGCATAAACAGAAAATAAAGGTTGCAATATTTTCATATCCCTAGAATTAGCAGATGCATTATCTAGGGTGAAAGCAAATATTTTATCAGCAAGATTAAATTCATTAATTACTTCCCTAATTCTTTCAGCTATGTTTTCTCCTGTATGTGAGACATCTATTAACCTAAGCCCTAAAACTCTCTTTTGCAATTGCCAACAAATTGAACAACTACGCTAAGATAATCCTCCCTAACTCTACTACTCCATATATCTGAAGTAACACTACCAGAGAAAGTACATGTACTAAACAGTTCCTTAAGTGCAGTTGAATCCTTCTGATAAACATTTTCTAAATCTATAGTTGTTGTTTGCCTACTCACAGCTTTAAACCTAGGGTTATGAGATTGCTGAATGTATTGTTCAAAAGCAAGAGACTCCTCAAAGTTTAGGGGTAAATCTTGCCTGACGATTAACCGGACAAGAGATTCCTGAGTAACCATGGGATCGTACTCTCAACTACGTACCATACCGTCCGGGTTTAGCATTAGTTGCTGCTGCCGGAGTTGTATTCCTTGCTTCTTGGCACATAACTCCGCATGGCGCTTGAGGTGACCTGTACCACCAGAAGAACGAGCAGATAAAATTTTCCTACATATTATACAACGAGCTTTCAATACCTCCCTTCTATCGGGGCATGTTTCCTTTATCTCGTCGAATGTTGCCACACACCAGAGGTTCTCGATCTTTTTCGAGCCGGTGTGTGTCGAAACACTTCCGCTCACGAATCCGGAAAATCCTTCCGAAGCCGTCACCGCCGTCTGAACTGGTACCTCCTCCATAGTTGGTGGAGTTGGAGCCGATCCGGAGGCATCATTAAACCCCGACATATAGTTGGGGTCGAAATCATCTAAAGTGAACGACGACGACTGATATGGATAGTTCGGATCCATTCTGATAAACAGACATAAACAAATTTTAGAATATCTATTGATTCACAAACACAATACAAATAATACACAAATTTAAATATTACTTACATCTTTCCAACCACGAACTCTTCAAACCTCTGCGATCAAACTATTGAACTACGAAACTAATTTTGATTTTTGACAAAATTTGAGCAAATTTTGTCAAAATCAAAAAAATACACACTTGAGAGCAAAGAGAGCATTTTAGAGCACTTGAGAGCACAAAAATGATAAGTGTGGGGTGAGGAGAAAGGCTGGGGTTCATGCCCTATTTATAGGGCAAAATTTGAGATTTTTTGGAATTTTTTCAAAATTTTTATGAATTTTTTAACCCCCAACGGCTATTTTCAAATTTGAATTAGGGGGGTACGTGGCTCCTTCCCATTGGCCGGAGGGGGAGTCGTTACACAGCTCCCCTGGCGCCGTCAGTCCCGCCCGCCACGCGTCGCTCGCCCATTCGACCACCCCGCGTTGCGCCGTGCCGTGGGCCAGACCGTGTCGTGCCGTGCTGCTACAGTAGCCGTGCCGTGCTGACCCATGGGCTCGGCCGACAGCCCAAGCACGGCACGACTACTCGTGTCGTGTTGACCCAGCCCGTTAGCCTCTTGTGTCGTGCTGTGCCGTCCTGCTACAGGAACCATCCATGCCCAGACCGGCCCGTTTCAGCCCGCCTTATCTGACCACCTATACCAGTCAACATGCCTACTACATACAATGAATTAGTTAGCTGTAGTTTATCGTTGTGTGGCCCATGGGGCCACAAACCCGTGCCGTATCGGGCTTGAAGCCCATGAGCCCGTGACGGCTTCTGCATCACCTTCCTTGCCATTTGTGGATAAAGCCGGGAGGAGCAGAAGGCCGCGCCGCGCAACAGCAGGTACGCTGCGAGTGACCGGAGGCAGCATCTCCTCCTGCGGCTGCGGGTGCGGCTACGAGCGCGTCCATGGCGTCCCTCTCCCCTTCCCTCCACCTCCCTTGGTAACGCCTCCTCCTCCTGCCTCCTCCTCCCCGACGGTATTGCATGATGGACGCCTCCGGTATTAGCTCTGCCAAGAACCGGCATTAGTTTCTTGTTGCCCCGCCAAGAAATGGGGAATTCGTACAGAGGGGATAGTACCCTGCATCCTTAGTTCGGATGCAATTGGCTTTGGGTTTGGGAGTGTGCTAAATAGGCCGTATTAAATTGGTAGGGGAATTGCGATTGAGCGTAGTAAGCTGTGTCTGCGGTTTGCAACGATTCATGAGTCAGACACAGGTCATGGCCTCATGGGCTTGGTGTATTCTGAAACTGAAAGACTCTAGCTGTGGATGGAAGCATGTCAAATGTTAAGAGTTGCATGAAGGGTTTGGATAATGTTCCAATCAGTTAGTATAATGCGGCAAGGCCTTGGGTATAGTAACCTATTTTTCCTTTCATGGGTCACTAGTGATAACCTGGCAAAGTAGGCATATACCCTTTCAATTTCTTTAACCTTATAGCTCCAAATCAGTGGTGTGGTAGACTGGTAATGGTTAATCATGAAATTTTACTTGCTAGAATCATTCTTTAAAAACATCATGGCCATGTTAACAAACCAATACCGAGGTCCGAGGCTCTAGATTTGTTTTAGAGTATCAGCTCCGAAGTGCTATTGACTGAAAAGATTTAACTTGTCAGAAAGTATTTGAATGAACTAGTGCATTATATGGCATTATGTTACCACCCATAAACTGAACACCAAACAAAGAGCTACGTTGGTACAAATTCAGGCAGGAGCTGATATTGTAGGTTCCTCATTTGGTCTTTGGATCCTATATTTCTAGCTACTAACTATTTCATGGATTTGAATCATAATGTTTTATTAATCTGTCAAACTAAAATAATGCATTGTTTTTTTCTGTAAAGGGCAATTATTTATTTGCAATTTAATATGACAGTTTTGGTTGAGTTGTTTCTTTGTCTGAGTTAAATCAGCAATTCAAGGACTGGTTTTGCTGGAAAGACACAAGGGATTCGTCTTCGTGTTATCCCTGCTGGCAGAGTTGGTTTTGTCAGAACAACAGTGGAGTGCAAGGAATCTAGAATAGGAAAGAAACCAATTGAAGTGCCATCAAATGTGACCCTCACATTAGAGGAGCAGTTTATTAAAGCTAAGGGTCCATTAGGAGAGTTATCGCTAAATTATCCAGGTGAAGTAAAAGTGGTAAAAGAAGAATCTGGTAAGCTGAGAGTTTCCAAGACTGTTGAGACCAAAAGGGCAAACCAGATGCATGGCCTTTTCAGGTAAGACGATTTTGCTTTTGTTTTTCTCTGGTTCACTGGTCATAATATGTTCACTGTTTTATTGTTTGTGTTCCTTATATTTTCCTGGTATTCCAAAAGTCAGCTACTTAAGTTCTGTCAGCTGTTGTCACAACTCACATATATGAGCTATTGCTCTTGTAATCAAGAGCACTGTAAGCATAGAATTCACATGGGTCTTGGGCATTTTGATTGTGATACCATCAGTGCCTTAAAATAAGTTGCATCATGGCATATTTTGACATTGGGATAGATAACCGCAGCCTTTTACTCCTACCAGCAACTCCTTCAAGGATGTGAATTGTAGATTGCAATATGTAACTTTTTATGATTGCTGCTCTCCGACCTCTTGTAATCAATGTTGGTGATGATCTTGCTTTTCTCTAGATCTTAGTAAGTTCGTTCTACACGTTCTAGTGCGCATCAAACATAGTTCAATGTACCTTGAGGGATGAAAATAAATTATATTAGTACATGTGGCAGGATCTAGATAAGAATATTTTCTTCTTGCATTTATCTCTCTATAATTAGTTCATACCAAGGCAATAACTGGCATGGGTTGTGTTACTGCTCCTTTCCTAAAGTCCAGGAACTGTAAATCTGATTGTCATAGTGTTACAGACACATGGCTTTTCTCCTTCTATTTTCTTATTTGAATATAATTTGTGAATTGGCAGAATTTCCAGCTTGGTTAAGATACTCAATGCAGGTGTTTATGGGGTTAAGTGATGAAATGTGTGATATGCCAATAAGAAATTATGAATTTATGATCTTGCATCCTTTCAACTTGTTTGAAGTTGAACTTTCTGTTGTTTTTCTCCAATAATGCTTAATATAATCAGGACGGCGCCTTTTCGCCGCCCCAGCCAAAAGATTTATGATCTTGCGCACTTGCTGTGCCTTTCTCCATACCTATTCCTCTAAAAGATCTGGTGGAAATATACAAATGCAGAACCCTGACGGACAACATCATCGTAGGGGTGTCAAAGGGGTTTGATAAGAAGCTTCAGCTAGTTGGGGTTGGGTACCGTGCAGCGGTGGAGGGTAAAGATCTTGTGATGAACCTGGGGTTCTCGCACCCGGTTCGGATGGCGGTTCCAGAAGGCCTGAAAGTTAAGGTGGAGGACAACACCAGGATCATTGTGAGTGGCTATGACAAGAGCGAGATTGGTCAGTTCGCTGCTTCCATAAAGAAGTGGAGGCCGCCTGAACCATACAAGGGGAAGGGCATCCGGTACGCCGATGAGGTTGTCAGAAGAAAGGAGGGCAAGGCTGGGAAGAAGAAATAGAAAGCTGAGTGTCTGAGTCTTTGTTATATTACATTGCAAACTTCATTTCACATTTTCCCTATGTAACCCCTCCCATATTTTGTGAAGAAGAAACCAAACTAGGGAAAAACATGTTGTTTGGCTCTTTCGCGGCTTGTAGAGATGATACTGTTTTCATCAGCCCATGTCTTACTTACAACTTGCAATCCTCCATAGCGTTATTGCAATGCTACTAAGAGCACCCAGAACACTTGCACTACATGATGGTACAATTGATCCTCGTTTACTATTCTTTTTTCTTTTTCTTGTTTTGTATATCTTTGCTGATTCCTAAAGCGATTGTTAGGAGGAGAAAATTCTACGGTCCACGCTATTGCTGGTGCATAACTTCCTATTGCCTTGAGTAGCTTCAGCCTGAACGAGGCGCCACCAGATAGGCATGGACTTCATGCATAATATGCCTGAAATGCTAGGTAACAGCCGGCATGTTTTTCCTTTTCTTGTTTTCAGTTTTGCTTGAGAACGCATGAACCATGTGGGCTCTAGCTCACACAGAATGCGAGGGGTATGTATGAGAGGCATATATATGATAAACAGTATGTGCTCTCATTCTTGGAATCAGATTTATTAGCCAATTAAGTTCCAATCTGAAGATGCACCTTAAATTGCAATCTACAGATGTTCCTAATGTCACTTAGTTCTCCTATCTCCTAGAACAATAAAAAGCAAGATGAGATATTAGAAGGCAACTGAAATGTGTTTAGGTTGTAACCAAGTACATTCCACCGTTGTCGGTGATATGGGCCCGGGGGTATATTGAGAGCGCGATGTCTGAAGAAGGAAGGCGCCTTCGCTCACCAGGGCACCCCAAGATGTGTCCTGGACGGCTCAAGCGGGGCCGGGCCACGGGCGGCCACGTCGACGGCCGCACGTGGCCGTCCCCAAGGGGACCTAGCTCGGGGGCTGCCCGGAGGCCTTCGCTCTCCCAGACGGCAAGGTCCGGGGTCACCCGGACCCCCGGTCCATAACCCGGACCTCTTCGAGAGAGGGGCGAGTTCAACGGCCAACTACCAACCACCACATTTAATGCCTAAAGAGAGGCCAGATGCCTGCCCCGCCGCATTTATTGCGATGTGAGGCACGTCTGACAGCTGCTCATCATCACCCTTTTGCTGTCTCGAGGAGAGAGGGTATAAAGTCTTTGACGGCGACCGCAGTATGGTTGCACGGCCGTTCCACGCACACCTCCCTCCACGCCCCGTCCAGTCGCATTAAATGCGCTGGGCGGCCGCGTGGGAGAAAGAACATGCGTGCTGGGGGTGTTGCGTCGACTCCTCTCCAGGCGGAGGGCCACTGACCGGTAGGCCCCACTGGAGTAGGTAGGTTGGCCCATCCTCATGTCAGCAGCATGGCGGCCACGCCGCTCGTTTTTCTCCACCAACTCCCGTGACGCGGCAACAGGAACACAGATAGGGGTAGCCTCCCCGATAGGACAGAGCAAGAACCGCTCCATCACGTGGAGCAGAGTAGAGGAAGCTAGGACTACTGTGGTGTCACCTTGCACTATAAAAGGAGACCCAAGTCCATGATAAAAAGGTTCTAAAAAAATTGGCTCTTAGGTCCTGCCATTCAGCCTATTGAACCTTGGGCTTTGAACACTTTCCACCCCAATGATCAGCTCTAGCTTCCCCAGGGAAGAACAACCACATCAACACTTGTAATTCATCCTCCACATAGCTCAAGAACAGGAGTAGGGTATTACGTCTCTCCGACGGCCCGAACCTGTATAAAGCGCCTGTGCCCCCGTGATTGCGATTTCCTTCCACCTTCCTACCTTCTCACCATCTCACCGCGAGTTTGAACCCTAATTCATCGCTCCCCTGTGCCGAACCAAAAAGGGGGTCCCACGGGTCCACGCGTGTCGATCGCACGCATCGACAGCTGGCGCGCCAGGTAGGGGGAGCGCGCTGCATTTGGGTTTAAACTCCCATATTCCTTCCGTCTCCCGCCGGAATTGACAGCCCCCGTCCTTGCTATGGTCCACGGCCGCGTCCCATGGACCGCGTCTGGCTTGCTCGCTAACCGCGAGTGTGACTTGGCTAACAAGGCGGTCGAGGAGGTCGATACGGGCGGGCACAGCCCCAACTTCCGACATCTCCGCTCGGAGGGTGAACCGTTGTCCCCTCACCCTCCAGGTGGGTGCCGCTGCGGCTGGGGCCGTACCACCTCCTCGCCCCCGGCCGAGACGGCGGTTGTGGGCGGAGGAGGTCATATGCCCTCGGGTCGCCAACGTACCCACTGGATCCGGGATACGCCCGAGCGGACGTACCGGCGAGCCGCGCCGAAGCGACGTCCATCGTCGGCTGGAGTTTGGCACACCTAAAGGCGCCCTCCAGGCGGTGGAGGCGCCCAACGCCAAGTGTTGGTTTGACGGCGACGTGGCGAAGCGGTCGGCACGGCCCGGCGTCGGTTGGCGCCGTAGTACCTCGCTTCCTTGAGTCATCAACTGCGTGGTTCACACACCGCGGTCAGCTCGTCCTCTCGACGACGAGCCCGAAGGGCAGCAGCTGCCGCGAGGGCAGAAGAGAGCCTCCCGGTTGCAGCCCAACCAGAGGCGCCTCGGGATCTGCTATACGCAGAACGGGACGCCCGTCTTCGTATCGAGCAACGCCGCGACGAACGTCGCATGGGGCGGGCTCAGGACTGCGCTTCCTCATCAGGAGGCGCAAGCTCTCAGCGAGCGACCACAGCGGCCCCCGCCTCGGGAGAGCCCCGGGGCCGGCGTGCGGCTACGGTGGCCCGGCCGCGCGAGATATTGCGGTGCCCAAGGGGCCCCGGCCCTCGTCGCCCTCCGGAACGACTGTCAAGCATTCGTCTCCAGCCTCCGCAGTGTGCGCTGGCCTAACAAGTTTAGGCCGGCCCTCACGGAGAAGTATGACGGCTCGGTGAATACCACCGAGTTCCTCCAGATCTACACCACGGCCATCGAGGCCGCTGGAGGTGACGAGTTCGTTATGGCCAACTTCTTCCTCATGGCGCTCAAGGGTCGGGCGCGTTGCGGCTAATGAATCTCGCAGGCTCAATCGGTCACCTCGTGGGACGACTTGTGCCGACAGTTCACTTCTAACTTCCAGGGCACGTGCCCGCGCCCGGGAGTGGAGGCTGACCTCCACATGGTCCGACGTGGAGAGGATGAATCCCTGCGTAAATACATACAGTGTTTTTGCCAGGTACGCAACACCATACCGTCCATCGCTGACCATGCATTGATCTTCGCCTTCCAGAGTGGCGTATGCCACAACGTCATGCTGGAGAAGATCGAGTCCAAGGCCCCCCGGACCACCACCGAGCTCTTCGAGCTTGCTGACTGGGTAGCCCGTAAGGAAGAGGCTTGGGTATGGAACCCTAGGAATCCTGTCCCAGCCTCCACCAACGCTGCCCCCTCCGCGTCCCGAGAGGAACGACGTGAAAGGCGACGGAAGCGCAAGCCATCGCGTGGTGGCGAGGAGGGCCACGTCCTCGCTGCCGACGGTGCCGAGAAGCCCTCGCGGAAGGGCAAGCCCGCGGGCAACCGCAGGCGCTCCCCGGACCCTCGCCCCGTGGGATAGGACGGGGACAAGTGGTGCATGGTGCACCAAACCCCCCGCCACGACCTCTCCGAGTGCCACTCGGTCAAGAACTTGGCCGAGCGAGTGCAAAAGTACGAGCGGGAGAGGAGGGAGAGGGAGAAGGAAGCCGCCGCAAGGGTAAAGCCCCGGCGGAACGCTCGGACAACCGACGAGAGGAGGACAAGAGTGCGGGCCCCGTCGGGGACAAGGATGATGATCCGGGCTACCAGGACCCCAAGCACATCGTCGCCACCATCGACGGAGGGCGGCGCCAGTGTCCCTTCGGAGCCTCAAGACTATGAGGCGTGTGCTCCTCGCGGCCGTGCCGTCCCATGAGGCGGCCGAAAGTCGCGGCCGGGCGGAGGTGCCAATCACCTTCGACCAGACAGATCACCCCGGGAGCATCGCACGTAGTGGCCACTTGGCCCTCGTGACCTCCCCCACCATTTGCACGTCAAGGTCGCCCGAGTCTTGATTGATGGGGGTGCGGCCCTCAACATACTATCCCCGAAGGCCTTTGATGCGATCAAGGCTCCGGGGATGGTGCTCGGGCCATCCTACCCCATCATTGGGGTGACGCAGGAAAGTGTGGCCTCGGGCGGATCGCTTTGTCGGTCACGTTTGGGAGCCCCGCCAATTTCTACACCGAGCGGATTGACTTCGATGTGGCGGACCTTAACACGCCCTACAACGTTTGTGCTCGGGATGCGGTGTTGGTGAAGTTCATGGCGGCTACCCATTACGCCTACCGCACCAAGATGCCGGCCCGGAGGCCCCATCACCATCCATGCCGACGTCAAGACCACGCTGGATTGCACGGAGGCACGCGTGGATGATATTGCGGCGGCGACCGCGTTGAACCCGAGGACTCTCAAGGGGAGGCCTCGGGTTCCCGGGCCCCCAATAAGCACATCACCTCTGCTGGTGAGGTGGTGATCAAGTCCATTCAGTGGGCGATGACCCGTCCAAGACCGCCGAGTGGCGGCAACTTGGACCCCAAATAGGAAGGCACACTCGTCTCCTTCCTGCGAGCGAATGCCGACGTATTCGCTTGGAAGCCGTCGGATATGCCGGAGTCCCAGGGGAGGTGATCGAGCACCGACTTGCAGTGCGACCGGATGCATGACTGGTCCGGCAAAAGGTGAGGCGACAGGCCCCGGAGCGACAGGCGTTCATCCGTGAAGAGGTGACATGACTCCGGAGGCCGGCTTCATCCGGAGGTGCTTGCATCCGGAATGGTTGGCTAACCGGTGGTCGTCCCGAAGGCCAACCACAAGCTGCGCATGTGCATCGACTACACCGACCTCAACAAGGCATGTCCTAAAGACCCTTATCCTCCGCCTCGAATAGACCGGATAGTCGACTCCCTTTGCGGGGTGCGACCTTTTATGTTTCCTAGATGCATACTCGGCTATCATCGGTTCCGCATGGTTGTAGAGGATGAGGAGAAAAGCTGCATTTATCACCCCTATGGGTACCTTTTGCTACATGTCTATGCTTTTTGGTTTAAAGAATGCCATGTCTACTTTTCAACGTGGTGTCCGCATCACGTTGAAAGACCAAATAGGGCGTAATGTTGAGGCGTATGTCGATGTGTAACATCCACGAAAATCGAAGAAACGGAAATCGGAACGTAAAAATCGGAACTTTCAAAAACCTTCGCTTGTTGCTTCTTTCTCGGGTTTGATGCTTCTTATTTGCCAGCTCAGTTGCATAAATTTAGTCGTGATCAATTCTCCTTTCGGTGTTTTTGGGTGATTTGGAGTCGTCGAAATGAAAGTTGCGAAAGTCCGTATCGGGATTTTTAAAATGAAACGAGAAGCGCAGATTTATGAAAACACGATTTGGGAGATATAAAATAGTAATTGTGGTTGGGAGAAGATAAATTAGGACACATAATAAATAATAAAATATTCGGAGTCGTACTCGAAATCAGGAAAATTTTGGAAAATAAAGGGGTGAATATTGAAATTTGAAAAGAGGGATTTTAAATAAATAAATATGAAAAATAATGTGGGAAAATAAAAGTGGAGAAAAGTTGAAAATATTATATTAAAAATTATTTTTGAGTTATAAGAATTTATTTTGGAATTTTTAGAAGAAAGGAAAATAGAAATGGGAAATTAAAATTGAAAATCGGAAAATCGAAAAATGCACTTGTTCATGGCGCGCCAAGTGTTCGGCGCCGTACGCGCTGCGCAATGCCCGCCCCGCACGCGCGCTCGCCACGCGCCGCGCGCGCTGCGCGCGCACCGGCCTACCGCTGCGTGCGCGCTCGGACCCCCAGCGCCGCGCGCGCCGCCTCGCCCGCCGCGTTGCGCCGCCGTGCCCGGCCGTCCCGCGATTCGCCGCGTGTCGCCATCGCCGCCCGCGCCACGCCGGCCCCTCCCTTTCCACCCGCGCCGCGCGCGCGCCGCGCCTATAAAAGGCCGCGCGCCCGCCCTTTTCGCCGCACCGCCGCCGCTCCTCTCCCCTCGTTCCCGAGCGCCGCCGCCGCAACCCAAGCGCCGCCGTGCACAAGGCCTCCCCGTGCCCACCGCACCTCCCGAGGCCGCCGTCGTCGGTAAGCCCCGCCCCGCCCCCTTTTGTCGCTGCCGCCCGCCTCTGTTTCGGCCGGACCTCGGTCGAACACCTTGAGGCAAATGAACAAGTGCGGCAGGGAAAGTAAAAGAAAAAAAAGAAAAAGAAAAAAATAGGAAAATTTTGGAAAAATTTTAGAAAATTTGGAAAGATATTTTGGGAAGATTTGAGTAAAATTTTGGGCAAAAATAAATTATTTTCTTGTATGTTTTCTCGATGCAAAGTTTGAAAATCGAAATCGGACTTTTCCGAATTTCGTTTCGCGACGTTTTAAATCCGGATTTCGTTTAATTCTTTCTCGCCATTTAAATATGCTTCTCTTTTGTGCTCAAACCTTCAAAACCTCGAGCACGAATTCCTCCAGTGACATTTCCAAATCTAATTTCTCAAATAATTACGATCGTCGTCTTTGCGAAAACCCTAGGACATCGACTCGATTCCGAACTCGGGTTTTTCCTAGCAACCCTTGTCCTAACTCAAGTAGAATTTTAGGCTAAACATTTGGAGTCGTTTTCATGGCTTTTATGGTCTTATCGATCTTTCGGTATTTTATTGAATTCTAATTGAATTCAATTGATCTTTCGCACGTACGGGTAGCACCGAGGAAACCGGCATCGACCCGTTGAAGACACCACCCTCAAGCGTGCGAGCAAGGCAAGTCATCACACTCTTTGAACATATTGATCCTACTTTGTGAAACGATGTTGATTTCAAATTACAAATTGCATGCTATACACAAACGAGAACCTATGCTTGATATACCTGTTTTGATATTGATTACCATTAGAATTATTCTTTGTAACCTTCGATGTGATATGGTCGGAGGCTAACTTCGGTAAAAATGCTTAGCCCTGCTTATACTAGATCCCTGCATACTCATGATTTTGTAAGAAAGCTTTGTGCTCGGGCAACTACCTTAGGGAAGGTAGTTGAAATACGGCTGTGGAGACATGAGCGCCACATGGCCATGAGAATGATGAACTAAGTTGATGAAAATTGAAAATGATATACAAATGATTTAGGCTGGGCGGCGGATGAATTGGGTGGATTCCGGAAAAGGCAAGTGCCGACCTGGTCAGTGGGACCGAGCCATGAGATAGCGGAAACGAGCCGATCAACCGTACTTCTCGAATGGATATAGACCTAGGCGACTAGATAGCCGAGTGGAGCGTATCCTTGCATAGATGGTTCTCTATGATGTGGTTTATGTGATGAGAATGAGGCTGCGGCCTTTGCTTGTGAATGGTGGAATTAAATCGATATTAATTGAACTTAAAGATTGAGGAAGTTTCCCTTACCCGGGTGCGCGAACTCCTCTCACTTTGCTAGAAAAGGATGGCTAGAGTGCATGAGGGCTTAAGTTCATGGAGCGGAATCGCCAAAGTGAGGTTATCGAAAGGATTTGCCGTGACCGTCTCATGTGTTGAGACGTAGGCTCATTTGTTGGGTGTCGCGGAGTACGGGTAAAGTGTACATCCTTGCGGTGTGAGTGAATCAATCTATTCGAATAGCCGTGCTCGCGGATATCGAGCATCGTGACAAGACTTTCGCTTGGCTAGACTTTAAACTTAAAAGCTGGGGATGGGTTTGCATGATGATTTCTTTTTTGGTGGATCAACTTCTCGAGATGCGAGAAGGGTGGATTCCCAGAAAATCATGACGAATCGAAGGCGGGAAGCCATCCTTGGGATCACGATGGATGGTAGACAGAACCGTCGCCGGTTAATGAACTATGGAACTAAAACTTGATTTGGCTAGTTGATAGGCTTGTGAAAAGAATTGTGAAAATTGGCTTTATGCAAAAGAACTCCACCATTCTTTGTATAACCCTATCATATGCATCAATTCCGTGTTGGCTTGCGAGTACGGTTGGTACTCACCCTTGCTATACGCACAAACCTTCGGTGATGGGAATGAAGAGCGGAGGATCCTTACGCGTACTACCGGGAGGGTGAAGGAGCGATGGCGCTTACTAGATCTTAGCTCCGGTCGTTGCACGTGGCAAATGACATGCCGCCGCCTCTATTCGCGCCGTATCTAATTTACGCTTTTGTGTTGTAATCGGACCATGAGGTCCGTGTGTTGAACATTGCCTTCGGGCCTATGGTTGTAATAATGTCGCGAGTAAGACTATTCGTGCATGTGCACTGATTATTCAGATCTTGTATTTCGTGGGTACCAACTACTCGATCCAGGGAAATGGTACCAAGAACACGAAAGATTCCCGTCCCAAAAACGAGGGTCCACACTATGACCTCGTAGTCAAGTCCCGGGACCAAAAGACCTTGCTCCCGGACCTGTTCGAGACATTTGATAACCTCCGGTCCTCCCGCATGAAGCTGAACCCAGAGAAATGCGTGTTCGGGGACCGGCAGGCAAACTCTTAGGGTTTTTAGTCTCTGCCCGTGGCATTGGGGCCAACCCTGCAAAGATAAAGGCGATAGAGGAGATGCGCCCCCCAGAAAGCTCAGGGATGTGCAGAAAATTACTGGTTGTGTAGCTGCCCTGAGCCGTTTCATATCGAGGCTGGGAGAGCGGGCGCTCCCTCTATTCAAGCTGCTAAAGCGAACTGGTCCCTTCACTTGGACGGATAAGACAGAGAAAGCCTTGAGCGAGCTCAAGCGTTATCTCTCCTCGCCGCCCATATTGGTGGCACCTCAAGAAGGAGAATCCCTCCTTTTATATTTGGAAGCAACTCCCCAAGTGATTAGTGCAGCGTTGGTTGTGGAGCGCGATGACGAGCCGATCTCGGAGCGTCCCCGGCCTTATCACGTCGGGGAGCGGGAGACCTTGGAAGGTGTTGGGCGAGGAAGCACCGGAGCGGAGGCGGCCTTTGCCCCCGAGCTTTAGGGAGCCACCTAGCCCCTAGTCGGGGCTCCCGAGGCCCTTCCACCCGGAGCGGCCACGAGGGCCCAGGAGGTGATGGCCGCAGCCCGGACATTGAGGTAACCCGCCTCGGTGCACCCAAACCTGTTGCCCCTGGTAAGGCAGCTAAGGTCCGCACCAAGGTGTAGCGGCCAGTCTACTTTATCAGTGAGGCGCTACGGGACGCAAAGACAAGTTACCCGCAAGCCCAAAAACTGCTCTACGTCATGCTCGTGGCTTCCAGGAAGCTACGCCACTACTTCCAGGCACATCGGTAACGGTGGTCACGTCTTATCCTCTCGGGCAGATCTTGCATAACCAGAGGGCACGGGACGGGTAGTCAAATGGGCTATCGAATTGTCAGAGTTCGACCTGCATTTCGAAGCTCGCCACGCGATCAAGAGCCAGGCCTTGGCCGATTTCGTGGCAGAATGGACACCAGCGGCCGACAACGATCCACCTCCGGGTAAACCCGAGAGTGCGGAGGATCGTGGCCAATGGAGCATGCATTGGGTGATGAACTTTGATGGTTCACTCACCCTACAGGGGGCCGAAGCAGGCGTTGCTTTAACCTCCCCGACGGGCGATGTACTCCGGTACATCGTTCGACTTGACTTCCGGGCAACCAACAACATGGCCGAGTATGAAGGACTCCTAGCGGGGTTGCGAGCGGCGGCAGGCATGGGCATCCGCCGTCTGCTGGGCCTCGGCGACTCTCAACTAGTCGTGAATCAAGTTTCCAAGGATTACCAATGCACCGACCCCCAGATGGAAGCATATGTCAGGGAAGTACGGCGTATGGAGCGCCATTTCGATGGCCTCGAGCTGCGCCATATTCCCAGAAGAGATAACACCCTGGCGGACGAGCTATCTAGGATCGCGTCCGCGCGAGCCCCGCCCCGCCAGTGCATTTGAAGAAAGACTCACGGAGCCGTCGGCGTGCCCGACCGCCCCAAGGGCGGGAGTCGGCCGGTCCCGATGCCCGGACACGGCGGGCAGCCACGGCCGGCCTTGCGGGACCGACATCACGCGCCGGGTGACTGGATTTCGGAAATCCAGGTGTATCTGCAAGACGCGTCATTACCCGAGCAACGTGAAGAAAGCGAGCGCATTGTCCGCACCTCCAAAAGGTACATGTTGGTGGAAGGGACACTCTCTCGAAGCGGTGCCAACGGAGTGCTCATGAAATGCGTCACTCGGGAACGGGTCTCGAGTTCTGGCCGAGATCCACAAGGGACGAGTGTGGAGCGCACTCGGCCTCTCGAAACCTTGGTAGGAAAGGAATTTCGCCAAGGTTTTTGCGCCCACCGCTGGAGGATCTTTGCGAGACCTCGTGCGGCGGTGCCGCGCGTGCCAATTCCATGCCAAGCGACGCACTTGCCCCAGGCCCTCGAGACCATCCCGCTCTCGTGGCCGTTTGCGGTCTGGGGCTGGACATCTTGGGCCCGTTCAGCGGCGCGGGCGGCGCAAATTTCTATATGTCGCCATCGATAAGTTCACCAAGTGGCTCGAGGCCTATCCGATCGGCGTCATCGACAAGCATTGTTGTGCGGTTCATGAGAGGCATCACGGCAAGGTTTGGGGTCCCCAATAGGCTCATCACCGACAACGGCACCCGGTTCACGAGTGAGCTGTTTGGCGAGTATTGCGACGACATGGGCATCAAGCTGCGCCGCCTCGCCCGCCCACCCCAAAGCAATGGTCGGGCCGAGCGTGCAAACGCGAAATATTGAAAGGCCTCAAGACGAAGACCTACAACGCCCTCAAGAAACATGGGGACTCGTGGATTGACGAGCTGACAACCGTCCTTTGGGCCAACCGGACAACACCAAGCCGTGCCACCGGGGAAACACCATTCTTCTTGGTGTATGGAGCCGAGGCGGTCTTGCCTTCCGAGCTCACCCTGGGATCGCCCTGAGCCACACTATACGCCGAAGCAGATCAAGAACAACTGCGTCACGACGACCTGGACTACCTAGAAGAAAGACGGCGCCGTGCAGCTCTTCGCACGGCCTGTTATCAACAGAGCCTCCGCCGCTATCATCAACGCAAAGTCGCCCCGAGCGCCGCAAATCAATGACCTCGTTTTGTGGCGTGTGCAAACACATGCAGGGCTGAGCAAGTTATCTCTGATGTGGGAGGGGCCATACAAGGTTATCGGCACCCCGCGTCCGGAAGTAGTTCGTCTAGCCATAGAGGATGGCACTCCGCTGTCGAACCCGTGGAACATTTCCCACCTGCGCAGGTTCTACCCATAAGCCGCATGGTGTGCTAAAACATATATGAAAGCTCGTTCACTGCCTCCAGTGGCATGAGCAATGAGTTCGGCCATTTGTACTCTTTATGCTTTTCCTTACAAAATATCTGCTTGTAGTATGTTTTCCCCTCATGTGCCGGAACATGTATTGAGAATTCTGGCTTCCAGTGGTCTTCTGGCCCAGCCCGCCTTAGGTTGAGAGGCCCTAAGGGTGTCGAGGGTAGACGACGCTGCATATAAGTGCCCGGGGTAGTCAACGCACAGGGGCTCGGGTGCGTATTGTCACGCTGTCCCGAACCCCGTTCTTTTGCCCCGCCGGCCCTTTATGCCCTCGCTTCTACCCGGAGCCCCGAGAAAGGCACCAGCCGTCGGCCGATGCATGCTGTCGAAACCCGAACCAGCTCCCAATTACATGGGATGAATCATGGCATGAAACCGTGCTGTCCATATTCCTACAATGGCTAAACTAACTAAAGAACGGACTACCGTTGCAGGAAAACAAACAGGCAGGGGCTTGGGCCAACTAACCGCCACTGCGTGTGCGCCAAGTTGGCCGGGGGCTCCCAATATACATGCATATATATATATATATATCATTATGGATCATCGTCTGCATAGTCAAAGGCGAGTGCATTGATATTATAAACAATATTACAATGATTTTTACAAGTACAGACAAGCAAAAAACGGGGGAGCCCTAGGCGGCCGGCGGGTCGCTGGGGGCGTTCTCCGGGTCTACCTCGTCCGGTGGGTCCTCGCGAAAGGCAAGCTGGAAGGCCGCCGGGGTGCCGTCGAAGCCAATCATAATGGAGTCGACGGCATCCTTGACGCGATGCCGAGCGGCCTCCTCTGTGCCCTCGGGGAAGTCCTCGGTGGGGATGTAGGGGTTGAAGCCGGGGTCGCGGGCCTGGTAGCTTGCCAGGATCAGCGTCGTGACCTGGTGGGACAAGTCGTACGATGACTCCTTCGCCACTTCGTTGACCTCCTCCGGCACCCTCTTGATCCCCTCGGCCAGCTCATCTATTTGCGTGGCCAACCCCCCCCCAAGGTAGGGACGGCGGCGCGGGGGCGAACGACCCCCACCTCACGGGCCGCCTCCCGAAGGCGCGCGACGGACGAGGCCATGGTCCGGAGCCCCAAACCCAGGGCGTCCTCTAGCTCCGCGATCCGGCGGCGTGCCTCCTCCAAGTCTGGCGCCGCTTCGCTGGAGCGAGGGGCCGGCTGGTGCTCCCGCGCTCGCGCCTCCACACCGCCAACTGCCTGCTCCCGGGCGGCGAGGTCCCGCTCCTACCGCTCCAGCTCATCCTGCCGGCGGCACGAGGCGGCTACGAGCTGCCGCTCGTGCTCCCAGATGGCCTTCAGGCACCGGGAGACCTCCTCCTGGGCCTGTAGCACGGCCACCTCGCGTCCCTCCACCACGGCCTCGTGCTCGGCGGTGGCCTTCTCCTGGGCCACCGGCGTTCTCCTCCCGCGCCACGGAGTCCTCCTCGGCCTTGGCCACGGCGGCCTCCCGGTCCCCAACCGCCCGCCACGTCGACTCGAGCCTTCTCGCGCTGCCGGAGCCATCTTCACGGGCACAGGCTCGGCTTGTCGGTGCGCGGCGGCGGCCTCGGCGTCGCGCAGGACGCGCTCGCGTCGGTTGAGCTCCTGGGCGCGCTCGTTGAGGTCGCGGATGAACCCCCAACGCTGGTGCGGACCCTCTCCTCTGCGGCGGCGGCGACCTGCTCGCGGAAGTCGGCGGTGTGCCGCTCAATGACAGTGTCCTCGAACACCTGGTTGAGCTCTCCCGGCACCGCTCGATATCCGCCAGCTCCCGCTTCCGGACGAGGCTCTCCACCCTCGCCGTGGCCACCAGCTCATGGCGGCCTTCGTCGACCTCGGCTTCCTGCCGCGCCACCGCGACCTCCCCGGCGGCCAAGGCCTGGACCTAGGCCGAAGCCCTTCCGGGAGACCGCGTTGGCCTCCTCCAACACCGGGACACGATCATCCTCGCCGCTCACGTGATCGAACGAGGGGCTCGGTGTCCAAGGCAACCAC
The DNA here is from genome assembly GCA_019925245.2 of Oryza australiensis. Classification (NCBI taxonomy): domain Eukaryota; kingdom Viridiplantae; phylum Streptophyta; class Magnoliopsida; order Poales; family Poaceae; genus Oryza; species Oryza australiensis. Next base: position 170,511 of record JAIFGZ020000119.1, read on the forward strand.
GAACCCGGACCGAGCGCCCCGATTCGGAGTCGAGCTCGAGCCGAGGTCGACCACCTGCGCGGGACGGGAAGTCGAAGGCGCCCCACGGCCGGAGCCGCCCGCTCCCGCTTCACCCGTCGGCATTGCCTCGCCCTCCGGTGAGGCTGCTCGCACTGTTGGAGGATCGTGGTGGGCCGACGCCGGCAGTGCTGGTGTTGGCCAACGGGGCGATGGTGTTGGATGGCGAGGCGCCGGCGACGGCGACGTGGTGGCGGCGATTGTTGCCGCGGTGGGGACCCCAGGGTCGCTCTCGCTGCCCGCCGCCACCTCCACCTCGCGCCGGGGCCCCTTGCCCCGGATCTGCTGTCGGCGGAGGGCCCCCAGCTTGCTCCTGGTAGGCGGTCGACGCCTCGGCATTTGGGTGGGCCCCCTCCTCAGGCCGCACCGGACCCGAGCCCAAACCCACGGGGTGACCCGAACCCGGTGGGCTCCACCACCGGGCCTCTCTGCGCCTCCCACGGCGAGCGGAGGCGGAACCACCTGGGTATAACCCTCGGGCGGAAATGCGTGCTCGCGGTGGGAACGAGAAATAAACACAACGAAAGATCAAAACATCAATAGCCCGAAATAGGACACGGGGCTCAAAGAAGTGTATGCATCGGCAAGGCGTTACCTGCCTGGCGGCGTTGAAGCTCAAGAGACCAGGAGATGGCCCGCTTCTTCTCGCGGGGCCGCGGAGGGGCTCGCTAGGCTATGACCGCGGACTCCGCCGCCTCTCGGGCGCCGCGGTCGGCCTCCGTCGACGGCGCGCTCACCGTGGGTGCGCTCCCGGCCCCATCGTCGTCATCGTTGTGGCCGCTCCGGCCCTCGACGGAGTGGCCCCAGGGCGGGCACGCCGCTGCGGGCCTCCGGACTGCGGGGAGCGGTGCGCTCGCGCCGCCGCCGCGTGGTGGTGATGGGGAGGCGCGGGGTCATGTTCGGCCTCTTCCTCTTCCCCTTCGGGTGCAGGGCCCGGTCCCTCTGCCGGGCCCCGCGCCCCAGCCGCCCGATCGGCACCTGGTCATCGGCGTCGTTGTAGTCGTCGTCCCCACCCGTCGGGGCGACATTTGGCGCTGCTGATGACGAACCCACGCCGTCGCCCACCACCTGCAGCGCATCCAGGATCTCCGGGCGCGCCGAATCCTGGCACAGCGGCACCAGCCCCGGCGGAAGCTGCGTCAGAGTCCATCGCCGTGACGCCGAGGGTGCGGCGGACCAGGATCGCGAGGTCGTTCTCGTTCCAGTCGAAGGCAACGCCGACATGGGTGCGCATGTCATCGTTGAAGCCCGTGTACATGTGGGCGGGGCGCGGCCTCTCCTGCAACGGCGAGATGCGCCGCATCTGGAAGTCCCAAAAGACGGCGTGGTTGGACAGGCCCCCCTCCGGAGGTAGCTGATCCGCTCCAGCACTCCGTCCAGCTCACCCCGGCTCGCGGCCGTGCCCCCAGTTCCTCGCTTCAGGGATTCCCGTCGGAAGGAAAGGCGGGGTGGTCGCCCAAGGCCGGTGTAGAACCGGTAGGCCCTCCAGTTTTCCCACACTGGAGCGGGGTGGATGTCGATGAAGGGAGTGCCGATGGCCCTGTCGTTGCGCGGCTAGATCGCCATGTATCCAACCGCACCGGAGGAGCCCGCCCGGCACACACGAAAGAACTACTGGAAGAGATGTAGTGAGGGCATCACCCCCACGAACATCTCGCAGGTGTAGGCGAAGATGGCAAGGTAGAAGATGTCGTTGGGGGTGAGGTGATGCAGCTGAAGGTCGTAGAACTCCAGCACATCGTAGAAAAATCGAGAGAAGGGTGGCACCAGCCCGACCATGGCAAAAGAGGCGAAGAACACCATCTTCGTGGGGGCGCTCCTCTGGAATGTCGCCGCCGCTGCGCGTGCCGCGTGGCAAGTACATGTTGAACAAGCTTCAAGCCTCTGTGGTGCGGACCAGGGACTTGGGGAGCACGCTCCCGGGCTCCAGGGGCGAGTCGCGAGCCATTGTCGAGAAAGGTGTCGAAATGCGAAGAAGGAAGCGGGTGGCGAAGAGGAAGGAGCGAAAGTGCAAGGGCACTGGAAGGATGAGAGGCGATGGCTGTGGAAAGCGTAGAAACTGATCCCCCCTCTCACGGATCCATTTTTATAGGCGACCACAGCCCCCCTCGAATTCTATGGCATTAATTTCGCCCCACTACCGCGCGACGCTCCTCTTCGGCTCCGTGCCCCTTCGTTTTTCGCGTCCATTTGGTCCCCGCGCCACTGGGGTTTCGTGCCGCCTGGGGTTTCGTGCCCGCCAGGCGCACTACACGGGACGGAGAGAGCTAGGCGGTTTAATGGGCCCCCATATGCGTGGCCCAAGTAACTGTGCCCCCCGTCTGGAAAGGCTTAATCAAGCACGGCGTCAATTACCGCGCGCCTATCTCTTGCCTGCGCCGCGGCACATCCGATCACAGGCCCACACACTCGGGAATATGGCGTTCGACTTCGGTCCCGGTCAACACCGGGGCTACCATCGATGATATGGGCCAGGGGTATATTGAGAGCGCGATGTCGAAGAAGGAAGGCGCCTTCGCTCACGGGCGCCCCAAGATGTGTCTGGACGGCTCAAATGGGGCGGGCCACGGGCGGCCACGTGGCCGTCCCAAGGGGACTTGGCTCGGGGCTGCCGGAGGCCTCCGCTCTCCCAGAGCGGCAAGGTCCGGGTCACCCGGACCCCAGTCCATCACCCCGCACCTCTCGAGAGAGGGGCGAGTTCAACGACCAGCGCCAACCACCACATTTAATGCCTAAAGAGAGGTCAGACGCCTGCCCCGCCGCATTTATTGTGATGTGAGGTACGTCTGACAGCCGCTCATCATCACCCTTTTTTCCTATCTCGAGGGAGAGAGGGTATAAAGTCTTTGACGGCAACCGCAGTATGGTCGCATGGCCGTTCCACGCACGCCTCCCTCCACGCCCCGTCCAGTCGCATTAAATGCGCTGGGCGGCCACGTGGGAGAGAGAACATGCATGCTGGGGATGTCGCGTCGACTCCTCTCCAGGCGGAGGGCCACTGACCGGTAGGCCCCACTGGAGTAGGTAGGTTGGCCCATCCTCACGTCAGCAGCATGGCGGCCACGCCGCCCTTTTTCTCCACCAACTCCCGTGACGCGGCAACAGGAACACGGATAGGTGTAGCCTCCCCGATAGGACAGGGCAAGAACCGCTCCATCACGTGGAGCAGAGTAGAGGAAGCTAGGACTACTATGGTGTCCCCTTGCACTATAAAAGGAGGCCCAAGTCCATGATAGAAATGTTCTAAAAAAATTGGCTCTTAGGTCTTGCCATTCAGCCTATTGAACCTTGGGCTTTGAACACTTTCCACCCCAGTGATCAGCTCTAGCTTCTCCAGGGAAGAACAACCACATTAACACTTGTAATTCATCCTCCACATAGCTCAAGAACAGGAGTAGGGTATTACGTCTCTCCGACGACCTGAACCTGTATAAACTGCCCTGTGCCCCCTGTGATTGTGATTTCCTTCCACCTTCCTACCTTCTCACCATCTCACCGCGAGTTTGAACCCTAATTCATCGCTCCCCTGTGCCGAACCAAAAAGGGGGTCACACGGGTCCCCTCGTGTCGATCGCACGCATCGACAACCGTAAACAACGAGAGATAAGTGATGATAAGATGGCTAACAACGTTAAAATATTTAAATCGAAACATATGTCTCGGAGTTGAGTGTTAAATACTCAAAAGGTTTGCACGGAGTTGAGTTCAACATTCTTGGTCTAGTCGGCTTGAGATGATGTCTTCAAATATGTTACACATTAAGGTAGTTAATACTAAATAAAAGAAGTCAATGTAATGAACAAATGCAAGGTATGATTAGTTTAGCTTAACAGAAAATTGATGTGAGAAACTCAAGATGGATTTTCGAGTCCTCATTTTTATTTTTTTCAGCACTACTGTCCTACTGTCATGTAAGCATATGCCAAAGGGACTCCTTTTGTTTATTGGATCGAGTGATGGAAGGTGTGATCTTGCTTGCCTTTCTCTATTCCTTTAAAAATGTTGGCACAAATATTCAATGCAGAACCCTGACGGACAACATCGTAGGGGTGTCAAAAGGGTTTGACAGGAAGCTTTAGCCAGTTGGGGTCGGGTACCATGCAGTTGTGGAGGGCAAAGATCTTCTGATGAACCTAGAAACTTCATGCAAGAAATGATCAGTCATTCCAATAACTGAAGCAACGCTTTATCTCTGCTCCCTATACTATCTATGTCGATTTCGACGCCATCGAGATCGATGCCTGCGATTATGGGGTAGGAGCAGCAAGTCGCCTCATTGCCTTTATGAGCAAACCTCTCGGCCCTTTTGTGGTACCTCAACTTACAAGAAGGAATGCCTTGCATCCTTATGTAGAGCAATGGTGCTCGTACTTGCAGCATTCTGAATTCATAATTCGAACTGATCAACATAGTCTCGTGCATTTAGAATATCAACAACTACACCTTGGCAGCAGAAGGCTTTCCCTAAGCTCTAGTTAGTGGGTTTTGGCAGCTAGTTCAGATGGCAGCCTGAAAGTTAGGGTGGAGAAGAACACCAAGACCATTGTGAGTGGTTATGACAAGAGCGAGATTGGTCAATTCGCTTCTTCCATAAAGAAGTGAAGGCCACCTGAGCCATACAAGGGGAAGAGCATCCGCAACGCCAATTAGGCTAGGAAGAAGAAATAGAAAGCCAAGTGCCTGAGTATACTACTTTATTTCACCTTTTTTTCCTATGTAACCCCTCCCATATTTTGTGAAGAAGAAACCAAACTACGGAAGAACAAAATATGTTGTTTGGCTTTTTTGCGGCTTTTAGAGATGATACTATTTTCATCAACCCATGGCTTGCTTACAACTTACAAGCCTCCATATAGCATGATTGTGATGCTATCGAGAACTCCCAGCAACGCTTGCACACATGATGATACAATTGATAAACACACTTAATATTTTGTATATCTTTGTTGAACCTAATAGGTTGTTGAGAATTGGTTGACTATTTGTGCTCATTGTTGTGCTAAGCCCAATGCTATTGTTGGTGCCTTACTTCCTATTGCGGGTAGCTTCAACCTGACCGGAGCGCCAAAACATCGACATACATATCAAAGATTGACTTCATGCATACCATGCCTACAACGTCAAGATATCATAACAGCCGACCATGTTTATTCTTCTTTTTTCGTTTATAGTTTTGCGTGAGAACACATGAAGCCATGTGGGCGCTAGCTCACATAGGATGTGCGGGGTGTGTATTAAGGCATATGATAAATAGTATGTGCTTTCCTTGGAATCGATTGAAAGATCGATCTTAAGTTGTAGTTTGAAGATATTATCATGATGTTAGTTATTCTCTCATAACAATAAGGAGGAAGATGAGATATTAGATTATGGAAGATGAGATTTAGATGATAACTGAGATGGTTAAATATATCAGAGTCAAGGATAAGACATACTTCCTATACTTGGATTCGTGGTATACGACAATACCATATACCTAAAGATATATGAAAATGTATCCTTTGATTAAGGAAATACGACGGGTATAGAAAAAATATTTTCTCGGAATAGAAGTTGTCAGAGTCCTATTCGGGAAAGACAAGGTCCCCTTAAGCTTGTATCCTATCCTAGTTCTCTGAATCCTACTTGGAGGAGAAGGTGATCTACACTATAAATACAAGGTTCCCTCAAGAAGAGATGATCGAGTTACAAACCATAGCCAAAGCCACATCAAGAGACAATCCAGAGGAAGCCAGAGCCGTATTCACCGAGTTAGATCTCGTTGGGCCTTTCTCGACGGACTCTAGTCGGTGGATTAATTTAGCCATTTTACTCTCTTATTGTAATCTGTGTGATATTTGTCCATATATTCATATAAACTAGAGTAGGGTTATTACTCATATAAACTGGAATATATGAACCAAAGATTACAAATGAATAATTTTCCACACACACTCTCTCTTTCTCTAAAGTAACGCCGAACCAACTTGTATATGATAATGGTGAAATCAAGTCTGTTTAGGACTCCAACTTGTATAGGATTCAGTCTCCTCCAACAACAACACAAAGTAGCACATGGTTAACAGAAATCAAGTCGGATTAGGACTCCAATATGCACTCAATTTCGGCCAACAGAGACCAAGTCGAATTAAATCTTCAACTGCAATTCAGATTCTATCAACAGACAGATCAAAAGTAATGCATGGCTATGATAGAACATAATAAGAACTCGAAACTCTAAAAGACTAAAATTAAGACCAGCAACTTGACACAATCGAAGCAACAGAAAACTCAACAAGCTACGACCAACTAGTAACTAGTAAAAAAGCTCAAGGGTTTATGGGATCACGAAACAAATCTAATCTATTATTTTTTGGCTTTTTCTAGACGATAGGAATATGATAGATGCAAAAGTATAAATCTTTCACCATCAACTTGGCGCTCTGATACCACCTGATATACACTAGGGTGTCCCGATCTTTCGGATGAGACAATAACTTTGATTTAATGGAGCGACGTTCACGGCCTAACTACAATATCCCACAGAGTAATTGCGTCATAGCGACCGATACACCAACTCCACTGGTTGACACGATCTTGCGGAGCACAATCAATCAAACCACTAGGGATATTTCTGCAAGCAACCGAAGAATTAGCAAGAACAAGATGAACAACAACTCAAATAGCAAATATTAGTTTCAGATTGGATGCACATGCAAAAGGTGGGGTTCCGAATCAAATAAAACAAATGGTCTAGCTGACACACCCGTTTATAAGAAAGTAGCAAGAGCTAAACTTACATAAACAAAAAGGGATAACTATGATTTTGCCCTATCCACCGATCTAATTATGATTTTGCCCTTGTTTTTTCAACTTTGTGATTTTGCCCTCGCGAATTTGAAACGAAGCTACCATTTGCCCTTGGTTTGGATTGTTGTTAGGTCATATTAAATAAACGAATTAAAAAAATTACCAAAGATATAAAAATAACAGTAAAGACCATATTACCCTCCTATCTTTATCTCATTCACCCCCTCTACTCACGCACGCAGGCTTACAGGCGCTAGGACACAGCGACGGCTTGCGACGCTAGGGCACGACGGCGGCGGTGGCTCAGGGCGATGCGGCGGCGTCGTCTCGGGGAGGCGACGAGCAGGGAGCGTGGCGGGCGGCAGCGACGACTCGGGAGGAGGCGACGCTAGGGCACAGCGATGACGGCAGCTCGGGGTGGCGCGACGGCGTCGACTCGGGCGGCGCGGTGGAGTTGGCTTGGTGCGGCGACGGGCGGGGAGCACGCGTGGGCGCGGCGGTGGCTCGGGGAGGAGGAGGCGTAGGGCACGGCGGCGTCCGCTCGGGCGGCGTCGGCTCGGGCGGCACGATGGCGTTGGCTCGTGCGCGACGGGCGGGAAGCGCGACGGGAGGCGGCGCGCAAAACCCATGGGTATTTTGGTATTTTGTAAAAGTTAACACCGTTAACTCAACATAACAAAATAGGGGTAATGTCTTTGCTTCGTTTTGAAAACACAAGGATAAATTCACAAAGTCAAAAAAAACAGAGGCAAAAACATAATTTCAATACAAAATAAGGGTAAATATGCAAGAGCCCCCAACAAAAAACCCAAGTTGTTCTAGGCGGCTACATGGGTATTTATACAGGTGGAGGACGAGTTGGGGGCATCTTCCAACCCTAGGACACGTCCGTAATGGACTCGACTTGGGGCCTGTTTGGTAGGGCTCCTGATTCTGTGATTATCTGATTCTAGATTCTGATTCTCCTAAATCAGATTCTGGAGAGAATCAGAATCGGTATAATAAAATAATAATTAGAACAATATTTTAGGTTATTTTCAGGTGATTCTTGAGAGAAACGGTTTCAGGTGATTCTGGAGAAAAACTGCTTTTAGGTGATTCTCACTCCCTATGTAAAGCTGTTGAATCATTTGAAGTGATTCTTGTCGAATCGGTTGCAAAATAACTCGTTTGGCGGGATTTTCTGCGATTCTGTTGAGAATCGGAGAAGAATCCCTACCAAACGGGGCCTTGATATAAGGTCCATCGGCCCAAATTGATGGCGTGACACCTCAGACAGAAAAAGATAAATATACTTGATTACGGATAATTCTGGATAGATATGAAAGTGAGGCCAGATCTGTTAGAAAGTAGACTTCATAAGCTTTCCATGAAGTATTTGAACGTTCAAATTGGAGTCCGTATGAAGCTGTGGCAACCATCACAAGTTGATGTTGTCATGTAGTCCGACTCTGGCCCGCGCAAATCCTTTTCTCTTTTGATCCTCTCCGTCATATCTAAACAAAACAAGGGTGTAAACATTTTCATTGTCTAAATATGATGAACAAGAAATTAAGAAATTAAGAATGAACTTAATTGTTAGTTGTTGGTTGAGTTGACGAACATGAACGTGAGTAATATGATCAAACGGGGTTGAAGTAGAAGCGGATATATTGATGGTGTTAATGTCCTCGTCAAGTCGGCTGTTTTTCGTTTTTCTCTCTCACCTGAGAATGCATAAACCGTGTTGGGTCCATGTTAAACTAGGAAATGTGAATCGCATTAGCTCATGTTAAACAACGCAGATTTATCAAGGTTGACAGGCTGCTCATGGAGTCGATGTGAGGAGGCTGTTTTGGCTGGTGTATGCAGGGATTTGATATGATAAATAGCATATCGCGCTCTTTTTTTTTTGGAGTTTGAGGGTGGAGATCGAGATGTTAGTGTTTTTTATGGTCACGGTAAACTAGCGAGATGAGATCAGGGTTTGCAATTTCGCGAATTTCGGCACAAAAGCCACGAAATTCAGTGGTTTTGCAGGGGTGCGGCACGGCATCCCGCGGTTTCGTTTAAATAATTTCGTGAAAATTCAAAATATTTGAAAAATCATTTTAACACAAAATATATATATATTTTATTAAAAAATATAAATTTCGCGATGTTTGTCGCGAAAACCGCGTATACGGCGTGGTTTTCGTGAAATCCGTGACACGACGTGGATTTCGATTTATTTCAAATTTAAATTACGGTTTCGCGGTTTTCGTGGCTTTCGCGGCGCGGTTTTCGCGGTTTTGCGCGGTTTTCGTGCGGTTTTCATGGTTTTTCGCGTGGTTTTCGCGGTACGCGCGAAATCATTCAAATTCAAATTTTTACTGTTCATTGCCGCCGGCTTTCGTGAATTTCGACGAAATTCGTTGTACCGCCGAGGGGCGGTACGGCATATGTTGTTGGCATTGCAAACCTTGGATGAGATATTAGAAGCCAACTGAAATGTGCAGATTATGTCGTAGGGCAATCCGTCCAAAACAAGTTTTGATAGATATTTATTAGACAATCAAACAACGACAACAAAAAACTTTTATGGATTGCCAAAATCCAGGCAACTTTTATGGATTGCCAAAATCCAGGCCAAAGCATGGCCTAGGTACAGCAGGAATGAATATTCCAACATATGCCGTCAAATAATCCTCCTAATTGTTCCAACTCATAACAACTAAACTTTTTTTTAAATCCCACCAAATCAAGAAATAATTAATTTATAATTTGCGTGTATGGATGGATGAAGAAGTATGGTTGCCAAAGGTAGGTATCGTTCAAACTTTATTTAAAATGTTATTGTTTCTTTATAGATACGATACTAGCCTAATTATTTACATCTATATGTACACTACAAATCGATTGTTTGGCACATATTTACGTAGCAAGACGATGATATGAAAGCAATATTTTTAACGGTGTACGAGACTTGGCTTACAGGTATCACTAAATCTGTTAGAATGTCTGATATATCTAATGTGTCTAGTTTAGACCTATTTGGACATGTTTATATCCACAGCAGGTTAATAAACTCATAAACATATACTTTGACATTTTCATCTGAATAATGATTGTATAAAACATTTTTATTGTTATTTATATCATTAAAATAGTTAATGCAGCATTAGATACATGTGCATGCATCACATTAAATTCATTTTCCCAAAATCACACACGTTTTGCTAAATCCGTTAATTCATGCCTTTTGCTAACAATAATAAACTGAATTACTTTGTGTCTTACATACTTTATTGGAATATAAACACATATGACACTGAAAAATATTGAGTAAAGTGGCCGATTGGTTTTTACACGACTATATTATATTATTTAGGTATTTAAACTCTTCAAGTTCTAAAACTTATTAAATTGTGTTGTACTACGCACATGTTTGATGATAGGATGCTACGAGTGGATTCCATCTATCCATGCGTCACGGTTAAATCCACGTGCTTCTACTATGCAAGGGTAGTAGCTCCCGTACACCATGGACTATGGTACGGGGCTTAAGTTGAAAGTCTATGAGCCCGGATAAAATTTCACCTTGGTGAATCATTCTCGTGACAAAACTAAGAGCCCCTTTTATACATGCTTTGATATGTGTTGCCTATCATGTTTATATTTTGAAACAAACACAAAACAGTTTTGTATGATGCGTCATTGAATTTGAATAGAGCAGAAAAAATTACAAAGCTATTACCCTGAAAGATAATAGTTATAAAAAAATAAAAATTAGAACACCACCATTACGCATCGATAGCACCTACATAGAACTAAGGAAAAGAGCTATCATTGAACCAACTATCGCTAGAACAACAAGTAGCTACAGCCGAACCGTCCAAAATCAAACCCTAACATATGAGCACCTAGCTTTCTAGGTATCACTGGGATGAAAAGGTTGTAGGGGAGAGGGCGGGAGAAAAGAAAGATCCCTCTCCTTCGCATAGACCCGTCGATCGACTGCCATTCAGCTATTTTGCACAGACTATTTGAGAGCAGTTTTGGTAAAATAGGGTCTCCTTGATGACGTCTCTAGGGAGAAGAGTGACAAAGAGCGCCGTCGTTGTCCATCAAGGTCTCAAGGAGATCCAAGACAAGGTTTTCACCTGGTAACCCCACCAGGGACGAGGAGGGACGTCTCGACAACGACCCAAAAAGGGAAAATGATGCCCGAAGCATCCTTGTTGTCAGCCCAGTAAGATCGGGCTAGACTTTCACCTGTCGCCTATCCCCTGTCGATCTACAACTGCCGCTCCATTGCTTATGTTGCTCCATTGCTTCACCACTAGCCACCCACCGTCAACATGTGGACACCGTTGCACCTAACAGCCTCCCGACTAGCTTCCGCGTGCCTCCACATGCTAATGTGGCACACACGTCGTCACCAGCCTCCCACCGTCGGTTGTGTCGGCCTCCCTGCCGTCACCCATGTCATCAGCCAGGCTATCCTCCCTGTCGTTGCCCGCATCAACCTTTCGCGTCGTCGGCCTTCCTGTCATTGCGAGTGTCGACCTCTAGTGTCGTCGGCCTCCTTATCGTCGCCTACGTCGGACGCACGTGACCTCTCATTGCTGTTGTCCACGCGGTGTTGACGCATCATCCACTCCCCGAAGCAACCTCCATGGGAGGACGAGTAGCCGCTGCCACACCCGAAAGAGCCGCTTCTCCACGCTCGCAGCCACTGAAGGCCATCACCATGTCACTTCTCCCTCACCACTGCCGTCCATCATCGTCAAGAGCTACCTCGCTAGGGGAAGCCGAAGATGGGCTGGAGACCACCAGATCTGGAAACCCCCGCTGTCACCTGTGAACACACTTCTCGCCACCCTCTACCCTGATGCCTAGTACTTCGCCTTGCTCTCGCCCTGCCTTCCTCCATCACATAGTGTGCTGACCTTCACCTTGCTAGATCCGACTGCGAAAAGGCCGCGAAAAGGGCCAGATCTGGGTGGTGCCACCTCATCCTTTCCGATTGCCTTGGACCCCTACCGATGCAACATCCTCTGGAGGAAAGAGCCCCACCGCCATCTTCCCCTGGATGGCTTGCCGATGGGGCTCCGGTGGCGGCGAGGAGCAGAGGTGCGGGGATGGCCGAGGCGCTCGGTTGGTCGCCTTCGGTGTCGTCCTTGGGACTGGTAGCCAGAGTGTATATTATGGCCCCGTTTGGTAGGGCTCCAAACTCCAACTCCTAGCTCTAAACTTCAACTCCAGTGAAAGCTAGCTCTTGTGGGAGTTGGAGACTCGTTGAAAAGTGTTTGGCTAGCTTTCAGCTCCGGATCTGAAATTGAAAAAATCCTCAATCCTGTCCCCATGCACGTCACCGGCCATACGCTGGTCGCTGCCGCCCGCGCTCACATTGCCCACCATCGGCGTGCGTCGCCCGCCCGTCCTCGTCGAAGCGCCGCCGTCGGCCCCGGCGTCGCCTATGTTGTCCCCGTGCACCGTCGCCCGTGCACTGCCCACCACGCATCACCGCCCGTGTGTCGTCCCTGCTCGCGTCGCTCGTCGCCGTCGTGCGTCGCCAGCCCCCGTTGGAGCGTCACCGTCGGGCCGCCGCCTGTGTGTCTGCCGCTGCCCATGAGGTTTCGGGAGGGAGAGAGAGGGAGTGAGGAGGTGAGTTTGGGGTAGTTCAGTGGTATTTTGTGTAAATATGTTAAAAAATTAAAGGATAATGAGTCTTTTGGGTTGGAGCGGAGCTTTGGAGCAGAAAAACCCAACTCCACCTCTATAGTACAAATTTGTAGAGCAGCTCTGCTAGCTCCGCTTGAAAAAATAGAGAATCTATACCGTTTGGCACAGATCCAACTCTAGATAAGTTGAAGTTAGAAGAGGTATGACAAACGGAGCCTATATTGGGACAATTGTTCCCGATATCGTGTTTGTTCAAATCTACAGTTAGCTCGTACGTGGAGAAGAACCGGACGTCGGATGCGGCGTCAGCGCGGATCGGCGGCGGCGACGGGCTGTGGGCTGTGGGCTGTGGCTGAGCCGCGCCGCAGTTCCCGGACCACACGCATCACGCCCCATCCCCGTCGAGGCCCCACCATCGCCGCCTGCCGCCTGGCCGGGCTGCCGCCAAGTGGCCGCCGCCGCGTCGTGTCGTGTCGCGTCGCTCCCCCCGCCTCGCCTCGACTCGCCACCAATATCTCCCACCTCGCCGCGCGCGCGCACGCGCACCCCTGCGCCGAACGAATCGTACACCCGAGGAGCCCCGCGTTGGCGATGGCCTGCCTTAACCCTCTCGCGCTCTCCCCGCGCCTAGCCTACGGCGGTAGAGCGGCCCCAGCGTGCTGCTCGGTGCCCACATCCTCCGCGAGACTCCCGCGCGCCCCGGCGGCGGCGGCGGCGGTGGGTCGTCGCTGCGGCTGGCGGCTCGCGGCGGTTGCGGAGGAGCCGCAGGCCGTGCAGAAGCAGCGGACGGTGGGGTCGGGCGAGGCCGGCGTGGAGGGGGCGGCGGACGCCTCGTCCAAGCTGGTTCTCGTCGTCGGCGGGACCGGCGGCGTAGGTAAGGAGACCCACATGGCCACATCTCTGCTCTCCATTGCAGAGTGTATAGTTTTTTGTTCTCCCACAACGTAGCATTTTGCCATGCCATTATCGGATTGTGTCAAGCTCATCAATCATCATGCTGGTAGGTACATCTGCTTTGCATTTTAATCTGCATTTGAAGTGTTAAATATCAGCTTTGCAGTTGTCTATATATTGATTGAGCAGATCCTTGCAGGGCAGTTGGTCGTGGCATCTTTGCTGAGCAGGAACATTAAGACAAGGTTGTTGCTAAGAGATCCTGCAAAGGCAGTGACCCTATTCGGCGAGCAGGATGAGAGTGTATTTCAGGTGATCTTAGATCTTACATCCAGGGAGCTTGAACATTCTGTTTCCACCAGTGTAAATTTTGCTCATATGAATTGTTTACTTCATGGAAGGCTTACAAGGCGGACACAAGAAATGCTGCAGAATTGGATCAACAAATATTTGAGGTTCATTTTATGAGGTTTTATTGTTTTGAAGCTGAAATAGTAGAGCGTTATGGGCTTTCTATTTATGCATGATTGAATAAATCAAAATATAGGGATCTCTTTTCATAGGGAGTTACGCATGTCATCTGCACTACTGGAACTACAGCATTTCCTTCAAAGCGCTGGGATGGCGATAACACCCCTGAACGTGTTGGTATGTACTGCCTAAGATTCTTCAGTTCTTATTGAAATCATCAATTTGTTTGTTCTATATAAATGGAACAGTGATGGTTAATCTTGGGGGACGGATAATCCTTGGGTCAAGTCTTTCGATTCCCTGTGGAAAAACTAAGAATTTAATTGTCACAGTCGCAGAGTGCTGATAAGCTGCTAACGATATTTTAAGATCTTGGCACACCCATTGACAGAGTTTAATATGTACCTTCTGTTGATCATGGTCATGCACACTACTATTCAAGGTCATTCCCTGTGCATTGATGTTCATGATATTTCTTATAACTGATAGAACCTGGTCTATCTTTGTCACGAATAATGAGCTAGCAAGCATCATCTATGTCTTGTTGCTTTTGCTGAACACATTGTTTTCTGTTTCTAGATTGGGATGGCATCCGAAATCTGGTGAGTGCCATGCCACGGACAATCAAGAGATTGGTTCTGGTTTCATCCATCGGTGTTACAAAATACAACGAACTACCTTGGAGGTATACTGCAGAATTTCAACGAAAAACTTTGGTATTTTACAATTGAACTTCCTGTCGTTGTACTAGTCTCTAAAGTCTAAAGTTGCATGCATTCCATGTGCCATCCTGAATTTTTTCCAGTTTCACTAGAGTTTAATGAAGAATTTATATCTTCAACATACTTATGAGTTTAATTCAGCAATGGTTTACCGTGAGACAGTGTACTTGTTGCATAAGATTTGCATGCTTATGCTTCGAAGTTCCATCTTAATCTTAGATTTTAATTCATTAATTTTAATGTTTGCTTCCTCAACTTCTATTACGTCACAATTTTAACCTTTACTCCTGCTATGCATTTTTCAGTATAATGAATCTGTTTGGTGTGCTCAAGTACAAGAAGATGGGAGAGGACTTCGTCCGGAATTCAGGCATACCTTTCACCATAATAAGGTATTGTGCACATAAATCCTTTTCATGGGCTCACAACAGATACATTCCACTAACACAATAATAGCTGCATCGCAGGCCCGGGAGATTGACTGATGGACCCTACACTTCTTATGACCTTAACACACTTCTTCAAGCTACTGCTGGAGAAAGACGGGCAGTTGTCATGGGCCAAGGTAACTTAGTTGTTATTCATGGATTTCTTCTGTTGCTAAGCTATCTTATTCTTGTAACTCTTCATCATTACCCCTGTTAGGTGACAAGCTTGTGGGAGAAGTAAGCAGACTAGTGGTGGCAGAGGCCTGTATCCAAGCTTTGGATATTGAATTCACAGAAGGACAAATATATGAGATCAATTCGGTGAAGGTATTATGCCTCCGAAGTGGTGTTTGACATTTCCTCATGCATTTTTTTTGTTTTGTTATTTTTGAAAAATAACCTTTGTTACGTTCAAACTAAAATATACAAAAGCTGTTTGCTTTATCACCTATTTGTTGCTCTCTCTAAAATCGGCCTCACTATGTATGCATTACTGCTAACCTCACTACTAGTATTTATCAATTGGAAGTTGTTTATCTTTTGACTGAGATGTTAATTATCACTTCAGGGCGAAGGACCTGGGAGCGACCCAGAGAAATGGAAGGAGCTGTTCAGAGCTGTTAAATCAAATTAGTGGCAATAGCTCACACTCACAGTGATGTATTTTTATTCATGTGTAGTGTACTGTTGTGGAATTCCATTGAGGCAGTTTAGTCCGTTTGTAATTAACTAGTGTATAATTCATATCATCATGCAATGAGCTTTTAGCGATTCTAATCCCAAGATCACATTGATGCTAATGAGATTTAGTACTACCCCTGTCCCAAAATGATTTCATGTCTAGATATGCATCTGGACAAATATTAGTCAGATGCATAGTAAAAAATAGTCTTGTGGGGGCGAAGGAAGTGGTTGGCCTTTACTTCTGACGGGTCGGCATCCACTTCTGATGACGGAAATTTAACTATCTGCCGAGAAGATGCCTACTAGTTGTGTTCTCAGAGTTGTTTTTTGTTCAATTTTTGGTGACTTTAGGCCGTTCTAACCAGAGGATTACATTAATTATAGAGCAAAATTTCTCATATGGTTGAATTTAATATTATTAAGCTAATAAATAGTTTAAAGAAAAGTTATAGGCAATGCTAATATAGTTTTTAAAAAAATGTACTTTGAAAGCGTGGCGCTAATAATCCATCTCCAAGTTAAAACGCGCCTTAGGCTGAATTTGTTTGGTGATTTTTCCAAGCCAACTTTTTCTTTTTTTCTATGTTTTTCAAATTATTAAATGATATGTTTCTTAAAAAATTATACGGATGTTGCTTTAAAAATTATATATATATTTTAAAAATAGCTAATACTTAATCAATCATATACTAAAGCATCATTTTATTTTACGTGCGTGAGGAATTAGTCCTCATCACCAACATCCGAACAGCAGTCTTAGTATATAAAGTTTTGCATATCTTATCAGATGAATCTAACATTGTTTTAATCTAGAGTCATTACGTCGTTTAAATCTTTTTTCCTTTCAATTTACCTTATTAGAACATTATATATCTCTATTAATTCTAATAATATATAATTTTATATAGCAAGTCTCCAAGTATATGCTTTTTTTATTTTTGTTAACTCTTTATCTCGAATTTCTCGTTGGTTTCTTATAGCCAAGCATACACAGAATCATACAAATATGAAAATTCTTCAAACAAAAATTATATATAATTTTTATATAATAACCTTTGAATAATTTATAAGCCTTAATTAATAGCTAACGGTCCATATATCATTTCACGAGAGAAGGAAGAGAGAACCCCAAACCACTTGACCACCAAAGTTCCCACTTCTCCCACGGTCCCACCCGCCCAAACCCCCACCCCCAAACCCATCCGCCGCCAACACGCCGAGAGAAGAACACCGGGGATGCTGTACATCGTGGGCCTCGGCCTCGGCGACGAGCGCGACATCACCGTGCGGGGGCTCGACGCCGTCCGCCGCTGCGCCAAGGTCTACATGGAGGCCTACACCTCCCTCCTCTCCCTCGGCCTCGACCCCTCCGCGCTCTCCAACCTCGTGCGTTTCCCCTCCCCTCCTCCTCCCTCTCCCTCTCCCTCTCCCTCTCCCTCTCCATGCCCGCCACCTGTTCGAGCAAATGCCCTGCTCCCTCTCCCTCATGCGCCACCGTTCCGCCGTTTTCTCTCCTGCGCAGGAGAAGATGTACGGGAAGGAGATCACGGTGGCCGACCGCGAGATGGTGGAGGAGCGCGCCGACCAGATGCTGCGCGAGGCCGCCGACGCGGACGTCGCCTTCCTCGTCGTCGGCGACCCCTTCGGGTAATGGTTGCTCCTCGAGAGCCTTCTGGGTACTATAAAGCTTGCTCGAGCTTGTTCGTGTGAGAGAGCCTTTTCAGTTTATGTATGTTTTAATGAGAAATTGCAGCGCAACTACACACACCGATCTGGTGGTTCGCGCCAAGAACATGGGGGTGGAAGTGAAGGTGATCCACAATGCGTCCGTCATGAACGCAGTTGGAGTTTGTGGATTGCAACTTTACCGCTATGGGGAGACCATCTCTATACCTTTCTTCACGGAGACATGGAGACCGGACAGTTTCTACGAGAAGATTCAGAACAATCGACGGCTTGGACTGCACACACTTTGCTTGTTAGGTTCGTCATACTTGCTTGATCATTTCACTGTAGTTAAAGCTCGACATTCTTAAGGAGAGAGGCAGTTGAACTTGAATGGCTGCTACTGGATGGCTTCTTTTACGGTTAACATTTCCTTACAAATTACAATCAAGGTTATGGATCTCGATTCTTATATTGGCAAATACAAGTGATATTCAAAATGTAATAACCAAAGTAATCTTTAAACATGTAAAACTGTTATATATGACAGACCCTGGATTGACAGGTAACCACTATTTCCTGTAATTTATTGCTAGCAACAGCTGATCCTGAACTGTCAAATGAACTTTTCAAGGGTAATTTTGTACATGCAACACTTCATATGTTTAGCCTAAATTTATTGAAGCTTAATAATCTTTATAGTTTAAACATCATGTTTGCTGTGTGCCTCTTTCTTCTATAGAAAGTAGTCCTTAAGAAAAAAAACACTGGCATGCTAGTACTTTCTTTTTAGATTAATCTTATGCTACTTTCACTTTTTCCCTGTTACTCCAAGTGGACTCGTTTCAATGTTCCATTATTAACGATAAACAATTGGTTTGATTATCCGATGCAGATATTCGTGTTAAGGAGCCCACGCTTGAGTCTTTATGCAGGTAATTGCATAATTTCCTGTCTAGTCTCAGTAGTGTGCATTGCTGAACTACAATTCTTCTGAGAATTAGCTATGTGCTAGAGATGCTTCATTGCTGCATTCTTTCTTCAAACAATTGATCGATATTCTGTGTGATGCAAGCAGCTTCATCAGTTGATTTTTTTATGTTGCCTTTTAGGATATATCTATTTTTTGCCATTATATTTTGTTTGCCCTTTACTCAGGGGAAAGAAAGTGTATGAACCAGCAAGGTTCATGTCTGTAAACACTGCAATAAGTCAGCTTTTGGAGGTGGAGGAACTGCGTGGGGGATCTGGTATTCTCGTGGAACCTCTTAACTATTTTTCCCAAGTTAGCTCTCTTTGATAAAATGCTCTTGAAAAGCAGGAGTTAGTCTACATATTTAACACTTAATGTGCCAGTCTTAAAAAAAGATTTAATGATGCACTGTAGTTTAACTGTAGCTAGATTTTTGTACGGTGCTTACATGTTCTACTTCATAGACCAGTAGGTCTTACTTCAAGATTAGCACTTAAAGATCACATTTTTTCCAGCATATGGCGTGGATTCACTATGCATAGGCGTTGCTCGCCTTGGAAGTGATGATCAGAAGATCGTCGCTGGACCTATGAAGAAACTACTAGATGTTGATTTTGGCCCACCCCTTCACTGCCTCATCATAGTGGGAGAGACGCATCCTGTGGAAGAAGAGATGATAGAATTCTACATGATCAAGTCGTGATGAATGAAAGTGCTTTTATGTGAGTTTCACTCCTTTCCAGTAATGAAAAAAAACAATATTTTATGCTTTCATTCGTTACAAAAGAGTTTCTACACCTTATATTCTGTGGCTAATGTTGGGTCCGTATCCATTGCCTCCACATTTTGAGTCAGGGCCTTTGTAGCTGGATACACGATCCCAGGCCTATAACTCCCTTGAATCGATACTTTGATGCTTCAGTCCGCTGTGAAAGGTCCACCAGTAGTAGTTTACTGCTCTATCGGTTGCTCATTTGTAAGTTAAACTGGGATCAGTTGTATTTTTCTTTTTCTTTTTTTTTTTGCCTGATACTGTATACTCTCAACCCAGTATTGAACCCTGTTTACATTGTGTGAGCTCATGTCTGAATGTGTTCGTGTAAAATCACCTTGAGATCAATCTTACTCATCAAGAAACGGTTACCAGAATATTAGCTACAACTGTAAACTCATGAATGAATTATGGTAACCCGTAGTACGATTCCGTGTCGTCCGATCTTTTGTGCCGTGTTTCAGATCATCTTTTGTTATCTCACCGCTCACTCTGAGTCTGGGAAGCCTTCCAGTTGCAGAGGATGAACAGTCACAAAAAAAAGCATGAATTTTATGCTTTATCGTTCGTTGCATTACATGCTTGCTATTTCTCTTCACCGGATAGGGGTGTACTGCTCCATCTGCAGCTGGTGCAGCGCGGCTTCGGAGCCGAAGCTGTGGCGTCCCGGCGACCTCCGGGACCGGGACCTCGTCGGCGTCATGGGCCCCTTCACCCGCGGCGACCGCTGCGCCGCCGCCGGCCGGCTGGACCTCGCGAAGACGATGGAGGGGATCGGCGACATGGAGGGGATCGGCGACAGCAGGCGGTCGGCGAACGGGAAGCACTGCTCGGAGTAGGCGTCCGCCGCGCCGACGCCGGAGCGCTCCTTGGGCGTGCTCATGGACCGGAACTTGGCCTTGGCGGACGCCGTCGAGGCCATGTACCCCGGGAACGGCGCCGCCGCGCCGGCGTCGTCGTCCCTCGCCGGCGTGCGCCTCCCAGCCCGGGTGAAGGACCGCCTGGCCGAGTACCCGAGCTGCCTGTCGACGTCGTCGTCGTCGTTGGGGCCACCGCCGACGCAGGCGAGCCTGTCGGCCCTGGACCTGGAGCGGAGCACAGTCGGCGCCGACGCCGGCGGCGGACGTTCGTCGTCGGCGACGGCGGCATCCCTGCTTGGAGATTGGTGCGCGACGGGTATGTCCTTGTCGAACGGCGGCTGCGATCCGACCCACTCCTCCAGCCAGCTCCACCGCTGGTTCAGCGTCTCCATCTCCTCCCTGCTCATCGGCTGCCTCCTCATCCCACCACCAACCTTCTCCTGCCAAAATTATTAACAGCTCTCGATCAGTCACCCGACGAGTGGGCCCACCCAGACAACTGAACAGCAGCCACGGGCCCGCGCTGTCAGTGACTGGGAACGTGACGTCGGCGGGAGAAAAGGTGAGATGACGTACGCTCTGGTGGAGCGAGGCGTACTGCAGCGCGCGGACGCGCTTGAGGGCGGCCTCCTCCCTGCTCCGGCTCATGGCGCTCATCTCCTCCTTCGACAGCGTGCTGCTGTCCCACCCCTTGCTCTGCTGCTGCTCCTGCACGCACCAATCACATTCACATTCTTCATTCTTCAGTAAACATCCCCGACACTTCATTCACTGCCTCGCCGGCCGAAATATGCCAAGCTCTCTTCTTTTTACTGTTACTACGAGCACCAACCAAGTACTTGATGCAGCCCAGCCGGATGGGTGGATGGACAGACAAGTAGTATATATCGTAGGAAAAGAAGAGCCAGCTGACAGCAGAATAGTGGTGCAAAGCAAAAATGATGTGTGTGTAGGGGGACTCTTTTCATCTCTTAATATCCACTCGTCCATCTAAACAGTCATTAAAAAAATTTAACACAATAAATTAATATAAAATTTAATTTTTTTTCAATTGGTAGAAATCGTATGGTTATAAAATGATATATTTTATATTAATAGATGTTGTTAAAATTTTAACCATTTAGATAACAAATATGAAAAGAGACCCTCTAAAGGGATGAAAAACCATATCCGTGTAGATGTGGACAGGCGCAAGAACAGAAGCAGCAAGAATCGGGCACATGCATGTGCATGTGTATGGCTGTCCTGGCGATGGCGCACCACGACACCGACGTGACGCGCCCGGGTCGCCGTCTGCACTCTGCGGTGCCGCCCACCCGCACCACATGCCGCGCATGTGCCCAGCAAATCATTCGCACGTTCGCTAGCCGGTGAGAGTGTTTCACGAGGAGTATTACTTACGTGAACGGCGGCGGCGGCGGCGGCGGCGTAGTACAGCTCCCTGCCTCGCCGGAGCAGGGCGTCCATGCCGTCGGGCGCCGGTGAAGCGGCTGGGTGGTCGGCGGCGGCGGAGGAGGCCCTGGCGCGCTGCCGCGCCTGGATCTTCATGAGCGACTCGAGGCCGCGCAGCGTCGCCGCCGTCTGCCGCCGCACCGCCTGCCCCCGGATCAGCGCCTGCAGCCGCACCAGCCCCTTCAACGCTCGCAGCGCCCGCCTCGCCTGAAAAAAAAAAAGAAAAAGAAACAAAGCACTTTCGGATTAAAGCAACAGAAAATGTATTGATACGAAGACATTTTGGTAACGAATCAGTATCAAATTGCTGCGAAATCCATTCAAAATGGACAAAATCCGAAGCTTTGAAGCAAAACTGAAATGTTTAAGTATTTGTCTTTTGTTTTGTTATGGAGGATGTTTGTTTCACTTACGAGGTATCCGCGGTAGACGGATTGGATCATAAGGGCGGCGTGTTCGTGGCTGTACGGCGTCGGCGTCGGCTTCGTCGCCGGAGCCGATGCGGGCGTCTTCCCGGTGAGGCGGACTACTTCGGCGGCGGCGTGCGCGGCAGCGACGGCCGCCTCTGCGGCCGCCGCGGTGGCGAGCGCGACCGCCATGGCGTGCTTGCTCTGCTCGTCCTCCGCCTGCCTGATTTGCTCCTCCTCCATCGCCGGCGGCGGCGCCGGCAGCGCGAACGAGTGCTGCGTCTTGAGCTTGCCCGCGAACATCCACCTCTTGCTCTTCACCTTCTGATCACTCAATCAACGACACCTCCTCCTCGTCAGCTAAACACATTAACGAATTCTCGCAAAATTTCATCAAAATTTGTGGCAAGAATCAGTCAGTGCAAACCTTGTCCGGCTTGGGCTTCTGCTTCGGCTCCGAGACGAAGAGCCGCTTGATGCGCTCGAGCCATCCCCTCTTCTTCCTCTCCATGTCGCAGCTAGCTTCGTGCAAGTAGCTACTACACACCTCGTCAGTGTCTGAACCGAGCAAAATCTGAAGCAAGAAACGCATCGCCATTACCAGAAATGCAGATGAAATAGTACTTAAAAAAACAAGAATTGGTAGTAGTAGCTCGCATGTCTCAATCGTAAGATTCAAGGAAATGTTGACGAAAGCTGCGGCAGGACGAGGGCACTTTGCTGCCAGCACAAGCCACTGTTCGTCAGTGGTGACAGTCACAGTGTCCGAGCAATCAAGAAACGGAAAAAATAAAACACATTAAAATTCAGAGTAGGACTGCTGCATTGGATTCGGTTGATGATTTGCCGTTGCGTTTGTCAGTAATCTGAAGTTTTAACAGTTTTTAATCATGCAGTGGGCGCCATTTCGAGGCTAAAGCCAGTAAGTGGTTAGCTAGGTGCTTTCTTGTGTCACCTGCTAATTCCATAAACAGATCAAACTAAAAACACCAACCGGAATGCCTAGTTTTGATGTGACAAATCACATCATAGATGTTCTTTACAGAATGTGAAGATTTCCATCTGAATCATCTCATGGCAACTGAACGAAGAACAGAACATAACAGGAGCAAAAAATGATACTAGGAGCTTTGCACTGCATCTGAACTTACTCTGAAACGAGAGCACGGTGGAAGAAGGAAGAAGAGGGAGATGAAGAGGAAAGTGAACACACAATCGAATTAATCAACCATGAGTCCCAAAAGATTAACTGAATCAAGTGCCAAGACGAGAGTACCTTGCAGAGTAATGGTAGGGAGGCTAGCTCTGAGTGATCCAAGGACTCTTTCCACTCTCAGCAGCTAGCTGCTTGTGGATGAGTGGTGACACAGACCGGAGGCTCATGTAAGATCAGATCATGCTCTGCCTGCCATATGAGGGAGGAAGAACCAATTTCCAGTGGAAAGCCAGCAGGTCATGCCTCACCATCTCAGAGAGAACCCCACATGAATCAAGAGCTCTCTCTCTCTCTCTCTCTCTCTCTCTCTCTCTCTCTCTCTCTCTCTCTCTCTCTCTCTCTCAATTTATACGGAGTACAAGATGTACATTTGCAAAGAGCCCTTCAGATTTGGCAAGGTGTAAAACGCCCTGCACCTTCTGCCATGTCTGATTACCTCAAGAGGACCCTCAACTTAAGTACTAGTACTACTTAACATGTGAGCTTGCCGCTAAACTGAGTTGTTGACAGTGAGAAAAGATACTATCAGAATACAAGTGTGATGTAGGAGTATTCCTTTTACATTGTATACAAAGAAACTAAGAATTGCTACTAGGTGATATTTTACAGAAACCAAGGAGGCTAAGAATGCCACTCTTTCTTCCTCGTTTTCTGCACTTTTTTCTTTCAGCCCGTTGATGCAGCAGAGTGTGCTGCATTTTGGTACTAGAAACAACAAACGGAACGGATGGTATTGGTGCCCACTTGAGAAGTAAACAAAAACAAAATTAAAAAGGGGGTCAGGAAGGCAGGCTGGTCCGCAGCCGCAGCAACGCATGAATGAAAGTCGTTTTTGTGGGCGCACTGCACTGCCGCCACAGCTGAGCGCTGTCCGAATGAAGATCCGATCAAAGACCCAAAAGCCGAAAAACAACGCTTGTTTAAGGACACCCATCAGCCCTGGGCCTCCCAAAACACATGTCTGTGATGACTGTGAACAAAACATCACATTGGACGAGTCCTTAGAACAAAAAGAAAATGTAGAAAGAAAGAAGAAGAAATTTCATGCGTTTCAAACGGGGATGTAGAAATTACTATGTATTTTATAGTCGTTGTTGTGGAGGATTTAATGGTTTGCCGCTCTTTAGACCGGAGGTTCGGTTATTTGACAGTTTGGGCCACATGTCATTGACTCAAAGGGTCTCACGTAGCCGCAATGTAAAGGATGGCAAACCATCGAATATACCTTTTATTCGTCTGTGTATTTGGCCGTCACGTCGGTTTATGATCGGACGGTCGTGATGTTGGGTATCGCAAAAGATGTTGGCTAGGTGGGTGATTACTCTTTATCCACAAAAGAGAAGAGGATGGCCTCCTGACGGTCAGGAATCTGTGATGAACCCTAAAGGGGCACTTTGCTCAATTGATGGCAAGAAATAGTACCATTTGACCTGTTTTCCACAGGACAAAGGTTGGACCTTCAGATCCAATCCACCATCTTGCATTCCATGGAAAGAAAGGCAAGGCAATAATGCCAGCAACCATGTGGGCAGGCCATGCTCCTCCACTGATGAGAGGAGGAGAAGAAGACCATTAGACTATTGCCAGCCTTTCATGCACACAAAGCCTAGCTATCTGAACAATTATTAAAGCCATCTTAACATTCAGAAAGCAAAATGCTACTACTACTATCTCTCACTCTTAGAGATGCCATGCTAGTGATGCTGCCACAATCAATTCAATTAACCTCCTATAAGCTCAACTGCAGATCTTGGATTATGCAGAGCAAGAGGAAGTAAAGTAAACAGTGGCATTGCATAATCTGGCCAGTGTTAGGTGAATATGGTTTATGTCCTGCTTGATCTTGCATTGCTGCAGTTCTGTGTAGTGTACTGCTAGTAGGCCATTTAGGGTGGTCATATGAGCTTACCCTTTTTGACCTTTTGTCAAGGCTAAGCTGTAACAACTGTTGCACTCATCACTCAGATGGTAACCTATTGATAACAGTACATTACTGCTCACTTAATGTACTGCTAGATCATTGGTAAGTAGGAGTAAGTACTAATTACTGTTGGGTGGCCAGATGAATCATCAGCTTCTTCAGAAGCAAAGACAGGCTTTATTCGCTTATCCCTTTCACTACTGCAGTAGAATTCAATCAGATCAGTACTACTATACTTCAGTCATCAGTCACTGTGCGCTGCACATGTTTAAGACCTGCATCTGCATGATATGGCTCACATCTCTCATCATCTCACACAAACATCCTCAGGAACATGTTGCATTTTTTTTTCTGCAGAGATGAGTTGTTTGCATGTGTACAGGAGTCGAAGGGACCAAGACTTTTGGCAGACTCCCTGCCAAAGATTCTACATATGCATATGCATTTGCCAGCCAAAATGTGAAATTCAGCCAGTGCATGGAATCAATCGAAGTGGATAGAAGAAATCGGTCTGGTTTTTTAAGTTGGATTGGCTCCAAGATCCAATGGCAAGCTTGGGTTGACTTGGGAGCTAAATAAGCTGGAAGAAGTGTTTTTACTAATGGTTAAGCCTGTATTGAGATCTTAACCAGCCACAGTTTCTTTTTTACTGTCTGCGTCTGCAGACCCTGCAAGCAAGCATGAGTTTATTACTACTACCCTGCTAGGGCTAGTGATCTTACTACTAAAATGCTGAGGTAATTACACAGCCTATGAGTCATCGGCCTGCGTATTACTGATTGTTAATACCATACTTATATAGTTACTCCTCATTGGACACTTTTTCTGTTATTGCGTATTTGCATGCTTGGACAAGCCTACCTTCACAAGGATTGTCTGAATAATGTAATTAGGAGCTACTACTATTCATAGGCAGCTTAGCTGCAGCTCACTCGATGTGAGAATCTCTTGGTTAAGACCGACCTAGGGTTCAAATTCCTTGGCAGACTGCATGGATCTTAGAAACAAAACTTGATTAATTTACATGAGCAAATATTCCATCCGGATCTTGTCTTCTCACTGTGCCCTTGATCTATCCCATCGTTTGCTACCTTATACTAAGTACTACGCCATTTGTTCCACGATATAAGATATAAGGCATGATCAAACTCGATCAGTCTTAAACATAATCTTTAGCATATAATTTTTATATGCAATAAAATTATAATCATATAAAAGTAGATTCAAATATAAATCAAATAATAATATTTTTAGCAAATAAAATTTAATTCTTATTATATTAATTATTGGTTAAACATTTTGGAAGTTAAATTTTAAAATACATGTGCACTGTAAAATCAAAGTGTTTGATTATTCAGTTTGTGATGAACAATTGGTTTTTAAAGATAATTGGTTTTGACATTTAGAAGTATTTTTTAAGTGGATTTGATGATTTTGAGATGATGAATAGTGATCTGATGGTGAACAGTGTTTTTGACCGTGTGATCCAGTTAGACCGGGCAGGTGGTGTCGGTCAAACCGGCTTGTGTTGCATGGTCAGACCAGTCAGTCCGACGGTCTGACCATCCAATTCTGTGTCCATTTCAGTTTCGGGATTTTTCTTTGGATATCCATGATTAATCTATGTTTATGACTTCTAGATGGATACTATGCATATATAATAATGTTGTATGCTAATGTTGAGTCAAGTTGGTGAGAACTTATGCTTGGATATGGTTTCTTGGTTGATTCATGTGTAGGTGTCTCTTGATGTCTCGGGAGAGTGTTGCCGGTGATGGATTGGGAGTCAACTTGAGAGAAGATGACGTTCGGACGATCAAGATATTACGCAGGATGCTTAGGCTAAAGAACAATGCATGTGGTTGGTGAAGATTTTATATGGCATATGATGAAGATAATGTGTATGTATGGGATATGGAGTCAAATTTGAAAGGAATACAATTTTGGTATGATTGGAGTTTGTAAAGTTTGTTTCTTTTTATGGGAATGTTTTCTAGGAGATTATGACTTCTTGTATGAGTTGAATTCATGGCTTTAAGCTGTGGATCTATGGTTATAAGTAGTGAGGGAGGTTGATGCCTATCGATATCGATTTTGTTAAAGTTGAGTTGAGACAAAAGCTAGGGTTTCAAGTTTAGTTGAGGTTTTTGAGAGGAGTGTTGTTGCTCTACTTTGTAAACACGAATAGAAGCAATAAAGTTCAGTCTACTTTGAGAGATTTTTTATTTGTGTTTCCTCGGGTTTTTGTCGGTCACATCGACGAGACACCGACGGTCAGACTGGCGGCTTCACACCGGTTAGACCGATGACTTCGAGGCGGTTAGCTAATGACGGCGACAACAGAAAGAGGCGACATGAAGGACAGTTGGACTGGAGCTACAACACCGACCAGACCGAAGGTCTATGGGCCGTCAGACTGACACATTAGTTATGGTTAGATAGAGTTCCATTGGATTCGAGGATAACTTTTAATTTCGCTAAAAGTTTAGTTTTTTGATACTACAACTACTTACCTTTTTTTTGGTTGAGCATAGTTCTACTTTTTTTTTGGTTGAGCATAGTTCTTGTTGTTTGATCCTATACATATTTTATGTTAATACTATTGAACGGAGAGAGTACTTCTATGTAAGATCAGCAAATTAAACCAAGATTAGCAGTACGTCAGTCTGCGATGGAATATAGTCAGAAGTGGGTGCCACAAATTTCTTTGACGTCTCTACAAAAAGACCATATCCCTGTACACCACGTTGCTTTTGCCTTTAGTTTTCTTTTCGGTGGCAGCAGTAGCTACTACTAGTTAAAACAGCTTAGTACAAATAGTACGTCCGTTTGAGCCATCGTGTCCCTCGTTGGCTGTCAGAGTTGAAGGCCTGAAGCTTTAAGATTGGACATGACTTTAATTGTGCAGGTTAATTCGGTTGATCAGTTTGGCACACAAGCATAAGCATGACAGACACAGCTAGTGCTGGATCTCCAAGGCATTAATCACATATGATTTAGAAAAAACCGCAAGACGTATTCGACCTACTCCTTAATTACTGAATGATTAGATTCAGAACCACAAACCAGCAAAAGGAATGTATATGTAAATACACTTCCTGCGGTATGATGTCGAGGGCACGCAGACGATGAAATCATGAAATTTAGGTGATTGCTAGATTTGAGCCATTAAAAAATTCCAAAATTTTCAATCGAATTCCTTCTCTTCTCTTACGATGGCCCGTGCAAGGATTGAGAAAGAGGTGAAGAGAGTGAAGATAAGGTTTTCCTGATATGAAGGGATGACTCGAGAGACAGCGGACACGAATGAGTGAAATTGACACCGTAAAAACTGCATCCCACATGGTTAGAGGAGGACGGTTGATAAGGTTGAAAACATGATGAGGGACAACTATGAAAGAGGGAGTGGCAATAAATCCAATGGCAAGAGCCGTTGGATACGAGAAAAGGAAGGAAAATGAGTAGGGGATTCGCTGGTGTGGAAGAAGAAAGAGTGCGACGGAGATGGTTAGGCAGAGAAAAGGATACCGACAAGACAAGAATGATGACATGTTTACGATGAGAGGTCGAAAAGGGAAAAAGAAATACATCGTACGAAGAAAAAGAGAAGGTAGATCTAGGGAAGTTTTGTACGAAGCTTAAAGCCATCCGGTCCATCCAAATTTTGATTGATTTTTTTCAAGGTGTCTAAAACAGTACAAAGTCCCTCAAATGTAGGATGCAAAAAGGACCAGTTAGCTTTACTGGATTTATGTTTCTTTTTTAATTTCAGGACTTGGCTGAATTATGTTTGATGCAGAGGACCAATAGCCTAACACTGGTGTGTCGCTGATGAAAGTCACAAGAAATCCGGTTAAAAAAAAGGGGGGCTGAATTTTGGACACGGTGAAAGCCTGAGAGGGCCAATCACGTCGATCAATCGATCGATGGCAATGCATGATCTGTAGCGGCGTGGCCGTTATGTTCCCCAACCGCAGGATATGCACAGGGGAATGACACATGGCTGCCCCTGCCTCTGCCTCTGCCTCTGCCTCTGCCTCTGCCTCACTTGTTTCTCTCAAAAGGACACTCGTGTATGTATGCGTGAATCAGCTGCAATCACGCGGTAGCACTGTTCGATTTCATGGCATGGATGGCTTCAGTTCTTCTGAATCCATGAAATCTGGCACTGGCATGTTTGTTGTTAATAAGTCTGTGCACTGCACGGCCAGCTCGGTTGGTTGGCTGCTTAGGTGCCATGCGACTATACGGGAGAGTAGACGCCTGCACAGGTAAACGATAGGGCAGCTGTACAGTCTTGTTACAGTAACACATGTACCCCTTTAAATAGAAATGAAAAAAATAGAGAAATAAAAAAATTATGATATGAGTACAAGTGTAAAACAAGATTGTAAAAAAAACACAGAATGATTGTCTGATTAGACTAAAAAACATATAAATTTAAGAAGAGATAAAAACTCAAAGGAAATTTTCCATGAGGTACAACTTCATGTTAATTTTTTTTCAAAACTTACGTGAAATGAGGCATTCTATAAAAATTTTATAGATTTAATCCTTTGATTATACTATATATGAAAAAATAAAAATTTTATAGATAAAATCCTTTAAAATTCTTGTGATTTTCCTTTGAATCGATGGAGCCGTACTGTGTACGCTCACTGTTCAGACCATTTGGCCCTAATACACGCCCTACCTGGCTATAAAACGAGCAGCAGGGGAGCAACCAGCCAGCAGTGCCAGGTACAAGCCGTGAACAGATCAGAAAAACATGTTTATAAGATGGCTTTCTTTCATGGTTTTAAATCCTCAGCTATATCTATTGTTATCTTTATTTTTGGATATAACTATTTAAATAAGATATAATTTAGTCACTATAGTCCTATTTAATTTATTATTATCTATTTGAGAAATCCAGTCGCTAAATGCATTAGCCGACGATTTAAAACTTTCTAGTATGTTCTTTTAGCTCTTTTTACTTTCTTTTAGTTGAGAGACACCAAAAAGTTAGGGTAATATGAAGAGCAATAAATGGGCCGATCGATGTGTAGGCCGCTGAAGGAAAGCGCTGCGCTGCGCTACGCGGCTGGTGGCGTAAATCAGAGGCGGGCCCAACTGTAGCCTTTGGTGGGCCCTTTCAGGCCCAGTTTCGTTTGCCATTACTGCTTAGTTGGGTTAAAAAAAACCTGCTCAAGTCTGAGTTGGCCAAAATTGTTCCTTGGTTGGGTTAAAATCTGACTATTTGAAATTACCATGCATACAACTTTTAGATTGATAATGATTTTTCCCAATTTCATGGTACAATAAAAAATATTTTTATTTTATTTATGCACGGCTACTAAACCGACTCGGGTCGTATGTATTTGCAGGGCCGGCCCTCATAGCGAGTAATAAAACAAAGACTCTATAATGTTAGTATTTTTTTTATTTCAATTACGAAAGACACACACGTATACACTATCATAGATGCACACTATATTCATATAGTCATGACTTTGTTTCTTAACATATGTCCAAAAAACATAGACCAAAGACGCACCTCAAATCTCAATATATTTTTGAATGAAAACACGCTCAAATGTGCGTAATATCTAGGGTCCCTAGGATTTGTACCGCAATGAACGAGTTTGTTTAAATAGGAAGGAATGTTTAACCGTACACATTATTAAATTAGGTGATAATTGAAAAAAAATATAATACTATAAAAAGAATTCAAGTGTATAATATCTTATATGGCTGCTAAATACTAAAAATACGTCATCTGTCAAAAAAATTATGCAAGAACTTAGAGGAACAAATCAACTGTGAAGATTGCGCTATAGATATACTAAAGCTTAATTACCATCAACATCTGATAAAGTGTTGTTTATTTGGTTTGGTGTTTAGAGCACTATTTAAATATAGACCACAGTAGATAACATGATACGATTATGTTTTCAAAAGAGCTTAACAAATACAACTCAAAACATCATATAAAATTGTATAAATATATGACTAAACTACGTATGTATATGGCGTATATGGCCGAGGGCCCTGACGGCAGGGGCCCAGGGCGGTGGCATTGCCCGCCCTGCCCTAGGGCCGGCCCCTGTATATTTGGTTTACTACCTAAGATCCAACAAATAATATTTTATGAGGGTTATTTATGTTACATGTTGGTTTGTGAAGAAAGCTTTAGACATTATGAAAATTTTTCATGGATGGATGCCCATTACTAATTCTTGATGCATTACAGAATCGTAAGTAGTGTCTGACAAAAACTAAATTGTCATTTTTCGTTACTA
This sequence comes from Oryza australiensis, assembly GCA_019925245.2. Classification (NCBI taxonomy): domain Eukaryota; kingdom Viridiplantae; phylum Streptophyta; class Magnoliopsida; order Poales; family Poaceae; genus Oryza; species Oryza australiensis. The sequence continues at coordinate 201,749 of JAIFGZ020000119.1, forward strand.
TCCAAACATTTTTTAATGTCTAGATAAAAAACAACAAACCATATCCCATAGGCCACATTTCTGTTCCACTTGCAATTCTTCAAACCTGCCAACTGCTCTCCAACAAAAATAAAATAAATTGTACTTTGCACAAGATAAAACACAAATTGTTTTAATTTAAACCAGATTTAACACATATTTTCAGTTTATACTTGTTGTCTTTAAATAAATTTCACTTAGCACGGGACGTACATCATTAAACCTATAAAAATTTCATCAAATTTTATAAAATATAGATAAAACCATGTGAAACGTAGTCTAAATTAAAAAAACGATAAGTTTCACTTGTGATTTGCAAGATTTTCCTTCAGTTTTATGGTGCAATCTAGTGCAAAATAATTATTTTGATATACCCTGGTGCAAAGTAAAAACATGTGCTAAAACTCGGTGCTGTGAAAAAAAACATTCTACCCTGTACAAAAAACAATTTACTCACAAAAATATTTTTAAAAACAACTCGTCTCTAGAATGCCGGAACTTAAACGACAGGGGGAAAAGAAGAAAAGAGAGACAATTTTCATCCTAGCAGCAGTCGATGATCAGATCTCCACCGTCCGTCGTCGTCGTCCTCCCCTCTCCCCTCTCCCCTCTCCCCGATCTCTCAAATTTCCGACTCCCAACTCACCCCGCAACCCCTCCCTCCTCCTCGCCGACCAAGTGCGACCCCATCGCGCGCGCGCGCCCACGCCCACGCCCCGCCACCCACCGCCGCAGCCGCCGCCGCGCGCGGAGATCGCCGAGCACCCCGCACCCGCGGTCGGAGGCGCGGTCGGCGAGGCAGGCTAGGCTCGCCGGGGCGAGATGAGCGGGCACGACTCCAAGTACTTCTCCACCACCAAGAAGGGGAGATCCCCGAGCTCAAGGAGGAGCTCAACTCCCAGTACAAGGTCAACCACAGACCCTCCCCTCCCTCCCTCCCCGTCTCTCCGGTTTCCGTAGCTTCCCGTGCCTGTGGGGGTCGGTTCGTTCCGGATCCAGATCTGGGCGGGTCGCGGCGATCGCTTGTAGATCTGCGGGTTTTCGGTTGGTTTTCTCGCGGGGTTCGGCTGTGTGTGCGGAGGGTTCGATTTGGCGCCGCGGGTGCAGATTTCGGTGTGCCGTGGCCTGGGCGAAGAATGAATTGTGGTTTCCAAGGTAGGCGCGGGATTGTGGCTGCCTGTGTTGCTTGCAGCGGCAGATGAAACCATGAATGGACTGAATTCCCTCGTCCATTTCGTAGCTTCTACTGGAAGGAGTTGATTCGAATGCTTTCGTTGTTTAATGCATAGTCAGATGAACTAGCCGGGCCTTCATATGACAGAAGCACCATGCCGATGTGCATATGTTTACCTCAAGCGTACGCCACTAGGAACATAATTACATGCTTTTAGTTGCCAATATATATATTATGTTATTAACACCGGAAACTAGCATGTTGTAGAACTTGCACATCTTGCTGTTGAAACATCAGCAAGGGTTTTATCCTTCATTCATATTTTGTGTGTGAATGATTGTGCACAGAACAGAATTAACATTGAAATGCACATTTCACGTGTATGTTTGAAAAGCATATTGTTTGCTAAAAAAAGAAATAAGAAACATATTCACTAGACCACTGCTACAAACCAGGGAGATAAATAAACATATTGTTATTTGGGATAAATCATTTCTGCACTATTGTGCTAATTTTGAAAGCATGCATTTATGCTTCATTATGATATTAGTGGAGAGAGGAAGTGTGGCATGTAGGCTGTAGCAAGATAAATTGGATCATGTGATCAGTAATTCAGTACATGTACAGTGATACCAAAAAAATATTGGACTTGCATACAGGAACAAAATTATGGTTCTAAAATTTTCATACCAAGTTCTTGTTTATTTTGACATTCAACAAGTAAGTTACCTTTTGCAATTTCTGATATCTGATTTATTGTTCGAAATATGTTCTGCAGGATAAGAGAAAAGATGCTGTCAAGAAAGTTATCGCTGCTATGACTGTTGGAAAAGATGTTTCATCTTTGTTTACCGACGTTGTGAACTGCATGCAGACTGAGAACTTGGAGCTGAAGAAACTAGTATATTTATATCTGATTAACTATGCCAAAAGTCAACCTGACCTTGCCATACTTGCTGTAAACACATTTGTTAAGGTAATAAACTGCAGTCATCCTTGTAACAAACTGTTATACAGAAAAAAGCGCTGCTATGGTAAAACATGACCTTTTCATAGAAACTAATAAGATGATTCATGAAATGAAACTTTTGCAGGATTCACAAGATCCAAATCCACTGATTCGTGCTTTAGCTGTGAGGACAATGGGTTGCATCCGTGTGGACAAAATCACAGAGTATCTCTGTGATCCTCTTCAAAGATGCCTCAAGGTTTTTTTTTGGTAGTTTCTAGAACTTTTCAGTCAAGTTGACCTCTTCCATCTAAATCTATATTTGGCTCTTGAATTGCACACAGGATGATGATCCATATGTACGGAAGACTGCAGCTATTTGTGTTGCTAAGCTTTATGATATAAATGCTGAGCTAGTTGAGGACAGAGGATTCCTAGAGGCCCTTAAAGACTTAATATCTGACAATAATCCTATGGTAGTTGCCAATGCTGTTGCCGCGCTTGCAGAGATTCAGGACAACAGTGCTCGTCCAATCTTTGAAATCACCAGTCATACGCTGTCAAAGCTTCTGACTGCTCTGAATGAATGCACAGAGTATGATGCAACTTTTGATGTATTGAGTTTTGAACCTATTTGGATATTAAAAATACAGTCTGCTTAACATATTTGGTGTATTTGTAGATGGGGCCAGGTTTTTATTTTGGATTCTCTGTCAAGGTACAAAGCAGCAGATGCCAGGGAAGCAGAAAATATAGTGGAACGGGTTACACCCCGTCTCCAACATGCAAATTGTGCCGTTGTTCTTTCTGCTGTAAAGGTAAATTATTACCTGATTCGCTTGCATTAGAAAAAACAGTTGTTTTATAGACAGGTTGTTGTGCAGTCTGTACATTTTCTATGTGGTTACCATATACCGGTATATCATCATAGTATTGAGTATTTGAGTACGTACCTGTAAGGCTTTTTTTAATATTATTATTGGTATTGTGAAGTCCTCAGTACATAGGTAGCAGAGTGGATTTTTTTTTCTGAGGAGCAAACAAATTAGGAAATTAATGTATGGCCAAATCATCAACAGCATTTACTGTTTTTTTCTTTAAATGTGTTCCTTTTCATTTAGCGTGATGCTTTACCTATTGTAGTATACTATCTCCTTTTATACCAGATGTAAACTTTTGTTGATGCTATACTTTTTCCTGTGTGTAGATAATCCTTTTACAAATGGAGCTCATTACTAGCACAGATGTTGTCCGTAATCTCTGTAAGAAAATGGCACCCCCTCTTGTTACACTTCTGTCGGCAGAGCCTGAGATTCAGTATGTAGCGTTAAGGAACATTAATCTGATTGTTCAGAAAAGGCCTACAATTCTTGCACATGAAATTAAGGTGACATATTTTCTTCCTCATCTGAGCCACTCATTTCCAGTAATGCAAATGTGTTACTGACCCAACAGGTTGTTCTTGCAACAGGTCTTCTTTTGCAAGTATAATGACCCAATATATGTTAAGATGGAAAAGTTGGAGATTATGATAAAGCTTGCCTCTGACAGAAACATAGATCAGGTAAAAAATCTGCTGTTCCTTTTATATTATTATTGTGTCCAGCGCATGTTCGTTGCAATGTAAGACTTCTTTTAACTAAAGGTTTTTCTGCTTTTGTATTGGCCTCATGGGTACCAGAAGTGCTTTTGCATTGTTGGAAGAAAGGCTAAATAATTATTACATCAGTTTTAAAAATTGGATTAACTTGCTAACCGTGTTGAATGTCTTACTCCTTGTGGAGCAGATGGTTTCTTTTCTGCAAATTTTGTTCAAGAAGCTAACAGAGCTCCTTCTATAGGTTCTATTGGAATTCAAAGAGTATGCCACAGAGGTGGATGTTGACTTTGTCCGCAAAGCTGTTCGTGCTATTGGAAGATGTGCAATTAAGTTGGAGAGAGCCGCTGAAAGGTGCATCAGTGTTTTGCTTGAGCTGATTAAGATAAAAGTTAATTATGTTGTGCAGGAGGCAATAATTGTTATTAAGGACATCTTCAGGCGCTACCCTAATACGTGAGTACTGTGGCATGGCAGATCAATGTTCTATATTATGTAACAAAGGAACTCTTCAAATTTTTTTATTGTTTTTGCTCAAGAATTGCATCTATAAAATTATCTATTTTCTTGCCGAAAATGCAGGTATGAGTCGATCATCGCAACACTGTGTGAAAGCCTAGACACCTTAGATGAACCAGAGGCTAAGGTACTATTCTATGAAACCTGTCTAGGTAATCTATTGCATTTTTGTGCACTTACATGTTTATTTTTCTCCAGGCATCAATGATTTGGATTATTGGGGAATATGCTGAAAGAATTGACAATGCTGACGAACTTCTTGAGAGCTTCTTGGAAACGTTCCCAGAAGAACCAGCGTTAGTTCAATTGCAGTTACTAACGGCAACTGTTAAGTTGTTCCTTAAAAAGCCAACTGAGGGGCCCCAACAGATGATACAGGTTGCAATTCTCAGCTGGTTATTTGTATGTTTGTGCACTTGGTAATGCTTAGAGATTGTTGAGCACGGAATGATTTTTGTCTTGGTGTGGATTTGCCTAAAAAATAGTGGTTAGACTCACGCTTGTGTGTTGATGAAAAGGCATAATAGAGACATATGTTTTGAACTGATTGATCAATTTATGCAATGAACAGTTGCTTCTTCCAATAAGCATGATAAGCCTGCTATTACTTCTTTATTTGTTTATTGTAACAAAGAATCTGTTCACTGTCTAATTTGCAATAACTTTTATCATGTAGGCTGTTCTCAATAATGCAACAGTCGAAACAGATAATCCCGATTTGCGGGACCGAGCTTATATATACTGGCGACTTCTTTCTACTGATCCTGAGGTATCATATCATAACCCCTCACCCTTACCCTTATTCAAAGCTTGGTTAAATAGCACTCTTACCATTTATATATGTTTGGCTTCCTGCAGGCAGCTAAAGATGTAGTTTTGGCAGAGAAACCTGTGATCAGCGATGATTCCAACCAGCTTGATTCTTCTCTCCTGGATGATCTGCTAGCCAATATTTCTACCCTTTCATCAGTTTATCACAAGCCTCCAGAAGCATTTGTTAGCCGCGTTAAAACAGCTCCTAGGGCTGATGATGAGGAGTTTGCTGATACAGCTGAAACAGGATATTCGGAGTCACCATCTCAGGGAGTTGATGGGGCATCACCTTCCTCTAGTGCTGGCACTTCTTCTAATGTTCCAGTGAAGCAGCCAGCAGCACCAGCTGCTCCTGCTCCAATGCCAGACCTTCTTGGTGATTTGATGGGTATGGATAACTCCATTGTTCCTGTTGATGAACCAACAGCACCTTCAGGGTCAGTATATTTTTATGGTTTTTGCTAAGGTGTCTCGTGGCATATTCATTTAATTATTTTGTATGACTAGGACAAGTTTTTGATCATATTGGCTTTTCTTGTTCTTCCCTTTTGCAGCCCTCCACTACCTGTTTTGTTGCCATCAACCACTGGCCAAGGACTGCAGATCAGCGCACAACTAGTGCGGCGTGATGGCCAAATATTCTATGATATATCTTTTGATAATGGCACTCAAGCTCTGCTAGATGGATTCATGATTCAGTTTAACAAAAATACCTTTGGCCTTGCAGCCGGTGGTGCACTTCAGGTGCCAACTATCTTTTATAAGTATAAAACATTTTCTTATTGAAATTCAATTACATGTACTGAACGTGGTGTTATTCTATGAATAAGGTCGCTCCACTGCAACCTGGGACCTCGGCCAGGACGCTACTACCTATGGTGGCATTCCAGAATCTCTCTCCTGGAGCACCAAGCTCACTGCTGCAGGTTGCGGTGAAGAATAATCAGCAACCTGTGTGGTACTTCAATGACAAAATTCCTATGCATGCCTTCTTTGGTGAAGATGGCAAAATGGAACGAACAAATTTTCTTGAGGTAAAAGCGCTAACATGTATTATATTGCATTATTCACAACAGTAGTCAATTTAATTAACTCAATGGATTTCTGTTGCTTGGATGGCCTCAGAGTGTGTGTAAATTTTCTAAACAAAATCTCATGATTCTCTTGCAGGCCTGGAAATCTTTACCTGATGACAATGAATTTTCGAAAGAGTTACCCTCTTCTGTCATCAGCAGCGTAGATGCGACCATTGAGCACCTTGCAGCATCAAATGTGTTCTTTATTGCGAAGAGGAAAAACGCAAACAAGGATGTTCTGTATATGTCTGCCAAGATTCCACGTGGAATCCCCTTCCTGATAGAGCTTACCGCTGCAGTTGGCGTTCCTGGGGTGAAGTGTGCGGTCAAAACTCCAAACAAGGAGATGGTGGCTCTCTTCTTCGAAGCCATGGAGTCTCTTCTCAAGTGACAAAAGTGAAGGATCATTCTTCCTTCCAAATTGATCAGTTGATGAGCTATTGTAGGTGTGGATGCGGCATTGTTTCACAGGAGCTTGTGTGAATTGTATTTGTTGTTCTTTGTATTAGATTACTGTATTTAAACTGCTAGTTCTTGGTTTCAAGGTTTTTCACGACGAACACTCAACATGGCCATTTTGTCTGTCATAATTTGTATATCTTGTTCTCTTTGGACCTGAGCCTCTTTTCATGCCATAGCATATGAAATATAAGTAGCTTCCAAACTTTGAAATAGTTGATGAGGTACAGATATCATGTTATCAACTACTACTATGTTGTCTCACCTGTCAACTTTAAGCAATGATTTTCTTTTATCAGTAATGTGGTGACAGTGCGTGCTACATTAACCCTCTCGCATGTTCAGTAAATTATCAGTGTGCTATTTCTAAATCGAGTCACGCATCGAATTTTTAGCCCTAACTAATTCTGCCTTGCCTTTTCTCTTCAAAACATTTTAATTTATGATTTTGGAAATGCATTGCAAGCATGGTCAGTATTCGAAATGAACAAGGTTGGAAACGATTGATATAAATTTGAATTATTGAACCTGAACAAGGCTTGCATATTGTTGCCTATAACGAAATAAATTTCCTACAACCAATTGAAACTATAGGAGATCTGATTTCACTCTCGCAATAGTTCAATACAATAGATCGACAAAATAGAAGTAACAGACAAAATTAATTGGCGTCGCGCTCTTTTCCTTCTGCGGTGGATCGATCGGTGTCAGAATCCGGTGCGCATCCGGCGAACCACGCCGCGAGACTGCAGCGCTTGGTCGAGCATCGCGGCGAGCGACTCCGGCGACACGGGCGTGCCGCCGTCCATCGCCCGCTAGTAGGCCTCGTCGCGCTCCACGTCCTTGCCGTTCAGCGCCATGCGCACCAGGCGGCGGATGTCCCGCGGCGTCAGCTCGAGCTGGTCGTCGAGCTCCGGCCCGTCGGAGCGCGTCGCGAAGCCTGACAGCAGCAGCGTGCCGTCGCTCGGCCCGCCCTCCCGCAGCATGGCGCCGTCGAACACGGTGCTGAACTGCGATCCCCCGGCGCCGTCGCCGTCGTCCTCGTCGTCGCTGAGGGCGTAGGCGGCGGCGTCCCAACCGCCTCCGGCCTGATCGTCTCTTCCCCCGCACACGTCGCTGAAATCCATGTCGCTGCCGCTCTCGTCGTCGTCCTCGTCCTCCGGCGCATCGTGCGCGACGAGCACGACGTGCATGTGGATCTCGAGGCCGGCGATCTCCTCCTCCGCACGGCCCTCGCACCGCTCCAGGACGCGCGCCGCCGCCCTGGGAACCTCCGGCTCGACCTCCGGGCGCAGCGGCGGGTGTTCGAGGCCGGCCACCAGCTCCCCGAACGCCCGCTCCGCCGCCTGCAGGGCGCCGTCGCGATCCACCATCATCAGCTCGCGGAGCGGCACGCGGCAGGAAACGTCCTCCATGGTGTCAACGTCGTCGTCGTAGTAGCGGTCGGCCTGCAGGACAAGCAGCCGGAGCGTGACGGCCGGTGGCGCTGACTGCGGTGCCGGCGACGACGGCGGCGACGGCGCGGCCGCGATCTCGGAGAGCATGACCAACTTCCGAGGGCGAAGCACGTCGCAGTCGAACACGGTGGTTGCCATGGTTGCGCTTGATGAGAACGGGAGGGTGTAGTTTGGGTGCCAAAATAACTCTGCAAGCTAAATTTTAGTCAATCTCTATAAAAGGATGGTCAAGTCATCTGACTGACGAAATCCCTTCCTCCCCTAGCCAAACTTGTCAGCCCAAGTCACTAGCCACTAGCCAACGGTGGGCCCCACCTTAGATCGAGCGCTCTCTCTCCCCCGTTCCGTGCGTCGCTCCTCCATCCGCCGAGCTAGCTCTCTCCCCGAGCAGATCGACTGCGCCGGCGCCGGCGTCCCTCCGCCGGCGCCGCCCCTCCATCCGCCGCGCTCTCTCCCGAGCAGCCTCCATCCGCCCCCGCCCCCATTGCACGGACCGATTGACGCACAGCGCTGCGCGGCACCGCACCGGCCGGCTTGACCAGCGCTGCGGCGGCTCGAGTCCCTCCCGCTCCGCCTCCCCGCGGCGGCGCTGCCCCTCCTCCCGCTGGGATTGAGAACCGGTACTTCGACCTCTCTTCCTCGTCCTTGTCACCGTCTGCCTCGGCGCCACGCTGCTCGCCGCGCACAGCCCGGAGGCCGTGTAGCCTCGCCTCGCGCCCGCCGCCGGGTTGGCGCTGCAGGGCACCTGGATGGTCCAGACGGGGTTCTACTGGCTGGTGAAGCTGTCCGATTCCGGCAAGGAGCTCCGCCGCTTCTGCTCGTCCTGCAAGAAGAAGCTGGATGGCAGTGACCTCTGCTTTTATCAGTATGTTGATTCAGCCATCACAATCATCTTACGATATACTAATATAATATAATATGGCTTATTAAGATCAAGGTGCTAAAAGTTTACAGCTAACATGTCATGATAGATGATTATATAGAAGTAAAAAAATGTTGTTAAATGGTGGTGAAGAATCAAACAAATAAAATGATATGAAATGGAAGTGTGGGGAATCATATATATATATATATATATATATATATATATATATATATATATATATATATATATATATATATAACCGTTGGAATATGAAGAATGCAAAATGAAGAGGCATGGTGAGTGTAGATTTTTGAGAGCGAAATGAAAAATCTGTTGAAGTGTGTTGCAGATCCAGTGAATTTTTTTTAGCTAGTTAATCGATAAATGAAGAACTTAATCTGTTGGAGATAAGATACGTTTCAGACTTCGAGTCAGGACTCTCAAATTTTGACCAGTCCGACTCCGAATACAAAGTGGACAAGAGATTTCGCGCCCCGGGAAAGGAGAAGATTTGCAGGTTAGTGTGGACCCCCGTTTTTGAGACGGGAATCTTTCATGTTCATAGTACCATTTCCCTGGATCGAGTAGTTGGTACCCACGAATACAGTACTGGATAATCAAGTGCACATGCACGAATAGTCTTACAATACCATTATTACATCAATAGGCCCGAAGGCAATGTTCGACCCACAGGACCTTATGGTCCAAATACAACATAAAAACAGAATTTAGATAAGGCGGCGGAAAGAGGCGGCGCTCGTCAATTGCCACGAGCAACGACCGGGCTAAGGTCTAGTATGCGCCGTCGGTTCCTTCGCCCTGCGGGTAGTACGCGTAGGGTCTTCGGTTCTTCATTTCCATCATGAAGGTTTGTGCGTATAGCAAGGGTGAGTACCAACCGTACTCGGCAAGCCAACACGAATTGATGCATATGATAGGGTTATTCAAAGAACATGGCTAGGGTTATTTTTGCGTAAAGCCGTTTTCACAATTCTTTTCACAAACCTATCGACTAGCCAATCAAGTTTTAATTTTCACAGTTCATTTATCCGGTGACGTCGTCTACCATCCTCGTGATTCCAAGGATGGCTTCCGCCTCCGGTTCGTCATGATTTTCGGGAATCGCCCTTCGCTTATCGAGAAGTTGACCCACCACGAATGAAACCATCATGCATACCCATCCCAGTTTTAAGTTTAAAATCTAGCCAAGCGAAAGTCTTGTCACGATGCTCAATATCCGCGAGCACGGCTATTCGAATAGATTGATTCATTCACACTGCAGTGGATGTACACTTTACCCGTACTCCGCGACAGCCCAACAAATGAGCCTACGTCTCAACACATGAGACGGTCACGGCAAAGCCTTTCGATAACCTCGCTTTGGCGTCCGCTCCATGAACTTAAGCCCTCATGCACTCTAGCCGTCCTTTTCTAGCGGTGAGAGGAGTTACAGCGCACCCGGGGTAAGGGAAGACTTTTCAAATCTTTAAGTTTAATTAACATCGGTTTAATCCCACCATTCTTAACAAAGGCCGCAGCCTCATTCTCCTCCCATAACCACATCATAGAGAACCATCTATGCAAGGATACCGCCTCCGCTCGGCTATCTAGTCAACTAGGTCTATACCCATTCGAGAAGTACGGTTGTCGGCTCGTTTCCGCTATCTCATGGCTCGGTCCTTAATTGACCGGGTCGGCACTTGCCTTTTCCGGAATCCACCCAAATCATCCAGCCCCAGTCTAAAACATTGGTATAGTACTTTCAATTTTCATCAAACTTAGTTCATCATGGCCATGTGGCGCTCATGTCTCCACATGCGAACCTCAACTACCTTCCCTAAGGTAGTTGCCCAAGCACAAAGCTTTTTCATAAAGTCATGAGTATGCATAATCTAAGTGTAGCATGGCTAAGCGGTTTACCAAGTTATGCTTCGGTTGTTTGTATCACATCGCGAGTTACAAGGAGTAATTCTAAAGGTAATCAAACAGCAAGGTATGGCATATCAAGTATAGGTAACTCGTAAAGCATGCAGGTTTAGAGTTTAAAATAACATCATTTCGCAATTGGGATCGATATGTTCAAAGGGTGTGAAGACTTGCCTTGCTCGCACACTTGAGGGGTGGGGTCTTCAGAGGGGTCGATGCCGGTTTCTTCAGGCGCTACCCGTACGTGCGAAAGATTAATTGAATTCAGTTAGAATTCAACAAAATACCGAGAGATCGAAAAGAACCATAAAAGCCATGAAAATAACTCCAAAAGTTTTGCCGAAAATTCTACTCGAGTTAGAACAAGGGTTGCGAGGAAAATCCGGGTTTTGGAATCGAGTTGATGACCTAGGGTTTTCGCAAAGTCGGCGATCGCAATAAATTTGGAAATTACGTTTGAAAATATCGCGAAGAAAATTCGTGCTCGAAATTTGAGGGTTTGAGCACAAAAGCGAAACCTATTTCGATGGCGGGAAAGAATTAAACGGAATCCGGTTTTAAGAACGATGCGAAATAAAATTCCGGAAAACGTCCGATTCCGATTTTTCAAACTTTGCACTGCGAAAACATGTGAGAAAATAATTTATTTTTGCCCAAAATTTTACTCAAGTCATCCCAAAATATTTTCCAAATTTTCCAAAAAGTTTCCCAAATTTTTCCCTATTTTTCTTTTCTTTTTCTTTTCCTTTTTTTTCTTTTTCTCTGGTCGGCCTGTTCATCTACCGCCAACCGTTCGACCGTGACCGGCCGAACAGAGGCGGCGCGCGACGACAAAGGGGCGCAAGGGGCTTACCGGCGACGGCGGCTCGGGGAGGAGCAAGGGGGCACGGGGATGCTTTGCGCGGCTGCGGCACGGGGTTTGCGGCGGCGGCCCTTGGCGGCGGTGCTCGGGAACGGCGGGAAAAACGGCGGCGGTGCGGCAAAATCGCGGGCACCGCCCTTTTATAGGCGCGGCCGGGGGGCTCGGTGCGGGCGCGGGGTGGAAGGAGGGGTCCGGCACGGCACGGCGCGGGGCGGTGACACGCGGCGGCGCACGGGAGGGCCGGACGGCGGCGCAACGCGGCGGCCGGCGCGCGGCGGGGGTCCGGCGCGGCGCGCGCGCGGCGTGGGGTCCGGGCGTGGCTCGGCCGCGTGGCGGCGGCGCGCGCGGTGCGCGGCGCGGCGCTGGTACGGCGGGCGCAACGCGGCGGCGCGGCGGCGCGGCGCGGCGGGGTCCGCGCGGCGAGCGCTTGCGCGGCGCGTGGCGCGGGCGCGCGGCGCGGCGCGCGTGCCGCGCTGGCGCGTGACGCGCGCGCGGCGCGCGCGGCAGACGGTGGCGCGCGCGCGCGCGCGCCGGGCCGACGGCGGCCGAGCACCTCTAGCGCAATGAATGAGTGCCATTTCCGATTTTTCCCGATTTTCCCATTTTAATTTTCCATTTCTATTTTTCTCTCTTCTAAAAATTCCAAAATAAATTCCCCTCATTCAAAATAATTTTTCACATAATATTTTCAACTTTTCTCCACCTTTATTTTCCCATAGTATTTTTCATATTTATTTATTTTAAAAATCCCTTTTCTTTTCTTTCAAATTTCAATATCCTTTCCCATATTTTTTCCAAAACTTTCCGGATTTGAGTACGACTCAGGAACCTTATTATTTATTTTGTGTCTTAATGTATCTTCTCCCAACCAAAAATTTTATTTTATATTTCCCAAAACGCGCTTTTGCGAATCCGCGCTTTTCTCGGTTTCCCATGTTAAACCACGATGCGGCTTTCGCACCTCCGTTTTGACAACTCCGAAACCTTCAATTACATCGAAAAGGGAATTAACCACGACTAAATTTATGCAACCGAGCTGGCAAATAAGAAGCAACAAACCCGAGAAGAAGCAATAAGCCAAGGTTTTTGAAAGTTCCGATTTTACGTTCGATTTCGGTTCTCCGATTTTCGGGATGTTACAAACCTACCCCCTAACAATAAATCTCGTCCCCGAGATTTCTTACGTGCTTGAGTAGGTGTGGGTATTCTGTCCTCGGGAACACTTCGCTCTCCGGTAGCTTCTTCTTCGTGTGATTGCTCCATTGTACTTTGTACATGCGCCATGACTTGGTTCGTGTCCTCTTTTCGCCTCGTCTAATATTTTGATTGGATGCTGCGGGTAAGTAAGATCACCTTGTGGACATGGATGGCTTCTAAAGGAGCTTGCTCTACGGTACTCGCAAACATTTCTTCAATTGTGACACGTGGAACACTGGGTGGACATCGAGAGGTTCTCGGGCGGTCCAATTGGTAAGCCACTTCTCCTCTCCTAGCGCTTATCAAGAATGGGCCCACGTATCGTGGTGCGAGTTTTCCTTTGACTTTGAATCTCTGAGTTCCCCGTAGTGGTGAGACCTTTAGATATACGTAGTCACCTTCTTTAAATTCCAATTCTCTTCGACGGGTGTCCGCGTAGCTCTTTTGTCGTGATTGAGCGGCTTGTAGTCGGTCCGGATCGGCGAACCTTTTCCTCGGCCTCCTTGATTATGTCGGCCCGAATACGGTTCGTTTCACCGGTTTCTGACCACATTAATGGGGTTCGGCATCGACGACCAAATAGAGCTTCGTTTGGCGACATCTTCAGACTGGCTTGATAGCTATTGTTGTAGGAGAACTCGGCGTACGGCAAACATTTCTCCCAATCCTTGGTGAAATCCAATGCACGAGCTCTCGGCATATCTTCTAGTACTTGATTCGTCCTTTCGCCCGCCCATCGGCCGTGGGTGATAAGCGGTCGAAGCGAGATGACTTCCGAGTGCCTCGTGGACTTTGCTCCAAAAATGAGACGTGAATTGGGTACCACGATCCGATATAATACTCTTTGGTACACCGTGGAGACATACAATCCTACTCATATAAAGTTCCGCTAGCTTGGCACTCGTTGTAGTTAGTTTTCACGGGAATAAATCGAGTCTTGGTGAGCCGATCTACTATTACCCAAATGGAATCGTAGCCACTCGTAGTTTTGGGTAGTCCCACTATGAAATCCATGCCTATCTCGTCCCATTTCCATTCGGGAATCTTGAGTGGCTGCAGCAAGCAACTGGGCCGATGCTCGGCTTTCACCCTTTGGCACACATCGCACACGGCTACGTATTCGGCCACATCTCTCTTCATATTGGGCCACCAGTATTCTCCTTTCAAATCCCTGGTACATTTTCGTGCTTCCGGATGTAACGAATATGCCGATTCGTGGGCTTCTTTTAAGATCAATCCTCTCAAACCGCCTCGTTCGGGCACACAGATTCTTTTCTTGTACCACAGGATTCCCTTGTCATCTCACGAAAACTCCTTAGCGCGTCCGGGCCATGCGTTCCTTGATTTCCGGGTTTCCTCATTCCTTTTTGGGCTTCCTCTATTTGAGTTCTCGGTAGGGGTTGGATTTCCAGTGAGTTCACTTCTCCGTGAGGAATCGTGCGATTGAGTCGAGCCATTTCTTCTTGAAGTTCGCGGCCATACCTCCCAATCCCATGTGGTTGCATTGGGCTTTGCGGCTCGCGCATCGGCCACTACATTTGCCTTGCTGGGATGATAATGGATTCCTAGATCGTAATCCTTGATCAACTCCAGCCATCGCCTCTGTCGTAGATTGAGATCAGGCTGAGTAAAGAAATATTTTAAGCTCTTGTGATCGGTATACACATCATAGTGGTTCCCGATCGATAGTGTCTCCGGATCTTCAATGCGTGTACAACCGCGGCTAATTCCAGTCGTGTGTGGGATAATTCTCTTCGTGGGGTCAGAATCACGTCGCGAGGCATATGCTACGACCTTCCCATCTCGCATTAACACTCCTCCCAATCCTTGCGGGATGCATCACAGTACATCACGAAGTCCTTCCGGTTGTCAGGTAGGGTTAAGATTGGGGCAGTGGTTAACTTTTCTTTTAATTGGTCGAAGACTTTTTGGCACTTCTCATTCCACTCAAACTTCTTTTCCTTCTTCGAGTTGAGTCATAGGTCGGGCTACGGTGGAAAACCCTTCGATAAACCGTCGGTAATAACCGGCCAAGTCCAAGAAACTCCGAACTTCCGTCACGACTTGGGTGCCTTCCATCCCGTAACGGCTTCGACCTTGGCGGGGTCTCGCTACTCCCTGCTGAAACCACGTGGCCAAGAAAAGCGACTTCCTTGAGCCGAACTCGCATTTGCTGAACTTTGCATACATGGTGCTCTGTAGCGTTCCAAGACTAGTCGTAGATGCTCCGCGTGTTCCTCATCGTCCTTGGAGTAGATAAGTATATCGTCGATGAATACCACTACGAATTTGTCCAGGTACTCCATGAATACCTTGTTCATCGGGTTCATAAAATATGCTGGGCATTGGTCAATCCAAAGGACATCACTGTGAACTCGTATAAGCCGTAACGTGTAGAGAACGCCGTCTTAGGAATATCTCCGGCTCTAATCTTCAACTGATGGTATCCTGACCGTAGATCAATCTTTGAGAACACCTGTGCCCCCTTAAGTTGATCGAATAGGTCATCGATCCGGGGTAGCGGGTACTTGTTCTTGATAGTTACTTCATTCAACGATCGGTAGTCCACACACATTCTCATACTCCCATCCTTCTTTTTGACGAAGAGTACTGGGGCTCCCCGGGAGAAGAGCGGGCGTACGAATCCCTTCTCTTGTAGTTCTCTTATTTGCTTCTTGAGTTCCTCCAACTCGTTGGCCGGCATTCGATAAGGCCTCTTGGATATGGGGGCAGTACCAGGCATTAGATCGATGATAAACTCTATGTCGCGATCCGGGGGCATTCCGGGCAATTCCTCGGGAAACACGTCCGGGTATTCTTGTACTACTGGCATTCCGCCTAGAGGTAGCATGGTGAACACTCCCGCAGCTTGTTCACATAGCTTTGGGTTTTGATCCATAGTTATGCTCATCGGTGATCCCCATGGGGTGGATACCGTGACTTCCCTTCGACGCAGTCTATAATTCCATTGTTCTTGGTCAACCAATCCATTCCGAGTATGACATCTATGGTTTGGGGTGATAGCACCATAAGGTTTGAGAGAAACACCACATCTCTAATCCGTAGGGGCACATCAATGCAGGCATGGGGTACGGTTATGTCTCCCCCAGGTGATTGTACCAGCATAGGTCTCCTAAGTGCTACTTGGTGCAGGTGGTGTTGTTTGCTTACTCGGGAAGATATGAATGAATGCGAGGCTCCAGAATCGAATAAAACTTTAACTGGTGCAGAGTTGATAGAGAACATACCCATCAATACGCTCTGGTCCTCCTGAGCTTCTTCCGCCCGCACATGATTCACCTGGCCACGTCGAAACCCGGTGGCGGCCTCGTTGGGTAGCGGGGTCTGACAGGACCTCGTCCTGCCGTAGGGGTGGGGTTCCTCGGACGGGCGTTGCATTGGCGCCGTGCGCACGGGGTGTTGCGTGGTTTTGGGCAGCTATTGGAGTAGTGCCCGAATTCTCCGCAATTGAAGCAGCTCACATTCTTTCTTCCTGGAGCGGCTAGGGTTGGTGTGGGTGTACGAAGCTGAGGTGTAGCTGACCTGTTGACATGGTCGAAGGCGGGAGAACGTCCGGTTGCCGGAACATTTGGCTTCCATCCAGACGGGGTGGCTCCCTTGGGGCGTTGTGGCGTTCCCTGAAATGGGCGAGCCATAGCGAGCCTCCTCTTGCGGTTATTATCTACCACCTTTTGGTCATGCTCAAGTCGGACGACCTTGTTGATGAGGCTTTGGAAACTGGTGTGATCCTGCCCGATCATTGGTCCCCTCAGTTCGTCATTTAGTCCCTCAATGAATTTGTCTATCTTTTCTTCTTCGTCGGCCGGAGTCACCGGTGGCGTAACGGGCAAGCTGGGTGAACTTGTTCGATATTCTGTATCGAGGTGTTCCCTTGACGCAGTCTGCGGAACTCGTTTTTCTTCATCCTCATAACTGCAGCTGGCACGAAATTCTCACGGAACGCAGCTGTGAATTCTTCCCATGTTGGTTCGCCGGCGTCTTCGGCTCGTGTTTCCTTGTAGGTGTCCCACCGTCACTTGCGGGACCCTCCGGTGGTTAGTAGCGAAGACAACTCTATCGCCTTCTCGGACTCGACGAGGGTTAGCTTCTTCTCTATCACTCTTAGCCAATCTTCGGCGTCCATAGGTTCTTCGGCCGTGGAAAAAGTGGGTGGCTTAGCTCTCATGAATTCTCCCGGACTCGATCCTCCTCGACCTCCTTGATTATTAGCAATCGCTTGAAGTAGCCGGTCCGCAAAGCCATGACCTCCGCCAGGTGGAGGGGTTGGGTTCGCGGGTTCTCGTTGGTTGCTGCGGCTCTGCGGCGATGTGCCATCTCGAAGAAGGTAGATGAATTAAGAGATCGGACTAGTTTAGGTTATAGTTCCCGGGGATTTTTCTTCAAGTTCTTTTGAATGATCTTTGAACAAAGACGTGGTGAAATAATAATAAGCTTACGAATTAAGACACCGCAAAGCGATGCTCGGAGTTCATCATATTACATAAGGGGGTACACGATCGCACACACACGTCATGCTCATGCCAGATAGCAACAATAGTTATATCGTCCAACTACATCAGCGACTAAGGGGAATTAGGGAGTGGTTCGTCCGCCGAGCCGGGAAGGTCCTCCCGCCTAGTCATCCAACCATCCGCAAGAGCCGGGCGCCGGAAGTGGGTGGTCCGTCTGAAGCAAACCGAAGTCCCCATGGCTCGGAGGTGGTGGCCTCGGAGTCATGCCGAATCTTCCGACTCGGTGGCCGCGTACTCTTGCGAGCGGTCCGGCGGGTGAGGGGCCTCCGGTGTGAGTCAAGCGACGAGGGGAGCTTCCTCCTCCATTGGGTCGGTGTCGCTAGACTCCCATTTGATCTCCATGGGCTCGCCTCGGACTCCGTGTCGGTGTAGATCGGATGGGGTTACCCTCTCCGATCCCGGCTCGGATGGTTTGTACGGAGCTCGGGTGGGTCCCATGGACGCGGCGGCAGTGGTGTCCACCAGTACGGTGCGTGCTCGTGCTCAACATAAAGCTTGCTCCATCATAGCTTGAAAGGTATCCAAGCATGCTGGAGTCATAAGGTAATAATGGTCGGGCACGGGGACGGAGGTGATGGCACAAGCTCGGTGGAAGTACTGCGGCGTAGACGGGATGAGTGTGTTGCTCCTCCACCGGTTGATTTTCGCTTGCTCTTCCCGAGCTGCTCTTCCAGCTCTACAGAGCTTCCCCTCGGGCCATGTAGCGGTCCGAGAGTTGCTCATCTGGCACCATTGGCTGCGGTGAGTCTGCAAGCATGTTTATCTGGTCTCCACGCCTTGGTGGCTCTCGACCGGATCATTGAGGCGTGACTCGCGGTCGTTGATCTCGAGCGGGGCCTCCTCGTAGCGCCGTCTCTTGTCTCCGCCCAACGTGATAGACGCGTGACCATCGGGTTGTAGCAGCGGGGGTAGCCTCCACGGTGCATCGGGTTGCCTCTTCGCGATAAGGATGATGCACGAACTCCGTCACCGTGAGTTCGACACGATGGATCGCATTAAGGCGAAGGAAGGCTTCGCGAGCCGCATCTGAATAGCCGCTTCGCTAGGTCCCGGTGGTAGCGAGTGTGGAAGCGAAGGATGTCTCACTTCTCATGCGGGCTTCTATGGATACAGTGCCTCCCAGCTGGATACACTTCGAGCCATGCCTCTTGGTGTGATAGGTGGGTGGTTCCGGTACCTCAAACACCATAGTAGGGACCGAAGTTGTACCACAAACCCTCGTCTCGCGGAATAGTGACTTCCCGGTTCCGTCGTGGTTTGACATCTCGCTTTTGTAGGCAACTTAGGGTTAGCGGGAGAGAGCTATCATAATCATTTGGTAAAAAGGAAATACGAGATGTAGAAAAGGTATATTTGCATTTTCGGAAATAATAGTTTAAACGATCCTATTGTAGGGATATTTCCCTCTAGCCATCTAGTTAGGGGTAGGGCGCCATTTGGTCTTAGCCTACGGTCGCATGGCTCGATACCGCTCGTGGACCCCGTTTTTGAGACGGGAATCTTTCGTGTTCATAGTACCATTTCCCTGGATCGAGTAGTTGGTACCCACGAATACAGATCTTGGATAATCAAGTGCACATGCACGAATAGTCTTACAATACCATTATTACATCAATAGGCCCGAAGGCAATGTTCGACCCACGGGACCTTATGGTCCGAATACAACATAAAAATAGAATTTAGATAAGGCGGAAAGAAGCGGCGGCTCGTCAATTGCCACGAGCAACGACCGGGGCTAAGGTCTAGTATGCGCCGTCGGTTCCTTCGCCCGCGGTAGTACGCGTAGGGTCTTCGGTTCTTCATTTCCATCATTGGAGGTTTGTGCGTATAGCAAGGGTGAGTACCAACCGTACTCGCAAGCCAACACGAATTGATGCATATGATAGGGTTATTCAAAGAACATGGCTAGGGTTATTTTTGCGTAAAGCCGTTTTCACAATTCTTTTCACAAACCTATCGACTAGCCAATCAAGTTTTAATTTTCACGTTCATTTATCCGGTGACGGTTCTCTACCATCCCTCGTGATTCCAAGGATGGCTTCCCGCCTCCGGTTCGTCATGATTTTGGGAATCGCCCTTCTCGCTTATCGAGAAGTTGACCCACCGCGAATGAAACCATCATGCATACCCATCCCAGCAGTTTTAAGTTTAAAATCTAGCCAAGCGAAAGTCTTGTCACGATGCTCAATATCCGCGAGCACGGCTATTCGAATAGATTGATTCATTCACACCTGCAGTGGATGTACACTTTACCCGTACTCCGCGACGCCCAACAAATGAGCCTACGTCTCAACACATGAGACGGTCACGGCAAAGCCTTTCGATAACCTCGCTTGCGTGCCGCTCCATGAACTTAAGCCCTCATGCACTCTAGCCGTCCTTTTCTAGCGGTGAGAGGAGTTCGCGCACCGGGTAAGGGAAGACTTTTCAAATCTTTAAGTTTAATTAACATCGTTTAATCCCACCATTCTTAACAAAGGCCGCAGCCTCATTCTCCTCCCATAACCACATCATAGAGAACCATCTATGCAAGGATACCGCCTCCGCTCGGCTATCTAGTCAACTAGGTCTATACCCATTCGAGAAGTACGGTTGTACGGCTCGTTTCCGCTATCTCATGGCTCGGTCCTTAATTGACGGGTCGGCACTTGCCTTTTCCGGAATCCACCCAAATCATCCACCGCCCAGTCTAAAACATTGGTATAGTACTTTCAATTTTCATCAAACTTAGTTCATCATGGCCATGTGGCGCTCATGTCTCCACATGCCGAACCTCAACTACCTTCCCTAAGGTAGTTGCCCAAGCACAAAGCTTTTTCATAAAGTCATGAGTATGCATAATCTAAGTGTAGCATGGCTAAGCGGTTTACCGAGTTATGCTTCGGTTGTTTGTATCACATCGCGAGTTACAAGGAGTAATTCTAAAGGTAATCAACAGCAAGGTATGGCATATCAAGTATAGGTAACTCGTAAAGCATGCAGGTTTAGAGTTTAAAATAACATCATTTCGCAATTGGGATCGATATGTTCAAAGGGTGTGAA
The DNA here is from genome assembly GCA_019925245.2 of Oryza australiensis. NCBI lineage: Eukaryota > Viridiplantae > Streptophyta > Magnoliopsida > Poales > Poaceae > Oryza > Oryza australiensis. The sequence goes on from JAIFGZ020000119.1 coordinate 222,235, forward strand.
GACTTGCCTTGCTCGCACACTTGAGGGTGGGGTCTTCGAGGGTCGATGCCGGTTTCTTCAGCGCTACCCGTACGTGCGAAAGATTAATTGAATTCAGTTAGAATTCAACAAAATACCGAGAGATCGAAAAGAACCATAAAAGCCATGAAAATAACTCCAAAAGTTTTGCCGAAAATTCTACTCGAGTTAGAACAAGGGTTGCGAGGAAAATCCGGGTTTTGGAATCGAGTTGATGACCTAGGGTTTTCGCAAAGTCGGCGATCGCAATAAATTTGGAAATTACGTTTGAAAATATCGCAAGAAAATTCGTGCTCGAAATTTGAGGGTTTGAGCACAAAAGCGAAACCTATTTCGATGGCGGGAAAGAATTAAACGGAATCCGGTTTTAAGAACGATGCGAAATAAAATTCCGAAAACGTCCGATTCCGATTTTTCAAACTTTGCACCGCGAAAACATGCGAGAAAATAATTTATTTTTGCCCAAAATTTTACTCAAGTCATCCCAAAATATTTTCCAAATTTTCCAAAAATTTTCCCAAATTTTTCCTATTTTTCTTTTCTTTTTCTTTTCCTTTTTTTTCTTTTTCTCTCGGTCGGCATCTGTTCATCTACCGCAACCGTTCGACCGTGACCGGCGAAACAGGCGCGGCAGCGCGACAAAAGGGGCGCAAGGGGCTTACCGGCGACGGCGGCTCGGGGAGGAGCAAGGGAGGGCACGGGGATGCTTTTTGCGCGCTGCGGCACGGGGTTTGCGGCGGCGGCCCTCGGCGGCGGTGCTCGGGAACGGCGGGAAAAACGGCGGCGGTGCGGCAAAATCGGCGGGCACCGCCTTTATAGGCGCGCCAAGGGGGCTCGGTGCGGGCGCGGGGTGGAAGGAGGAGGTCCGGCACGGCGCGGCGCGGGCGGTGACACGCGGCGGCGCACGGGAGGGCCGGCACGGCGGCGCAACGCGGCGGCCGAAGCGCAGGCGGCGCGGGCGGGTCCGCGCGGCGTGCGCGCACGGCGTGGGGTCCGGCGTGGCTCGGCCGCGTGGCGGGGCGCGCGCGCGGGTGCGCGCGGGCCGGCGGGCGGCAAGCGGCGGCGCGGCGGGGCGGCGGCGCGCGGGTCCGGCGGCGCGCTGGGTCCGGCGGGCGCGCGGCCGTGCGGCGCGGCGCTGCGCGGCGCGTGGCGCGCGCGGGTAGGGGCCGGGCGCGGTTGGGCGCGGCGCGGCGCGTGCGCGCGCGCGTCTTGGGCGCTGCGATCGGGGCGACGCGCGGCGCGCGCGCGGGCGTGCGGCGTCGAGCACCTCTAGCGCAATGAAAAGTGCCATTTCCGATTTTTCCTGATTTTCCCATTTTAATTTTCCATTTCTATTTTTCTCTCTTCTAAAAATTCCAAAATAAATTCCCCTCATTCAAAATAATTTTTCACATAATATTTTCAACTTTTCTCCACCTTTATTTTCCCATAGTATTTTTCATATTTATTTATTTTAAAAATCCCTTTTTCTTTTCTTTCAAATTTCAATATCCTTTCCCATATTTTTCCAAAACTTTCCGGATTTGAGTACGACTCCAGGAACCTTATTATTTATTTTGTGTCTTAATGTATCTTCTCCCAACCAAAAATTTATTTTATATTTCCCAAAACGCGCTTTTGCAAATCCGCGCTTTCTCGGTTTCCGTGTTAAACCCCGATGCGGCTTTCGCACCTCCGTTTTGACAATTCCGAAACCTTCAATTACATCGAAAAGGGAATTAACCACGACTAAATTTATGCAACGAGTGACAAATAAGAAGCAACAAACCCGAGAAGAAGCAATAAGCCAAGGTTTTTGAAAGTTTCGATTTTTACGTTCCGATTTCGGTTCTCCGATTTTCAGGATGTTACAGTTAGTAGAAACAACTCGTGTAATTAAGAGGTAATTAAGCATTCCGAATTATGGTAGGCCTCGATAATCCCATGCGTTGTGTACAGCACTTGAAACCATGGCATGTTACCTTTGGCTTTGTCCTTAAAAATAACCTGCCGAAATATGCACACATTAAAGCACAGACGAATATTTATAAATATACTACTATCTCCATTTCAAATTTTGAATTACTTGCTGTTTTATGTTTATCAAAAGTGAAGCATGTCTATTTTTTATCATTAATTTTTATATATAGTTTAACATGTGAATTAGTATCTATTATGAAATTATTTTTAATGGTGAATCTAAAAGTATAAATGTTATGATGCTAAATTATATTATATGAGTTTATAGAGATTGATCGCAAAAGATTTAACTTAGTACAAAACTTAAAACAACAACGTTGTTTAACTAGTTCGCTACAAATTGACGCGCACGCGCATATATATATATATATATATATATATATATATATATATATATAACTATCTATATAAAGCAGTAGTGTTTTCACCCAAATTTTATTTTGCCGGCTATTTTGGAAAACCCCTTGAGTATTTTTAAAATTAACTCGCAGTCCGGCTATTTAATAAAAAAACCAATTGAAAAAGAAAAAGGGATTATTTTGCATAAAACCCCTTAAGTGTTTATAAAATTAACCCGTAGTCCCAATGCTGAAAAGAAAAAAAAGGACTTGAATGAAAAAAAGACCTTCTGCGTCCCTCTCTTCCGTCCCCATCCACGTCGCGCCTACGCCCCTGCCTCCCGTCGTCACTCGGAGCTCCCGCGCCGCCGCCTGGACCTTCGCCCTCCTCCTGCTTCCCTCCCTACGTCGTTGTCCCGTTGTAACGCACGGGCATTTTGCTAGTATCTATAAAGTAAGTAGTGTTTTCACCCAAAATTTTGTTTTGCGTGACTATTTTGCAGAAAACCCTTTGAGTTTTTTTCGAAATGGAGGATTGTGGTCCAAGCAGCGATCCACCTCAGATTTATATTCAATTCCGAGGCCATCTCGCGCCCAACACGAACCAGACCCGAAATCCCTAATGGACGACCAGCCGCACGGCCCACTATGCGTGCAACCACTTCCGTTTTCAGCTCATTGGTTGTTTTGGAAATTTCCTTTTTTGCCCAGCATGTGCGATCAATTCGGCCCGTTACCAAATTTAGCTACACATTTTCAGACTTTCTCTTTTGTAATTTTTATGGGCTTCATTATTTAGCAAGCCGGCCCAATTCGTTCACTCACACCAAATCGGGCTTTTTTAGCAGGCATACTATTCAACCTATGTGTATACACTTTGTATAGGTACGTACACATACAAAGTATATATATATATATATTTATATCTATATCTTTATCTTTAATCTTTAACTATTTATAAAGCAAATAATGTTTCTACCTAAAATTTTCGTTCGCTTGACTATTTTGTAGAAAACTCATTGAGTGTTTATAAAATTAACCAACAGTCCCAATGCTGAAAAAAAGAAGGGCTTGGATGAAAAAAAACCTCCTGTGCCCCTCCCGTCTGTCCCCATCCGTGTCGCGCCCGTGTCCCTCCCTCCCGTCGCTGCTCGGAGCTCCGCGCTGCGCGTGTGCTCCTCCGTTCGTTCTCATCCGCGCTGCGCCCCGACTTTACCCTTTCTGAGGGGAAGGAAAAAAATGAGAGGAAACGTTGGTAACAAGCCTTGGTACCTATGGTATCAAGTCTCATACTATGAGTACCAGCCATGATGTCATAGGTACTAGGCTTGATACCTGTGGGTGTTAATCATGATATCACAGGTATACGGTCTCATACCTAGGTATTAACCGTGATACAATAGGTACATCAGACATGATAAATACAAGGTGACATGATATATACAAGGTATCGGCAGTTCATCATATAAATTCCTCCGGTACCTGATGAGAATTTTTTTTTACTCTAGATGGTCATTGGTGATACGTATTGCTTTCTGACACATACTGCCGCTTCATAGATTTCAGAAAAGAAACTGGACTTGTAATGGGTGTTGGTGCCATTGAGCTCGCCTGTGGCCACCAGAAAACTTTTAGGATTAGGGGCTGTTTGCTCTGCTTGTTCAGTGTCTAACTTTGCCAGGTTTCTTAAGCAGAGGACAACTTAATGTAGGAATATAACAAGGATGAACAACGGAGCTTGAATTTTGCCGTTCAACACAGCCACACAGGAGCATATTAACTTACATTGTTCTTTGAACAATGGCGCCATAATTTAGACGCAGATGGCCACTCGCACTACTAAAAAGGTTCCGCAAATTCAAATCATAGCAGGAAACAAATAAAGGTATGTGATATCAGGTTCGGTTAGCGTCTGTACAAATGTGGCATATCAGGCTATCAGCAGTTACTTTGTCACTGTAAAGGTCTCCGGTGGTCACCATGAGCAGCTCGGGCATCGCAAGATTATTGCAAGATACCTCAAATTGATTCAATGGTGTATCAAGCCAGCCGTGTTGAACCTTGTAGAATTAACAGTACCCCGTGAGCTATCAGCCGACGAATAGGTTGTCTCTTTGACAATAATCATGTTAAGTAAGCCTCACAGATCTTCCAAGATCCATCACGTCTCCTCAATATGTATCGAACTTCGTATGTACTGCAATTATAACAGTATAAAAATATCAGTACCATGTTACTTTAGAGCATAACGGGAAAGCATGATAAATAGAAAACAGTATCTTCTGAATTACCTGTAATAGCTAGGTTTCTTGGGCTGGGATTCATCAACAAGCTCAGCCGCTTCCTCAAGGACAGCATCAATTTCTGCCACTTCACCAGTGCCAGACTCATCCAATAGTATCTCCGCTCGAACAACAGAGATATTTAACAAAACAAATCTCCAATAGCAGGACTGATCCTTTGCTAACAATGCCAACTCTTGCCACTGCTCAACAAGTAGGTCTTCCATTATGGACAGTTCAAATATTTAAACATGGATAAGTACACCATGGATAAAAAGGAAATTACCTTTGATAGCATTGAACCATCAAGAATCTCAGGGAGCATATCAATTTGATAATCAGGGCCAAGAGCTTCAGATTTGATGTCTTGCCACTGCTTCACAAGTGTTTCCGCTTCTTGAAGACCCATACTTTGCTTGCATACTGTAGCAGCCACAGCATTTGCAACAGAAGACAGGTCGCTTTCTTCGCTTCTTGAATAAAGCCTATTGTTTAACCAAAGCATCTTGGGCAGTTTTTCGAAATGTTTCCTGATATATATTTATATATATATTTCAAAATTTTGAAATCTTGGGCAGCTTGTTAGAGCTCGGCTCGTTGATAGCCCTAATTTCAAAAAAATGTAAAATTTGGTCAAGACGATATTAACATGTTGAACAATTTAAATGGTTTGAATTTTCAGTTTGAGTTTTCAAATTAAAGATTCGGTCATGCCACACGGGATAGGGTTGTGCGGCGCGCCACACAGTAGCCTATCTCTATATATATATATATATAAGTGTGCAGTATGTTTAGGTTGGTAAGGTATTAGGCAAAATTTAAGTTTTTTATATAAAAAGAATGGTAATTAGCTATTGGACATGAAAGATATTAATTTATTAGTATATTTGATGCAAGTGGAGAGAGAAATAACATGAAAAGTATGAATTTGCCCTTGTCTTCATTGGCTTGTTTAGGCTGGGAAATTACCAAATCCAAGCGGCAAGAAGCAAGCAAGATCCAGCGACAAGCAGCAGCAATGCAGTCAAATCCCCAAGCAAGCAGTAAAGCAAGAAGCAAGGATGCAGTCAGATCCAATCCTCCGTCCCCACGTCGGTTGTAGCCGGCCCTACTCAACGTCAACGCCGCTCGTCGTTGTCGCCGCGCTCTTTTCATCGCCGGCAGCGCCGTCCTTCTTCACTGGCGTCGGTCACAGCGGCTGTCCATGCAAATATAAGAGATAATGATGGATCTAGCTGCAAAAGCTTCCATGTTGACCTTACTGAACCTTAAACTGTTGAGCTAGCCGTATCAGTTGGAGCATCCAAGCTTTGAGCTGACTCATGGGTAAACTTGTCTTACCTAAAAGTTTCTCTTTATTTACACTAGATATAATAAACTAGTGCCATCGATGTTTGTCAGCTAATTATCAAGTTTTTATGGTATCCTTAAGTAGATACACGTTCTTTAGATGTCTTGCAGCAAAGACTATAAACTTTGAGGGTTTTGTAGCAAATTTTGCCAAGGTAGTGATATATAAATTTCTACGGGTGTGTCGTCTAGTACTTGCTCTCAAAATGCGTTTTTAACTTATGATGGTGTTGCTGTTAACGAGCAGAGCTCCAACAAGTTTGTCTGTCTAGGCTCAAGCTCAACACAGACTCGAGTCAAGCCTTGTTAGTCTTCGAGTTTGGAGTTGAGCTCGGGCTCAGCTCGTTCGAGCTTCAAGCCTCTTGTCGAGCTTAGAAGGCTCGAGTAGCTCACGAGCCTCGGGCTTCAATCGCTCTATATATTGACGTGGCAGGCTATGATGATATTTACGTATTAATAGGAACTATACGTCAGCTCTATTTGTCTAGCAATCTAGATAATTGTTTCATCAAAAGCGTGCTAAGAATAACACGGTAAAAAGACAATATCTCTATATACCTGATCCCCCTTTTATTTTGATTTGATCAAAAAAAATTTAAAAAAATAAAAACTAGTATACAGTTATATTTATTATGAGGGTGCCATTTTAAATGGATTTCTTTTTAAAAACGATTTGAGCCTTTGCCTATGTAAATGAATTGAATCGATTGATCGAATATCAATTACGCCTCAAATTTTAGCACTAAATTATAAATAAAAATTTGCTACAGAACGCTTAAAAATATGATATTTGTTGGAGGAACTGCGAGAAGGTGAATGTGCCCAATAGACACTAAAAATAATAATTTATTGTAGGACTGTGAATATTAAAATACAATATTAACCTAGTAAGAATAAAAAAACTATATAAAATATTTATTTTACCCTCTATCCTTCCTCCTCAACAGCAGCAGCACAAAAGCCATGTCCACGGACCCTTCATCACCTGTCACCCAATCTGTTCCAACTTCGTTGGCGCCATCGTGCTGCCATCCTGCTTCTCCATATGGCGACCACGGCGGTCCTCATCGTCCTGGTGCGCAGCTCCTACCATGCTGTCGGGTAACCGTGATCTCTGTCATGTTCAGAAATTCATCACAAATTTTCAGATTATTTATGTATTAAATTCCTGTCCAAGAATCAATCAGGATACACAAAACGATAAATTAATATATTAATTCAAATATAAAATAAAACGTAAAATAAAATACTTACTGAAGAGACACTTAGTCATCACACAAAAAAACAGTAGCGGAAAAGACGATCCTAGCGAAGCTTCAATTCCACTTCATAGGCAAACTCAACTGAGGTCTGAGTCTTGCTCTTCTACCACTATCTTCAACTTAGAAGCACTACACTTCTGAAAAGGAAAAACCGTAAGGCTGAGTACAACCACAGTACTCAACAAGCCACACCGAGAAATTCAGACGTGCAAGAAAAGAAAAGAGTGGCTTGGGCTATTTGGTATAAATGCGGCTATAAATATTTAATGTTTAAAAATAGTAAAACAGTTGATTAAGTTGAGTCATGTTTTATCCTCCACTAACAACACTGTCCCACGTTGAACAGACCCAACCATTCCACCTGAATTAAACCAGTTTCATTAGGTCAAATTATTAAAGTGGGACTAATCATAGTGAATCTGGTCGATCGTCCATAACCGCGGACACGACTATTTGAATAGTTTTACTCTGATCAGAGGTGCGCAACTTTATCCACAAGACACGATCCCACACATGTTACCATGCCCCGATGTACCACCATGATACTGCAAAGGGAGAAATCGTGACAATACTTTTCGCATAACTCTTTCTAACCAATCGTACCATATCAAAATTTCTGCCCCACCCCTCAAAAGACAGTGGGCAGCCCCCCGCGTGTCACGGTGAATCCGGAAGCTGATCAACCGGTTAAACCCCACCGACCAAACTCCATCACGCCCACCCTTACTGGGGTATGTCGGCCAGAGGAAAGCTATACTACGAGTCAAGCAGTTACTCATTCTTCCTTGTGGTAAGTGTTGTAATTCTTCCTGGGTTTTTCATGAACTGGTCCTTAATTGTCATGGGTGCGACAATCCAAAACCATGCACCTATAGCTCATCATTAAGTCATATTTTAGTTGAGATAATTATGACCAATAAGACATGGCCAAGCGTTTGAGCTTGCAACTCATCCGAGACTAGAGTAATTAATGTAATTATCCTATTTAGTGAGCTAGTAGTAATTAAGCATGACTAAGTATATAATTCTAGCAAAAGTGAACATAAGTAACTAAAGCTAGTCAAATTCTCACCCAAGGTTGACAAAAAAATGAATAACAAGTAAATATGACACAAGTAAACAGATAGGTGTTCCCATCATTTCATGTAATTAACAAAGCAATGTAACTTTATTTGTAAACAATAAAATATTTATAAAAATAGGATCAATATGCTTCAACGAAGTGTGACTTGCCTTGCTTCTTCAAACAAACTTATAGACTCTTTTTCTCGTGAGCGCAAACTCCGAAAATGGCAAAATCTACACGTTGGCACGAAAAACAAGAAAAAACCTAATAAAATCTATATAACAGTACATAAAAATAAACATACATTTTAGATGAATTTTGGTATTTGAATGGCCCAATTTGGACTTCATATGGATTAGATATGAATTTTAGAAGTTTTGGACCATTTAAATGAATTCGAAGATTAAAATAATTTATTGTGTAATTTTTAATTATTTTTACAAGGAAAAAGGCTGATGCGACTTCAAGCAACCAAGGGCGACGTGAGTGGGACACAAGCGGGACCGACGTCGCCGAACGAGGGTTGACGTCGCCGCGCGGCGCAGCGACGCACGGGGTCCACAGTGGACTCGGTCCATGGGTCCACCACGTGGATGGCCCATATCACCCCGAAGGGGATCAGGCGGCCACGAGGATCGACGGCCCCGGATCGGTTCAGGACCGATCCGACGGTCGAGGAGCGAGGTTGGACCGGCGGGGTCGGGCGGGAAAATGGCACGGGGTCGGGCGGCGGGGTCGGGCGACGCACGTGGGCGGCGGGGTTGGGCGAGGAAGAGCGGCGACGTGTGCGGGGTGGCGAGACGCGACACGCGAACGGGGCGGCACGGTTCGGGAATGGCGGCCGAGAGAAAGAGGAAGGGAGGGAGGAAGGAATTGCTCACCGAGGTGGCCGGACTTGGAAGGGACGACAACGACGAGGCAAATTGGCGGTGACCCGAGCACGGAGGGTGATGACTGGGATGCGGCAAGATGCGGGGAAAGTGGCGGCGGCCTTAGTGCGCAGCGACGGCGACCAGAGCGACAACGGTTGCCTGCTGGAGGCGGCAACCGGTGGTGGCAGTTCAGGATTTGTGGTGGCGGGGGTGTTGCGGCGGCGACCCGAGGGTGGGAGGTGGCGACCGGGGTGCGGGGTGGCGCGGGCAAGGTGGCGGTGGGCTTGGTGTGCGACGGTGATGCTTGGAGCGGCGACAGCGTGTGGCCGAACAATGGTGCACGACGACGGAGCACGAGCGGCAGCGGAAATCAGCGGCGGCGATTTGTGGCGATTTTTGGCTCGGCGAAAACAGGGAAAAAGTGCGGGGCTCATGCGGGTTTTATAGGGGTGGCTTGGAGACCGGACAGAGCACGAATTGGCCGAGAATTTCTCGACATTTGTTTTGGACTCATGGAGAGATTGCGGCGGCGATGGTTAGGGTTTGACCGACGCGCGCGGATAAGACGACGCGGGTCGGGTGCGACGCGGGATGGCACGGCGGCGACCGGGACACGACCGGAAGTCGGGGACGACCCGATAGATGGGGCCCACCTATTGGTGGCTCGAGAGGGAGGAGAGAGGCTGACCGATGGGACCCACCGGTCGGTGGCTCGGGGAGCGAGGAGGCGAAGTGGACTTTGGCACGCGCGGGAAGGGAGCCGAGCCACAACTAGGCCGAGCCGAGGGAGGAAAGAGAGGGGTGGCGGTGTCGGCTGGGCTGGGCCGCGAGGGACCAAAGAGGACTTGGACCGTTTCTGGCCCAAATCAGAGGAGAAGATTTTAAATTTGTTTTTCATTTAAATTAATCACATAAATAATCTTTAAATTTCTATAAATGCTTCAATTGCTTAAATAATTTCAAGAAAATCCGAAAATATATGGACACTCAAAATATTTAATAAAAATATCACCAACTTATTTAATGATTAATTTATTTATTTAAATAATTACTTTAATACTTTTTATATTATTATAATTATTTCTAGAGCTCCCAAATTTCACGAAAAATTTCAGAGAGTATTTTAGAGTATGAAAAATATTACAATAATATTTCCAACCATGATTTTTAAAGGAAAATTTTATTTTCTTAATAATTCCACTTGATTTATTTGTTTTCTATTTTATTTAATTTCTAAGAAATAATTTATTTAATGATTTTTAATCCTAAACAAAAATCGGGCTGTGACAATCTCTACCCCGAAGTGCTCGACCATCGTGCCACTCTTGTTTCCTTCGTGCGGGGCAGCTCTCAACACCACCTCTTCTTCCATACGACCAGGGCGGAGGGCTCGATAGGGCAAGGTAGGGCGCTCGCCCTACCTTGGCTCTGCGGCAGATACCCACCCCAAGTTGATCCGATCGTCATGGATTTCAGGGTGAAGGTTCGTTGGCTGATGCTATCGTCCTGTCGAACAAACTCTGAATGTTCGCACGGGAAAGACGACTGAACTGTTCACTTCATTAGTCGGTCTTTGCCTTTTGGGCCTTCACATTTGCCTTGTGGGCCTGTGCTTGTAGGCCGCACAAGTTCATTAGCTAGCCCTTTCATTTTCTAGCATAAGGATGACCTGTCCTACCTTAAATTTTTTCGTCCTCCGCCACGGCATGTGACGTGCGACGTAGTCTGTGCTTGGATCTGGACCCCACGATGCTAGCAGGGGCTGGCCCAGAATTTTGAGGTTGCATATTCAAAATGAGAAGCGGTAAAAAAATTGACAGCCAAAAGCCTCATAATTAACATGTATAATATGATATAGTAGTGATGGTATGATATATAGCATATGTATTATATGCTGAATACGGTCTTGGGTTGAATACGACCTCTTTTTGTTTTTTTTCATACACATATGCATCACACAATTGTATAAACTTATTCAGTTTTATAACAATCTTGGGTATTTTCAGATGAATACCATTGCATTGCACGTTGGCAGCCTCGAGCTTCTCCCCAAGCTGTCAATCTATCTCAATTCCGACTTGATCTGTGTCGCCTTGGCCAACGACCCTATCCTCACCTCCTCCGTTATGGCGCCCTCCACTCTGCTTTTTCCCAGTCGTCAGATCCCGTGCCTCACCGGCTTCATCGCTACGAACCGCCGGCGCAGGGGGGAGAGGTGTCCACACCGTCATGGGCCTCTTCCGTATTGTTTAGACCACTTGTTCAAAGTTATCAGTAAAGTTTATTTCTTAAAATATTAATTTAGCGCATTAATCAAGTTTAAAAAATTGCCTAAACAATATTGACATATAAAGTTATGAAGAACACATTATTGACGGGCTTAGGAAGTATGTTGCATATTAGCCATAATCCATATGCCAAAATGAGTATGCATTTAGTAAAACATATGGGACACCCGATCAATTTCATTCTGGATTCGCCCCTGATAATAAGACAACACAATAAATGTCATCTAATGTACCGATCCATAGAGTTTACTGGGACATCTTTTAGAAATAAGAGATCAACAGTTGATATGTTTTGCAAGAAATAAGTTGTGGGAGAATAGAGTTGGAAAGAACAATCAGCATGTACAACTGGCAATACCATATTCAACAAAGGATTAAAGAAACAAGATGGGTATGCCATCAAGGACAACTGAACAAATGGTGGGATAGAATACATGATCAAAGACACACAATGCAAACTTTTTAATACGTATATGCAATTTTACAATGGAAGTGCACCATAGAATAGCATAGATCTATAAGGTTCTAAATACAAGTTACATACCTTGCAGTCATACAAACAAATAGGTTTGATTTAAACAGTTTTTAGCAACATTACTGCTCTAACAACTGCAGCTAGTTCAGAGATGGCAATGTTGATATTGGCAAAGAAAATCTTCGTGCGCTTTATTCATGGGAATTTGTTTTAGCATAACCAAATGATGGATGTCCAACTTGATATCCCAATAAAAGGGGCTAAAACTATTGATCTCAATTCTCGCAAGAAAATGATAACCGAATATAATTTCACACACATAAAAGGCAATTAAGCAAGCGGTTACCTCCACTAATATCCAAACTAAGTAACCTTCGACTCATGGCCCACCAAACTTTTGATTGGTTTGTAATCCCGATCAGACCACAGCTGCAAAAAGAAGGAAATATATCAGAGATGGGACAATTGGACAGCACAAAAGAAATAAAATAAATGGCGCATTATTATTAGGCATACCGCTGCTTTGGTGTCACTGGACGAAGTTGCTGAGTAATTTGAAATTACATGAGTTTATAGAAATTGATTATCAAATATTGAAATATTTAACTTATAACAAACTTAGAACGGCAAGTAATTTGAAATTTGTAATTACTATACATTTCAAAAATACTTGATGGATCAATGTTGTTTAACTGGTTCGCTAGAAATTGAGACTACCTCCATTTATAATAGATGATAGCCTTGACTTTTGAAATAGCATTTTTTGACCATTCTTATTATTTAAATATTTAGTATAAATAGACTAAGTCATAATTAAGTTTTTCATAACAAAATAAATAATATTTATATAATTTTTTTAAATAAGATGAATGGTCAAACATTATGCTAAAAGTCAATAACGTTATCTATTAAAAAACGGATGGAGTATTTTTCATCTAGCATGAGTGCATGTTTGCTCCAATGGAGATGAGGAGAAGCAACAGAAGTCTTATTTTTAAGATGGAAAAGAAGGAAAGATATATCTTTACTAGTACATCTGCCTTGCCATCCAACCAAGGTGATCACTTATCACTCATAACAAAAGCGAAGAACAACAATAGCAAAAAGACAGATATGCGAAGACAGTTGGATGAGTTTTCTTTATGGTTGTACACATCTGCTGAAACAAAAGAGGTCAAAAGTGCGGGAAATATTAATTTACTACTGAAATGTAAGATTAATTTACTACTCAAATGCCCCAATGGAGGCCATCAAAGCAACTTAATATTTAATATTTGCAATTGTCCCATTAGAGGTAGGGAGAAAATGGTCACGAACGGTCCAAAACCGTATCAACCATTTATATAACCATATTTTTCTCGAAAATGGAATAAAAAAGGTAAAGCCAAAATGAAAACGGCATAAAAAATATCAGAAAATCAGAAATGAAACTCTACAGACAAAAACATATCAACATCAATCAGAATCTAGTAATAAATATCAGAAACATTGAAATATGAAATCACACATTATACTTTTCATAACTATATAATATAACAAAATAAATTGAAGGTTACACTGTATATATTACAAATTGTCTCCCTTTTAACCTTGTACTTGTTGATGGTCCTTAAATGTCAAATCTGATCGTCAACTCTTGCATAAAAACAAGTAAAGCGAAAAACCTAACATAGTGATAGGGTTTATTTCTAACCATTTCCATAAATATTGGCGAACTATTTGTACGCAGGTAATTATGTATGAAAACACACCCATCATACAAAGAAACATACCTCCAGTCAATCAGACACGAGCACACGGATTCAAGGGCTCACAAACTGAAGCGAGGCCAATTCATTGTCTACCTACCAAAGCAAGGGTCCACATGTAATACTCAGGAAGAAAGGTGGTGGGCAGAGGCAATTGGGCTAGGTCGGCCGACCCAGCCACAACTCCCCTCGCCTCCTGCCGCCACGTGGAGATACCTCATTGGGCCCATATGACGGTTGTGGGTGATAACCGCCTTATTAACTATCATTAGGCGCCTATAAAAGAGGAAAGGAGCTCCACTCTCAAGACACAACCGTGGAGATCTCTCGCTTTCATTAAGGCAACTCTCTAGTAGAGTTTCAGAAAATAGGAAGTAAGTGATGGAAAGCTATAGGGAAGTGCCAGGGTTGTCAACACGCTCCCCACTCTTGTACCTCGACAGATGCTTATATTATAAAAATAAGTATTCATGATTTCTTTTGATATTTAATTTTCTTGTTTAAGTAAGATATATTCTAATCTTTGCGAGTTCATCACTTAATATGTATATTAAGTGCTCTAGTATTAAGACTCTGAATAAAGAAGAAAGTTCTTGCATGAGACTAGAGTAGTAATCGATAACATAGATGTGATGTCTAGGTTAAAGGTTACCTTTGTTTGTTGCGTGGTCTACGGGTTGTAGAGGTAGACGACAAGTGGTGACAACCCTGTCCGTCCTTTGTAATCCTTCACGTTCGGGTACGTTATAGAGCTGTGGGCCAAAATCGCTTAGCAGACCAGGGAAAAGCCGATGTCCAAAGCAAATGATAGAGTTTTATCTTAACTTAATTTAAGAATTTTAACACGTAAGAATCCTTTCTATCCTAAGCCTTTCATTTTGTTGTTGTTTTTGGACGAATCAGTTTCCTAGATTTTACACACATGTTCCCTGTGAGTCGATATCCTTGGAATACGTGAAGGTGAAATGCTATAATGGTATCTATGCACTTGCAGATTTATCTGTGATCATAACAAATACCAACGATTCTCAAGTTAGAGATTTGGTTGAAGAGTTGATGGACCTTTAAACTATGGGTTAAACAAATAAAAGGATAATAAATATTGACGTATTTAGAAATATGGTAATTACTAGGTAATTTCTGTATGAATAAGGTGAAATTCGGAAACGACCGGTATCAGCAAAATCTTTTTCCATTTCCACTTCCATTTTTTATCATTTTATTTTTATTTCCGTTGGTAGTCATTTCTACACTGCTACATTGCCTGGCCTGTAAAAATAAAAACCAAGCGTCGGTCAGACGAAAATTTCCATGACTATTTTCACCTCTAATTAGAGGTCATCAAAGCGACTTAATCTTCTCTCCGTCTCAAAATATACCTCCTCCCAATGAGAAAGATCGACATAACCAAAAAGTTCCAAAAACCATGAATAAAACAGATATATAAAAATGTTTTTAGCCATTAATCTCCTATGTAACTATGATAGAAGATTTCTGATTCAGAAAATATAGATAAATTTCCCTTTCCCACAGTCCAAAGAGATAATAGCTCATGCAAGAATAAGATACACAGAATCATACAGGTAAACGCCACCCAACTTGCAGTACCAGATGATTAACAAAACGTGCAACACAAATACAAGAACAAAATGAACCTTTACATTAGTGAAATAAGTGGGTCATACAAGTTATACAAGTTTCCAGTTCCTTGTAACATAACAGCATTGAAAGAAAGTCTAGGCAATTGTTTCACCAAGAGCGTGCAAAGAAACTATAACACGGTAAAAGACAATACCACTAGAGACCTCGAGCAATATAATACCGGCCCCATTTTTATTTTGATCTGATCAAAAATTAAAAAAATAAAAACTAGTATACAGTTACATTTATTATCAGTGTGCTATTTCTAATGGATTTTCTTTTTTTTTCTTTAAAAAATGATTTGATCCTTTTCATGTGTAAATGAATTGGGCCAATTGACTGAATATGAATTACAAATCGAACTTCTAGCCCTAAATAATTATCCCTTGCTTTTTAAAAAAATAAATTTATGTTTTTTTAAAATGCATTGCAAGCATGGTCAATATTCGAAATGAACATGGAAGCGCTTATATAGATTTGAATTATTGAACCTGAACAAGGCTGGTATATTTGCCTACAACGAAATAAAATTCCTACAACCAATTGAACTATAGGACGAGCGTCCACCATCCTTGTCGTCACCGTAGTTGAGCGGTAGGCCATCTAGACAAGCAGCCGAAGCGTGACTGCCGGTGCGGCGGATGATGGCCGCGGCGGCATGGCAGAAGAAAATCAGCTTGTGAGGGCCAAACGCTTGAAAATTGTAGACGTTTGCATTGGAGTCTGATTAGGTTTTCGATTTAGATCCCGTTTGATAATGCTCCAAACTTCAACTATCAACTTTAAACTCTAACTTCAATGGAAAGCTAGCAACTTTAAACTCTAACTTCAATGGAAAGCTAGCTCCTACAAAAACTAAAGGTAGGTATGAAAGGTAGGTACGAAAGTGTTTGGCTAGATTGATCAGCTCCACGCCATCACGTCACGTGTTGTCATTTCGTCGAACACCTGGTTGTCGTCATTTAGGATGGAGCGGATGCAGTTTTAACTGAAGTTTTGCCCAGCAGCGGGCGACGATTTTGCTCCAACATGACGATACCTATACATTCATCTCTCGTCTTAAGATATATGGCCTAACCATGCATGACGATTAGTTGATTATTACTAGTAGGAATTATTAAGAGAGGTTAAAAACGTGAAGATCCTTGTGAGATAATCATCTTGATTAGAGCATAAATGCCTCTAGCCACTAGCCTGCTGCATTTCCAAGGATTGATTCCACAGTCACAGTAGTTCTATGCCCTTGGTATGTTTTTTTTCTATTCTTTAAATAAAAATCGTATGTAGTAATCTTTTTGCTCTGGATGGATAAACCGTTATACGATCACGATTGGGGAACATAGTGCCAAATAGCAGAGCCAGCGATGTAGACGGGAGCCCAAGTATTTCGGGAATGGATAAGCGACGTCCTGATATGAAGCAATACTGGCATACAAACGTATAAACTATAGGAAAAAAAATTATGTAAGCCCTAAACTTTGAACGAAACCCCACCTACCGTTTCAAACTTTAAAGCCGTTCGATCGTATATTTTCTACAACGTCAGTTACATATGAAATATTTCACAGGCTAAGGGCTATCGAGGTGCTACAAGATGGCTTCATATAGATGCCGACAACTTGCAAGGGGGGGCTCGACGGCATGTTTCTGCCAGAAGTGCAGAAGAGCGCTAACAACGGGTTATAATTCAGTGCCTCAGCCCAGCTCCATCGCATTATCTTGTGCCCTGCTTCTGCAGGACCAAATCTTGATCGTTCTATCATGTGACACAGTCACAATCTGCTGCCCATCTGCATAAGATATACACAAACCACCAATTAGAAATTCAGAAATGGCATGTTTGAATGTGGTGGCAAGTGGACGGCATGATAATAGGGCAGTCTTGAAAAAGAAAATGAAGAATGGGACAACATAAATATTGCACCTAATGTACCGATCCCTCGAGTTTTTTACTAGGACATCTGTTAGGAATAAGGATCAACAGTTGATACATTTTGCAACAAATAAGTTGAGGGAGAATAGAATTGGAAAGAACAATCAGCAGGTACAACTGGCAAATACCATATTCAACAAAGGATTAAAGAAACAAGATGGGTATGCCATCAAGGACAAACAAACAAATGGTGGGAAATACATGATCAAAGACACACAAGGCAAACTTATTAATATGTATATGCAATTTCATACGATGAAAGTGCACCATAGAATAGCATAGATCTATAAGGTTCTAAATACATGCTCCCTTTGTTTTATTATTATAAGTCGCTTTGATTTTTCTAGTCAAACTTCTTTAGGTTTGACTAAGTTCATAGAAAAATTAGCAACATTTATAACACCAATTTGGTTTCATTAAATATAATATTGAATATATTTTGATAATATGTTTGTTTTGTGTTGAAAATATTGCTATATGTTTCTATAAGCTTGATCAAATTTAAGAGTTTGACTAGAAGAAAAGTCAAAAGCGACTTATATAATATAAAACGGAGGTAGTACCTTGTAGTAATACAAACAAATAGGTTTGGTTTGAACAGTTTTTAGCAGCATCACTGCTCTAACAACTGCAGTTAGTTCAGAGATAAGAATGTTGATATTGGCTAAAAAAAAAATCTAAGTGATACATGGGAATTTGTTTTAGCATAACCAAATGCTGAATGTCCAACTTGATATGAGGAATGGACAAATAAAAAGGGCTAAAACCATTGATCTCAATTCTCACAAGAAAAGGATATCCGAATATAAATTCGTATACAGCAAAAATAAAAGGCACTTAAGCAAGTGGTTACCTCCACTAATGTCCAAACTAGTAACCTTCGACTCATGTCCCACCAAACTTTTGATTGGTTTGTAATCCCGAGCTGACCACAGCTGCAAAAAGAAGGAAAAATATCAAAAATGAGACAATTGGACAGAATAAAAGAAATAAAATAAATGGCGCATTATTATTAGGCATACCGCTGCTTTGGTGTCATAGGACGAAGTTGCCAAATAATAGCCCTCTTGGGGTTCAAACTTGACATGTGAGATAAGACTCTTATGTGCTGGTATAGAATATAACATTCTTTTAGTCCTCAAATCCCATATTCGACAGAAATTGTCTTCACTTCCGGTTGCAACAAGATAACCATTAGGGGAGAAGCTCACTCCTAATACCTGAATAGAAAGTAAAATCATGTTACAAATATATAAAAGCAATAACATGTCCACAACTAGTACATGTAACCACAAACCAAGCAATAAAGAGCCGTAACAGCTTGAGATGAATGGTACTTTAGAAAAGGATTGGAAAATTGATGCTATGAACTTACAGGCTTCACATGTCCCATAAGTGTGCCCCACAATCTTCCCGACCTTAAATCCCAAACTCGAGCATATGCATCAAGACCACAAGATGCAGCTAAAGAGCCATCTGGGTGAAAGCTAACTCCATAGACACTTCTGCTGTGCCCTTCTTGGAGTAGAAGTTCCTTTCCAGTGCTAACGTCCCACAATCTCCAGGTCTTGTCAAAGCTAGCTGTACCAAGGTACCCTCCAGATGGATGAAAAGCAAGGCGAGCAAGACGATCCAGGTGACCATCAAAGGACATTAAGAGTGACCCATCGGTCTTCCATAGTTTGGCAGTTTTATCAGCTGAAGCTGTTGCTAAGCAGTTGTCAACTGGTGAAAACGCAACATCAGTTGCACGTTCTGTGTGACCTTTCAGAGTTGCAATTTTAGTTACTTGTGGCATACTCCACACTTTGATCATCCCACTCCATGAACTACAAAACACAGAAATATATAGTTATTATTTACTGACAAGGAAGCAAGAACAAGAGAACATAAGTTAATTAAGGCCAAGAACAATAGAACATAAGCTAATTAAGGCTCATGATTTAAGGAAAAAGGTATCCAACAACATGACGTCAACAATTAGTTTACCAAAATTACTAAGGCTGAGTTCTTTTCGGCTACTAGCTACTAGATTAACGTGGGCACGCTTCCCAAGCCACTAAACATTGTGATTTTTGGAAAAACTTTCTATATAGAAGTTTATTTAAAAATTCAAATAAATCTATTTTCAAGTTTATAATAGTTAATACTTAATTAATCATGATTTAATTGAGTGTCTTTTCGGGTTAGGAAACCGGCTAATCGGCTGAAACGTTGAATCGAACGCAGCCTAAGTGTGCATGAACTTCCTTAAAAAAAAATGTGTATATGAACTATGAAATTCAATTAGCATCACAATTGAACATCATCAGGGATACTCCACTGTTGTGAAGATACCCCGTATGCAAGTAGGAGCCAGATGCTACCATGCCACCTGCCTGGTGTATTTTGGGCCACCGCAATAGTTCTGTTACAGGCAATCCTGCAAACTGTGAAGACAATGGCCTGCTCAAAATAGTGCTAGCCAATAAGCATGGTACCATCCTCCATCTGCTCAATGGAAGGAAATTCTAGCTGCCCAAACATGTCAAACACTAAGCCACTAGTTCTATAAACCATACAGTCATCCAGAAAAAATGTTGATTCATCCAGCCAATAGTTCAACCATAACCCGAACAAAAAAAGTTGCTACAAAACTACTATAAGAATTCCATATCACACCATGATGAAGTATTGTGATTGCAATTTTGAACGAGTGCTAGCTGCACCTGTCTCAACGCAAAGCAATCATGACAAAAATGCTGAAGCAGAACAACATGGATCTATGCACCAGAGTATAAATATGAAGAAACACGGCCATCTGCCATATATAGCAGCAATTCGGAGAGTTTTCAGTCATTGCCATTCCCAAATTTAGAACAGCTTTACTCAATTGATATGCTATAAACTGGGACAAATTACGCGAGTTACCAAACCCATATTAACAGTTGCCTGATAAAACGATTGCAACACTTCGGCAAGCATCATTCCAGTATTTTAAGACACACAAAGATATAAGCACATGATATTCCGTCTGACTAAGTGGGCGTACCTTGTAGCGAGCATTGACGCATCTCGAGAGAAGGAGCAGCCGGTGAGGGGGCGGTCATCTCCAATCTCGCTGCACTCAAGCACGAAATCCTCCGACTGCTTCACGACAAGGTTGGCCTCTGCCTCAGGGTCCTCGTCGGGGTCATCATGGCGGCGCTTGGCCCTCTCGATCCTGGCCTTGGCTCGGGGCAGCGAGTACTGCGCGATGTCGACGCGCGCCTTGAGCAGCTCCTGCGTGCCCTCGGTGAAGAAGGGGTACTGGATCTGCTCCTCCTCCTCCTCGGCGCCCGCGGCGCCCTGCTCCTCCTCCTGTGCGCGGAGGAGGCGGTCGAGGTGGCCGTCGGCCTCGAGGCCGACCATGATGGCGCGGAGGCGGTCCCGGCGCTCCATCTCACGCTCGCCGAAGAGCGTGACGGGCTCGCCGAGGCGGCGGAGGCGCGCCCGCACGGCGGAGTCATTGGTGGGCACGGCCATGGCGAAGGCTCGGCGGCGCTGGAGCAGCTCCTGCACCGCGCGCTCGTGGCGCTCCCGCGCAGCGCGGTGGTCATCGGAGACCTCGTACTCAGCCTCACCGCCGCCCCCTCCTCCTGCCGCGGAGGTGGAGGCGACTGCGGCGGCCGGAGCGGGTGCGGGGCCCCGAGGAGGCGGGGCTGGGATGGGGGCGATGGGCGGGGGCACGGGGAGGGAGCCATGGGAGGGGTTCCCGCAGGGGCCTGTGGCCTGGGGTTCTCCATGGAGGAAAGTTCGCCGCGAAGGCGGCGAGCTAGGGTTAGGGTTTTGGAGGCGGAGGCGGTGGTGGCGACGGAGACGGAGGCGCCGAGGCGGAGGTCTCGCGGGCCGCAACGCGAAGGCTCTTTTGATTTTTGATCACTATATGTCGGTTGATTATGGTATTTGGATTTGGGGTAATTTTAAATTTACCTTGAATCGTTATTATAAATTGCCATAAGAAAGACATACTATAAAACTATAAAAAACGATTAGCAAATTTACAAATACCTATTTGAATTTAGGTAGCAACGGGCGGCATAGCCCTACACAGCACGGTCCAGCCCGGCACGGGCACGGGTGCGGCACGATTCGTTTAGGTACGACCTAACGGGTACTGTAACGGACCGTGTCGTGCCAATCCACGTGCCATGCCCTCGGCCGGAAGCACGGCCCGCCACATGCTCGTGCGCACAAAGACGGCAAGGCCCACGGGCCAAGGCCGCGCCCACGGACTCAGCCGGCGGGGGTGCGGCATGGTTCGTTTAGGCACGACCCGTTAGGCATGGGTACTGTAACGGGCCGTGTCGTGCCAGCCCACGTGCCATGCCCTCGGCCGAAACACGGCCCGGCCACGTGCCGGCACGGGCAAGGCTCACGGGCCAAGGCCGCGCCCACGGACTCGGCCGGCGGGGGTGCGGCATGGTTCGTTTAGGCACGACCCGTTAGGCATGGGTGCGTAACGGGTCGTGTCGTGCGGCCCATGTGCCATGCCCTCGGCCGAAGCACGGCCCGGCCACGTCTAAGCACGGACAAGGCCACGGGCCAAGGCGCGCCACGGACTCGGCGGCGGTCGACCATCGAGCACGGTGCTCTTTTAAAAAAAATAGAGCCACTATACTTAGTTAAAAATTAAAAATAAAAATAAAAGTTTAAAAATAATGATCTATTTCTCATGTTGAAAATATGAAAAAATGGTCTATTCGTCGTCTTGAAAAAAATTAAAAATGATAGATTCATCATGTTGAAATTATTGAAAGAAAAATTCACACTTACTAAAATATTGCAAAAGAATATGTTAAAAATAGTAATGACCTTTATTGATGTTTATATCATTATAGAATATAATGGTATATGCTGCATCGTTAAAAACTTTGTCATGTAAAAACTCATAGGAAAAACTAAAAAAATCATGACAAAGAAAATAGTAGAGCTCAAAGGTCACAACTATTTCTAACAAAGTTCTATTGAGGTTGCGTATTGGGCATGTTGTCTAGCTAGCTCCCAGTCTTTAATGCTTAGTAGCATTTCGATGTGGTCGCTGCTCAGATTCGTCCTTCGGTCTTCGATGATTCGGCCGCACAGACTAAAGGCCGATTCGGAGGACACCGTCGACACGGGCACCGTCAACACATCCCGTGCTAGTTTTGAAAGCACGAGATATGCTATCTTGTGGTCATTTCATCACCCGAGGACATTGAAGTCTTGTGCTTCATGGTGGATGGTGTCGCTGTCCAAATAACCGGACAACTATTCAGCAACATCATGCGAAGAGGCGTCTCCACTTGCAGCCGACGAACTGCCATCACCTTGGCTTGAAGACGATCCACCTTAAATTCTACCCTACTGTATCTTCTTCTTACCTGTAGTGAGGATAAGAGGGGGTCTCTACTGGTGAACTCCCTGAAACTTTAGTTCATACTTTCCAAAAACTTCATATAATTTACCCCTAACCTCAGTATATAAAGAACTATAATCTACACCTACAGTATCTCCAAGAAGTGATAAAATAACGAACAATCCCCTTATTTTATACCTAGGATCTAAAACGAAAGCAAAAGCATACAACATAGGTATATTTTTCCAATATTTTAAATATTTTTGTTTCATGTGAAAGACAGTTTTCTTTAGAACTTCATCATTTTCATATTCTTTAAACAAAGAAATAATTTCAAGAATGTTGTGCAAAATTATATTGGTAGTTGGATAATAAACTTGGGACGAGTAAGAGGACAATCACAAAAAGTTTCAAGAAATTGGTAAAATCTTTGGATAATTGTCCAAACATGCTCAGTCAGTATTGGCGACCCGTCTGTCACGCCAGAAATTCCTATCGGAATTTTCAAAGCTGAATGTGCATTAAACACCATGTCGAGGACCAGCCAGTGATACACAAACGACAAATTGTATATGCAGATCCACATCTTAAAAACATATAAAAAGTCTTACAATGCAGCGAAAAGGAAAAATAAACCTAAAAACTAAGCTTTGACGCTTGCGGCGCGGCGACTCCACTCTACAGGCATCCCTTGACGGCAGCGACAATCCTACTCATCATCGAACCCAACTGCAGCTTTATCCTCCAGCTTTGAGGTGGGGGAAAAGGAAGCAAGACTGAGTATCACCACTGTACTCAGCAAGTCATACCGAAAGGAGGAATGATGCAGGGTAAGTCCAAGGGAAGGCTAGGGGTTAACTTTTGCACAAAGCGGCATTTCACAATATTAAGTTGAAAACAGTAAAACAGTGATTAAATATAATTAAACAATATTAATCATCTCTGCTCAACGCTAAACCACGTTGAGTCAGGCCCAATCCATCCAACTATTTTATCCAGTTCCATTGAATCAGGCTTTTATCATTAGTGGGACTAATCACGGTGAATCTGGTCGACAGCCCATAACCGCGGGCGCGACTATTGGAATAGTTTCTAACTCTGATCAAAGGTGTACATCTGTACCCACAAGACACAGCTCCACAACACGTTCCCGTGCGCCGACATGCCACCACGACATATAAAAAGGGGTATGTGACAGGACCATTCGCATAATCCTCCCTGACCAAGCGACACCACACCTCATGTTTCGCCCCTACCTTTATATCCAAGGTAGGCAGCCCCCTCTCGTGCCTAGGTGAATCCGGTAGCCGCATAGATCTTGCCCGGTCCATCCGCACTCCATCACGCTCACCCTTGCCTGGATGCGTTGGCCAAGGAAAGCTATACTACAAGCTCAGCCGTTGCCTATGCTGGCTTGTGGTACGCACTAATAATTCTTCCAAGATTTCTCGCGAATCGGTCCTTAACTGCCATGGGTGCGTCTTGCAAAACCGTGCACCCACAGCCCACCATTTAGTCAAGTTTTAATTAACCGTTATCATTTGCCAACGGCATCTCCAGTCTGAGACCGTCATTTCATGTGAATAAAATATAGTAAAATAATTCTCCCATTAATGATCTAGTGGTACTAAGCAACCTAAGCATGCCCTAAGCCTAAAACTAGTCAAATTAATTCCCAGGCAATCAATAAAGTAGGGTAAACGACC
The DNA here is from genome assembly GCA_019925245.2 of Oryza australiensis. Lineage (NCBI taxonomy): Eukaryota > Viridiplantae > Streptophyta > Magnoliopsida > Poales > Poaceae > Oryza > Oryza australiensis. The sequence continues at coordinate 246,529 of JAIFGZ020000119.1, forward strand.
TAGGCTGAGTACTATAGGTCCCATCCTGATTACATTATAAAACAATGCAATTTAACAGATAAAGTGATAATAATTTATAATATAGGTACAACATGATCAATGGAAGATGACTTGCCTTGGTCTTGCTCCGACGGAACTTCAGCGACTATCTCAAAATAAACGGGAGCGTCCTCGGAACTGGAACCTACCGACAAACAAAGCACAACAAAACAGGCTATTAAACTACTAAAATAGATAATTAAACTATTTTTAATATGTTCTAGACATTTTTATGAATCCGCTACAACTTGAACGGACTCAAACGGAGTTTGGATGAATTTTCTGTGATTTTTACAAGTTTCAGCCTTTTTACTAATTAAAGGAAAGCGAAAAACGGTTTACGGTGCAAGCGCCCTAGGGCTGACGTCACGTGAGGCAGCGCTGACCAGCAGGGCCCATGGCACGGTGATGCAAGAGAGAGGAGGGAGCACGGTGGACTTGGTCCACCGAACTAGGAGGAGGTGCGCCACGTGGCGGCACGGGATTGGTCGGCTCGGGCTAGGCATAGGAAAGGGAGAAGCGCACTTGGGCGGCTCGGGGTGACCGGCCGACGGCCAAGGCGGCACGGCGGACCTCGCCGGTGGGCGCGACGTGCGGTGCCGACGAGAGATGGGCGACGGCGGCGACACGCATGGAGGAGTGGCGATACGGTGGGCCGAGGCGCGAACGATGGGCTGAGGTGGCGCGGGGCACACGCGGCATGGCAGCGCGGGAGAGGACGCGGCCGGCGTCGGGCGGAGAGGAGAGGCCGGCGCGCGGCGGGGCGACGGGGACGGGCTGCGTGGCGGCGCGCGCGACCGGGGCTCACCCAGGGCGGCGCCGAAAGAGAGGGAGAGAAGAAAAGAAATGGAGGAGGAATCGTTTCTCACCGGCGGCTGGAGACGAGAAAGAAGGCGGCGACGGCACGATTTAGAGGCAGAATTTTGGGGAAAAACGATGGAGAGGGTGTTCCCGGAGTTTGCGAAGGCGGTGGCTGCGTTGGTTTGGTGCGGCGCGCAGTGGTTTGGCCGGAACGGGGCTGGAAGCGGAGCTCGGCGGCGGTGGTTGGACGACGCATGGTGCGGGATTGCGAGAGGGGCTCGGTTGCGGGCGAATGCGAGAGGAAAGCGTGTGCCGAGGCTCGAGGATACTTTATAGGGGAGAGGACGGCTCGGACGTGGGCGGAGGAAGCGGGAACGCGGCCGAAACGTGGGCGAATGGGGTGGCAACTCAAATTTCGAAAGGCGGGCGTTCCAGTGCGCACGAGCGACAAAAAAGGGGGAAAAGGTGGGGGAGCGCGGGAGGTGGCTCGGGAACACGGGATGACGCGGATAGGGGAGCGAAACGTGGCCGGATGGGGCGTGGCGTGGACTTGCGCAATGTGCGGGTTAAGCGGCCGGGGTGGTTGCTTGAGGACCAAGAGGTTGGGGATGACAAACGGGGCCCGCTTGTCATTACCCCAACCCGAGAGGGAGGGGTTCTGGACTTGGCGCCGACGGCTGGAGGGAATTTTGGCCGGCCCATAGGGGAGGAGAGAGAAGGGGAGGGGAAGTGGGCCGGTTGGCTGGGCCAAAAGGGGAGGGAAGGAGGGGAAAGGAGTGGGCCAAAGGCCCACGGGGAGGAAAAGAAGAAGGAAAAGAGAACAGGGAAAATGAAAAGGAAAAAGTCATTTTTCTTAAGGAATTTAATTCGATTAGCCTAATTTAATTTTTAAAATTGTTTTCGTCTGAAAATTCCGATGAAAATCTTGTTAGCGTATTTTCACACTGGAATTCAAGAAAAATTCCACCAAGCCATTTCCAATTATTGAATGGATTTTAAAATTTCGGGTTTGTCATGCTTTATCTTTTCCGGCGATTTCTTTTGCACGATTTTCCACGGGTGATTTTTAGGCTAGGGAGAAAAGCGGAGCGTGACACCGTCACTGTTTCTTGGGCCACCACGTGACTGAACAAAATCAGTAAGTAAATCATTATAAGGTAAAACAACTTTTAACATTAAATATGTTACATTCCACCGATGCTCTGCATCGATGGCAAACTTACGTGCTCTCTTACTGATCGCATTGCAAAACCTTTTCTATGCAGCAATCCGCGGGTTAGAAGCAGTTAACCACACAATTTCTTGACGAACAACGTCGATGTGATCACCTATTCTCTTCATCCCAGCCTTAACAATCAAATTTATTATATGACAAGCACAATGCTGATGCAGTAGAAAAGACTGAGCATAAACAAAAAATAAAGGTTGTAATATTTCCATTGTTCTAGAATTAGCATATGCATTATCTAGGGTGACAACAAATATTTTATCTGCAAGATTAAATTCATTAATTATCTTCCTAATTCTTTCAGCTATGTTTTCCCCTGTGTGTGAGACATCTATTAACTTAAGACCTAAACTCTCTTTTACAACTGCCAATCATCATCAACAAAATAAACAACTACGTTAGATAATCCTCTCTAGCTCTACTACTCCATATATCTGAAGTAACACTAAGAGAGAAAGTGCATGTACTAAAAAGTTTCTTAAGTGCAGTAGAATCCTTCTGATAAATATTTTCCAAATCCCTAGTTGTTGTTTGCCTACTCACAGCTTTAAACCTAGGATTATGAGATTGCTGAATGTATTGTTCAAAAGCAGGAGACTCCCCAAACTTCAGGGGTAAATCTTGCCTGGCGATTAACCGGACAAGAGATTCATGAGCAACCATGGGATCGTACTCCCAATTTCGTACCATACCGTCCGGGTTTAGCATCAGTTGTTGCTGCCGGAGTTGTATTCCTTGCTTCTTGGCACACGACTCCGCATGACACTTTAGGTGTCCTGTACCACCAGAAGATCTAGCGGATAAAATTTGTCTACATATTCTACATCTAGCTTTTGAAACCTCCCATCTGTCGGGGCCTATCTCCTTCATCTCGCCGGTGTGTGTCGAAACACTTCCGCTCGCGGTTCTGGAAAATCCTTCTGAAGCCGTCGTCGCCGTCTAAACTGGTACCTCCTCCACAACTGGTAGAGTTGGAGCCGATCCTGAGGCATCGTCAAACCCCGACATGTAATTGGGGTCGAAATCACCCAAAGTGAACGACGGCGACTGGTATGGATAGTTTGGATCCATTCTGAAAATTTAAACTGAAATAAACAAATTTTAGAATATTTATTCAATTTACAAACAAAATACAAATAATACATAAATATGAATATCACTTACATCTTTCAAACTGTGAGCTTTTCACACCTCTGCGATCAAACTATTTAAATACGAAACTAATTTTGATTTTTGATAAAATTTGAGCAAATTTTGTCAAAATCAAAAAATTGAACACTTGAGAGCAAAGAGAGCACAACATGAGAAGTTTGGGGGTGAGGAGAAATGGCTAGGGTGGATGCCCTATTCATAGGGCAAAATTTCATATTTTTTTTGGAATTTTTTCGGATTTTTTTGAATTTTTTAGACCTCCAGTGGCTATTTTCAAATTTGGACGTTAATATAGCCGTTAGGGGGTACGTGACGCGTTGTGATTGGCTCGGGTGGAAGCCGTTACACGGCGACACCCGCCGCCGTCTCCCCTCGCCACGTGTCGTGCCGTGATTCCCCTCCCGCACGCGCGCGCCGTGCCGCCGGCACGGAACTGTAGCTATGTCGTGCCGTGCCAGCCCACGGGCTCAGCCGGCAGCCCAAGCACGACACGGCCAATCGTGTCATGCCGGCCTAGCCCGTTTAGCTTACATGTCGTGCCGTGTCGTGCGTGTTACAGGAATTGCCGTGCCCGTGCCGGCCCACTTCGACCCGACCCATTTGGCCATCTATAGGTAGCCCACGAAATATGTGAACAATTCGTGACGCATGCAAATTTCGGTCCTTTTGGAATAGAGGAGTTCTTTTATAGGTGAGCCCATCTCAGCTAGAGAAATATACTCGTCTTCCTTGTTCGCGCATTTGATTAAAGTCATTCACGATACAAGATACGGCTAAGAAGAATCTCGAAGTGCCAAGTAGGATGAAGCACTTTAAAGTCATACTCTCCACAATACAAGCTAATTGTGGTGGGACCTATAAGTGTTATGCATTTAAATCCCTTTTATTTTTTAGTTTAGATAGTACTTCAAAATTTTGCACTCGATTCCCTAGAATCTAGAAAACAATATAAAATCTCTCTCTTTCCCACCTGATTTCGAGAAAATTTTCTCCTCGATACCTCCCTGTTAACGCCAAAATTTGGTAAGCCGTAGAGTCTCCATCGACTAAGTGTTCATATTGGCTCAAAGTAGAATCGACTGAGAGTTCTACGTAGCCGATGGAGGATCAATATCTTTAGCAGTCGGATTCTGGTTAGATTCGGTTTGAAAAGATTTTATCCAGAAGACACCGAGTTCAAGAAGTATACGGCTTGTATCTATTAATTAGGATAGATTTCTTAACTTTCTATTTTATCTTTAGGAAAGTGTGTGTTAACGCCAAAATTTGGTAAGCCCTGGAGTCTCCATCGGCTAAGTGTTCATATCGGCTCAAAGCAGAATCGGCTGAGAGTTCTGCGTCTGTCGATGAAGGATCAATATCTTCAGCAGTCGGATTCTAGTTAGATTCGGTTTGGAAAGATCTTATCCAGGAGATACCAAGTTCAAGTAGGATACGGCTTGTATCTATTAATTAGGCAGAGTTTGATAACTTTCTAGTTTATCTTTAGGAAAGTGTGTTAGTATCCGGAAGGATTCAGTTTGTTTACTTCTATCTTTAGAAAAGTTTGAATTATAATCTGTTAGGATCTCTGTTAGCCTGCGGGTATAAATATGTAAGCCCGAGGTCCATGTAAATCAATCCTCACGATCAATACAACTCGATGCATCGCCACCTTTTACCTTTTTCACTTTGTTTATCATTCGACGAGACTTGGCACCTGACGCGGGGCTGCAACGGCTTTGATCTCCGGCGAAGGGGTAAGTCTAAGGTCCCGCTGGCCCAGGTATATCGTATCTATCTTTAGTTTCATTACCGTTCATAAATACATCGGCTTAGTTAGGTCTTTCTCGATTAGGTCCAATATTCTGATCAAGTCGATGTTTATGTAAACATAATGTTACTTTAGGTAGATTTGTTATATCCATCACATTAGACAGATCTATCAGCTCCTCAAGTATTAGATTATCATATACAATTTCGTGCTACATCGGTTAGGTCCGACCTACTAGATTGTTATCGATAGTCTAAGTCTTGTTAAGCCGATAGGTTCATGCTAATATTTCACCGAAGGGTTAGTGGTCTTATCATATGTCTCTGTTAATCTAGTCCTAGTATCTCAATTTAGCTCTATCGGCTGTCTCTCGCTTTAGGGTCTTTGTCGATACCGACTAAACTGTTTACTAGATTAGATTAGTTTAGACATCTACCACCCTAAAAATTAGTCAAGGGCTTGATTGTCTAGATATTACGTTTCTTTTCATACTTAGTGTTGCATCAATTCAGTTTGACCTACTAAGTCGTGATTAGAACTGTAGTCTCTAGCCTGCCTGGTGGCTACCAATAAGGGTTTCGTTAGGGTTTCAGCCGACGAGTTATATAGACATCGGCATTGGCTGTAATCACACAATTGGCTGGAATCACACAATCGGCTGGAATCACACAATCAACTGTCAACAAATCGGCTGTTTTGATTATCGGCCTATCGGCCGATATGATTTATGATCTATTGTTTTCCATATATTGTCAGTGGCAGGATCAAACTGACTGGTACGTTCGCGCTTCAATGATTTTAGGACCTGCACTGGACCTAAGCAAATCTCCCAGGCCAACGTGTGATTCGATGTCAACACATCTTGCGGCGGTATGGATTTGACGTCAACAAATTTTTGGCACGCCCAGTGGGACCTCACGATTGTTTTACACGGCTTGTGGAACCCACAATATCTGATAAAGAAGTCAAGGCCGAGGAAGAGCAATCTCTCAAGTTGATGAATGAAGACAAGGGACAGTCTACCGAGCCGATGGATGACAAGACACTTCAAGAGATGGTTGATGAAATCGCGTTGTGTTCGACCCTGTTGATGAGAATTTTTTCCATGCGCGGCCAGGAGATCTGCTAGCTCCGGTGTAGGTCCAAAATTGGTCGCCTTTGGTGATTGAGCGAGCGTGCAGTTGGTTTGATCCTGCAACCAAAAAGAAACAAAAAGATAGACATTTGGTTAAGATTAGACCCTACTCGATCGGCTATGGATATCAATAAATATATAATTGCTATCCCAAAGCGCGTTTAGACCAAGTGATTGGAATAGATCGGTAGCATACCGAGACAAGTATAAATCACTTATATCTAAAATACATTAAGATAATAATTATATATATTTATAGCTTACATGATGTCGCAGATCTAATGTAAATTGACTAGTACTCCGATATGTTTTATAAAAAGATATTAATCTGAACTAAATGCGTTAAACCAGGATCAATCAACTGTTAATGTGATTTAACAGATTGATACTGAGTCTAACACATTTAAGTAGATTAAGATCTTATATAAAAGGTGGTTCTAATACATCTAATAGTAATAATACATAAAAGATGATTAAAACAGGTAAGACCGGCTGAAACCCCGACACTATCTCTAATAATAAACATTGAGCCAAACAGATCTATATAATTCTAAAGGCGACTTAATAGGTAGATTAGATGCAACATTAAGTATCAAAAGATGCATGAGATCTATTTAGACTAATGAGAATTCCTCGAGATGGTAGATACGCCAGATAATCTGAATCAACCTCTAGATCTAGCTTTGTCGGCTATTATCTTGAAGGACATGCTAACCGAACGAGGGATAGATCTAGACATTGATCTAGATTATATGTCGAATATGGTAAATTAAGCAGTTTGCAACATCAAAATCAGAGTATCATGATGATGAAAGCACTGGCCTCGATACCACAAGCCGCTTGTAACAAGAAATTACCTTTCCTGGAGATCAAAACTGATGCAGCCCAAGAACAAAGCAAGAACTCGTCGAGAAAAAGTAAAAATAGAAAGGTTGGCGATGCGCCGAAGTTGTATTGATGTGTGTTCGATCGATTACAACAAACCCTCGGGTCTTATTTATACCCGGTTCCAACAACATTCGTGTAGATCACCCATGCCGCGTTACAAAAGGAAAATCTACAAAATATCCTATTTTATAGATACAATTGCGTTATAGGACCTCATCCATAGATGGCAATATCTTTAACGTCTTCTGGAGACCGAATCCAATAATAATCTGTAAGCTTTCCTTCCGGGATTGGCCCCACCTTTGGTCTTCAATCGAAATCGACTATCGGCTATTCTGGTCCGACTCGGACTCAGCCGACTGGCTCCGTAGCTGATTCGGACTTAGCCGATGCGGCCTTTGTTTCCACAGATCGTGCGTTTCCTCCAATTCCGCTTTAATCCTTGTTTCAGGGGATTTGCTTACCAAATTTGGTCGTCAGACACATCTGGAGTTTTGGTGAGTAAATTACATGGTTTGATTAGGAAGATGGTTCCCAGGGTGATTGCATTAAAAAGTCAGCATGGACAATATCATCATCATCAGCAACAATAATATTGGCTCGGGGGGGAGTTGATCAGTATCAACATGAAGGGCCACAACAACAATATCGGCCAGAGAAACTCAAAGGTATCATTCTGAAGAATATTGGGCCGATATGATTGCAAAGGTGATGCAGAAGCAGTTTTGGAATTAAACCCAAAAATCGAACTTCTGTGTATCGGCTACCATATCCCAAGTGGTTTGATAAAGTACTACTTCCAAGCCGATACAAGGTTCCAAATTTTTTTCATGTTTTCAGGGCAGGATGATATATCTACTATGGAACATGTCAACCGATTCTTAGCTCAATGTGGGGAGACATCGGCTAAAGAAGCAATAAAAGTTAGATTTTTCCATTGTCCTTAACTGGATCAGCCTTCACATGTTTTCGTCATTACCATCAAATTCTAGCAGAGGTTGGGCCAATCTTGAGGAACAGTTTCACATGTACTTCTTTGCTAAGGTTGGTGAGTTGAAGCTTGTAGATTTGATATCGGTTAAACATCAAAAAAGAGAATCGGCTAGGGAATACATTCAAAGTTTTCGTAATGTTCGCAGTCGATGTTATAGTTTGAGTCTAAGTGATGAGTAGTTAGCAGATCTTGTATTCCAAGGGTTGTCAGCATTTATAAAAGATAGATTTTTCTTCCATGAGTTCGGCAGCCTGGCTCACCTACTACAGAATGTATCGGCTTACGAGAGCCGATGTCAAGGAGAAGAAAAGAACCAGTTTTGGAGCGATCAAGGCAAGGATAATTTTGAAGCATGACTTCTCATACTCCAAAACTGGGGGGCATGTGTTAACGTCAAAATTTGGTAAGCCCTGGAGTCTCCATCGGCTAAGTGTTCATATTGGCTCAAAACAGAATCGGCTGAGAGTTCTACATCAGCCGAAGGAGGATCAATATCTTCAGCAGTCAGATTTTGGTTAGATTCGGTTTGAAAAGATCTTATCGAGAAGACACCGAGTTCAAGAAGGATACGGCTTATATCTATTAATTAGGATAAATTTGTTAACTTTCTATTTTATCTTTAGGAAAGTGTGTTAGTATCCGGTAAAGATTCAGTTTGTTTCCTTTTATCTTTAGGAAAGTTTGAATTATAATCTGTTAGGATCTCTGTTAGCCTGCAGGTATAAATATATAAGCCCGAGGTCCATGTAAAAAATCTCTCACGATCAATACAACTCGACACATCGCCACCTTTTTACTTTTGGCTACTTTGTTCATCATCTGGCGGAACTTGGCACCCAACGCAGGGCTACATCGGTTTCGATCTCCGACGAAGGGGTAAGTCCAAGGTCCCGCCGGTCCAGGTATATCGTATCTATCTGTAGTTTCATTATCGTTCATAGATACATCGACTTAGTTAGGACTTTCTCGGTTAGGTCCGATATTCTGATCAAGTCGATGTTTCTGTAAACGTAATGTCACTTTAGGTAGATTGTTATATCCATCACATTAGATGGATCTATCGGCTCATCAAGTATTAGATTATCATATACAATCTCGTGCTGCATCGGTTAGGTCTGACCTACTAGATTGTTATCGATAATCTAAGTCTTGTTAAGACGATAGGTTCATGCTAATGTTTCACCGGAGGGTTAGCGGTCTTATCATATGCCTCTGTTAATCTAGTCCTAGTATCTCAATTTAGCTCTATTGGTTGTCTCTCGCTTTAGGGTCTCTGTCGATACCAACTAAACTGTTTACTAGATTAGATTAGTTTAGACATCTACCACCTTGAAAATTAGTCACGGGCTTGATTGTCTAGATATTACGTTTCTTTTCATACTTAGTGCTGCATCAATTCAGTTTGACTACCTAAGTCGTGATTAGAACCGTAGTCTCTAGCCTGCCTGGTGGCTACCAATAAGGGTTTCGTCGGGGTTTCGGCCAACGAGTTATCTGGACATCGGCATTGGCTGGAATCACACAATTGGTTGTCAATAGATCGACTATTTTGATTATCGGTCTATCGGCCGATATGATTTATGCTCTGCTGTTTTGCATATCTTGTCAGTGGCAGGATCAAACTGACTGGCATGCCCGCGCTTCAATGATTTTAGGACCTGCACTGGAGCTAAACAAATCTCCGAGGCCAACGTTTGATTCGACGTCAACACATCTTGCGGCGGTATGGTTTTGACGTCAACACTCTCCCTCCACACCCAATGCACTCTCTATCCCCTCGTCACCGTTGTCTCTTCCCTCCTTTCGTTGTTGGTGCCACCATATCCCTCCACCTTCCTCCTTCCTCCTCATGTCGTGGCCTCTTCTTTTTCCTCACCCGACGAGCTTGTCTACTCTCCACTCCGACGATGTGGACCAAGCTCCAACAGAGTGGATCGAGCTCAGGCGATGTAGATCCCATAGCCTTGTTGACGGGTTTCGCGTCGGAATTGGGTTAGGTTGGAGGGGGAGGAGGGATCGTTTTCCCGTCGATGGCAGTTGGGACGTGCACACCTTTGCTAATGTACACGGGTCTTCACAGGGGTGCAACAACTGCAACGTGGAGGGGAATCTTCAAAGTACTGCTTTGGGGACGAATGCCACATAAGCACATTGTGAATGGCTTTAGGGGTGGCAATTTCACCCGCGAGGACGGGGCCCCTGTGGGGACCCGCCCATACGGGGCCGGGGAAGGGTGGAGTTTTCGCCCCGCGGGGATGCAGGGTCGGGGCCCCGGTCTTGAGCGGGTGCGGGTACGGGGGAGGAAATCCACCCGCGGGTGACCTGCTGGGCATCGGGGAGTATATTACCCCTAAAAATACAGCCCATCCGAGGCCCAAAAAACCCAATTTCCTCCTCCCAAAAACCTGGCATATATAAGGAAAAAAATGGTAACACTAACCCTATCTCTCCGGCTCTCCCTCCTCACTCCTCAATCACAGTCGTCGCTCGCCGCCTCTTGGCTCTCGCCGGCTCGGCGCTCGTCCTCTCGGCTCTCTCCTCTGGCCCTCCCCATCCAGTTGCACAGGTGGCACACGGGCGGCCGGCGCGGCGCGGCACGGCGAGAGGTCGGGGCACCGGAGGGGCCGGGGCCGGGTATTGATTTGGCCCCGCATCTCCACTCGGGACCGGGGCCGGGTGGACAAGTTGCGGGTCGGGGCCTAGGGCGTTCCAGCCCAACCCACCCCCGACCCGCCCCGTTGCCAACCCTAAATGGCTTAAGAGGAAAACATCGTGGAAACAAAAGAAGGAACGGTTTGCTAGTCGCTCTAATGTTTCATCAATCAAGGGTAGCAGGAAATGATCTTTCTTAGTTGTCTTGTTAACTTTCATGTAGTCAATGCACATCCTCCATCCCGTGACGATTCTTTGTGGGATTAACTCATTTTTAGAGTTTTCATTGACCGGCATGCCTCCCTTCTTAGACACAACCTAGACTGGGATGATCCACTCGCTATAAGAAACATGATAAATTATCCCGGCATAAAGAAGTTTCAAGACCTCTTTTTTTACAACCTTTCATGGCATTATTTAGCCTCCTTTGAAGCTCCCTAGATGGTGTACAAGATGGATCTAGAGGAATACGATGGGTACAGAGGGCCGAACTGATTCCTTTGAGGTCTTGGAGCGAGTAGCCTAGAACATAATGATGTTTTTCTAACACAGCGATGAGCTTGGAAGTCTCGTCATCAGAAAGTTTGTTGCTTATGATGACAGGTGACTCTGTGTCGTGGTGTAGGAAAGCATAGCGAAGGCCTGAAGGTAAAGCCTTTAGCTCAATCGGGGGTCGTGATGGCGGATCAATTTTGAGCAACTCGATCGTTTCTCCAAGATCTTCCTCCTCCTCGATGAATGCTTCAACATTGTTTTTAAGGATGGATTCTAGAGGCTCAAAAGGAGAAATAGCTAACACTTCCTCGATTGACTCTGATTCAGGGAGAGGTTCCGCCAAGGAATTTTTCGATCATAAGATCAGGACAAAAAAGACGTCTCTCTCGAGTTTTATGTCGAGGACTCCGGTTCTTGGCACATCTAAGAGAAGCTTTTCTATGGGATGGACAATCAGAAGATCGAAGTCAAGGACTTCGAACACATGGAAGTCCAAGGTAGCCTCGACATTGTTGTGCCATATAGGCACTTCATGTAGAATCCCATAAACTTCGATGATAGGACGTGAGAGACTCCAGAAGGTTTTATCGGTTGGTACCAACGGTTTGTCCCCTAAGCAAGCTAATGCAAAGGTTGTGGACATGATGTTTGCATCGACACTAGGATTATAGATAACATTCACCATGACCTTTGTCACAAGACATGGGATAGTTAAGGACGTGGAGCTAATCCGAATTGCTTTGGGGGAAAGCTCCACCTCTCTTAACTATTCATCGCTCATGATGGCAGTTAATTCTCTCATCGTATTTTTGAGGAAATTTTCCTCAAGTGGCTTAGAGGGACTACACGAGACTGGTGATCTCTTTTGATAAGAATAGTTTGAGGTGTTTTCATAATCTTTGAAAAGATCATCCTCAAACTGGAAAGGGATTTCCGAAGACTGAATTTCTTCTTTCTCTGGTTCCCAAGGTTCGGGTGAGGGCTCAAAGGTTGAATCTTGCAATGTGGAAGGTATAGGCTTTGATTCAACGATTGATGACTCCCCATGCGTATGCTCGACTTCCTGGACAGTTTCACAATTGGACGAAAGAAGTGCTCTCCGGGATATGATCCAAGAGTTCTCTTCCTTCTGCTATTGTTTTGTGTGCGAACAAACCTCCAGTGGAAGTATCGATATATAGAGCAAACTCCTTGTTTAGACCCAAGCAGAAATGTTGTAACAACACATGGTCGGGTATAGAAAAGTCTGGGCTGACTTGAGTTAGCAATGATAACCTAGCCCAGGCTGCTCAGATGGATTCCTTCTCATTCTGTTGAAAGCTGATAACCTCCATGCGTAGAGAGATGACACAATTTAACGGGAAGAACACAAGACAAAACCTGCTTTTAAGTTTCTCCCATTCACCATGCGTCTTTGTAATGGTATGGATGTACCATAGCTTTGCCCCCTCTGTAAGAGAGAAGGAAAACAACTTCCACTTTAAGGCTTCTTGCATCATGACTGCAATTCTCAAGCACGAGCACAATTGCTCAAACTCTCGTAGATGATGGTATGGGTTTTCGCTATCGCACCATGAGAAGGATTGCTCCCAAACCATGGCTATAAAGCTAGGACAAAGTTCATAGCCAGATGAAAGAATGGGTTTTGAAGAGGGTGGAGGCTCACAGAACTGACCTTTTGGAGCGGAAAGATTTTGAATAGATTGATGCTCCATGGTAGAAGAGAAGAGAAAAGAAGAAAATGAAAAGAAAAGATATCAGGATGACCAAGCTCGAAGAAAATACAACAATCGCTCCCTGGCAACGGCGCTAGAAAATGCTTGTTGGTACTTGTTACGATCACAGATAAATTCGCAAGCGTACAAATACCACTGTAGCACTTCACCTCAGAGCATTCCAAGGATATCAAATCACAAGAAACATGTGTGTATAATCTAAGAACATGATTTAACCAAGGATAACAACTAATGAAAGGCTTTAGGTTAGAGAGAATTCCTATGGGTTAATTATATTAATTTAAGTTAAGATAAAACTTTATTGATTGCTTTGGGCACCGGCTCTCTCCTGATCTGGCAAGCAAGTCCGGCTTCCAGCTTTATGATGTACTCGAATATGGAGAATTACAAATGACGGATAGGGTTATCACCACCTGTCGTCTACCTCTACAGCCCATGGAGCACACAACAAACGAAGGAAACCTCTAACCTAGACACCATGTCTATGTTATTTGATTACTACTTTAGCCTCGCGCAAGAAATTACTTCTTCATCCAGAGTCCTAGTATTAGAGCACTCAATATAAAAACTAAGCGATGAATCCAAAATGATAATAATATATATCTTACTTAAATAAGAAAATTAAATACCAAAATAAAATCTCGAATGCTCACTTTATTAAGAAGCATCTGCCGAGATACAAGAGAGAAAAGAGCGCCGACAACTTTGGCACTCCTTCGAAACTTCCCCTCACTCTCTACCTATCTTCTAATACTCTAGTAGAGAGTGCCTAAATATGAAAGTGAGTTGTACTCCACTTGTTGTGTGTTGAGAGCGAAGTAAGAAGCTCCTTTTATAGTGCTTAATGACGGTTATTAGGTTGATAGTTAAGTTGGTTAGCACCTCTAACCGTCATTAGGAGCCAATGATGAAGCACCACGTGTAAGGTGGAGGTGAGAGGGGCCGAGCCTGGTTTAGCCAACCCCTGGTTCGACCGAACCAGGGCAACCGCCTCTCTCTATCGCCTTTCTCCATGAAGCTGACATGTGAGCCCTTATGACGTTGCTGGTGGATAAGCCTCAAATATGTCGATTTTGCATTGAATTATGGGCCCTCCAATTCATGTACTCGTATATGATTGGTCGAAGGTACATTTCGTCGCATGACGAGTGCATTTTCATCAAAAAGCTCCTGCATACAAATAATTCACCATACGTGTGGAAATAGTTAGTAATAAACCCTACTACTATATTTATTTTCTTTTGTTTAGTTTTATGCAAGAGTTGATGGTTGGATTTGGCATTTAAAGATCGTCAAACAGCAGATAAGATCTTGCCTTCCTAAGTCGAACTCCGACAACCTCTATAGAAAGTTTTTTAAAAAACCAGATAAATCTTCTTTTCAATTTTTTAATACTTAATACTTAATTAATTAAATACTGATGACTCATTTTGTTTTAAGTGCAATGAAAAATCTTAGAAGTTGTTAGTTCAAACGCAACCTTTTGTCAAGTGTTGAGAATTAGTTTTTTTCCTCTTCTCGTTGTAATGTGTTGGTTTTACTATCTATCTAAAGTTCGACAGAAAATCACCTTAAAACACTAGTAAATATAAAAATAATTATAAGATATAATTATAATGTAACATATAATTACAAATGTAATTTAGATGTAAGTCACGTGTAATTAGATAAAAGGTTAGGTTATTTGTAGCTTAGTGGTAAATGGTAACGTCCGCGTGAGTACCGGATCATGGGTTCGACTACTAGAATCAGCATGGATCTTGACACACATTTAATGCTGATACGATCTCCACATTCATCTAGCAGTCAAAAATGTGAAAGATATAGACAAATAGCAAATTGATCTTTTTTTTTCCTTTTTCTTTGACAGGCGATCACGGTTATGTTTAATTGTGGGGTTGAAAACGCCCTTCCACAACGCGCAAAATGAAACGAAAGTTTAGCATATGATTAATTAAGTATTAATTAAAAAATCTTAAAAATAAATTAATATGACTTTTTAAAAGCAATTTTATTATAGGTTTTTTTAAAAAATTATACTATTTAGCTAGCCTAGGTGAGTGCTAGACTATTTTCTCGCAAATGTTTATATTGTCATTAAACCTCTAAAATCTGATGCTTGGTGATAGTTAGTACTCCTAGCATCTGGAGAAAATTAAGATGGATGGTAGTAGTAATATTTTCTACAGGGCATTACGATGGCGTTTTACATCGGATTTATACTCCTAGCCGCGATCCATATTAAAAGCATAGTGCACCGAGTCCAGGGTTTCTTCCCCCGTTGTGTTTGTTGGTGCTAGACATCAGCCGTTGGATGAAGCCACGATCCGCGTCGCCATGTATCGTTTTATTTTGTTCGGAGGTCAGATCCCCTTCCCCTCTGCCTCCGAATCAAAAAAACATACCCTAGATCTACCCATACAGAGTAGACTCTGATCCTCTCCGCCTTCATCATCATCATCATCCATGGCTACCATGGAAGAAACTGTACCTTCCTATCTCCTTCTGGACCGCATCGTTTGTATGGAGGAGGCCATCAAGGAAGAGTTGGACTGGGCGGCCATGGAGTGCACGAATTGGAAGTCCTACGGGTGCGCCTCCGGCGACGAACGCTACGCCAGGAATGCCTCTAGGGTGAAGGGCTTGGTGCTCCTGGCGCGCCTCGCCAAACCCCCAAATCTCTCCGAGCTCTCCATCCGCCTCCCCGCCATGCCCAGGGCGGCCAAGCGGCCGCGGGCCAGCTTCCCCCCCGGCACCACCGTCCTGCCTATCACCGACTTGCCCTTGGCACCGGACGATCTGCTATGCTACGTCGAGGCGGCGGGCGACGGTCTCATCGCCCTCGCCTCGTGCTTCAAGGATGGCTCCAGCTGCTACCTCGTCTACGACATCGTCGGCAGGTCGCTCTCCGTGATACCGCGCCTGCCCGACTCCTGCCTCACCTACTGCAGCATGCGGCCTCTCCCCTTGCACGCCGCCGCCGCCGGTGGCTACGCGCTGCGCAGCAGCTTATCGCTGGCCATCGTGGCTAAGGACTTGCGGTTTGACATGGAAGCCATCGTGGCTAAGGACTTGAGGTTTGACATGGAAGCGGAGAAATATGTCTACCTGAATGTTCTATGTCTGTGCCCACCGCTGTGCCCACCGCGGCCATCATGCTCAAGTTCCAGGAGAATCACGCCATGGCAATTCAAGGACATGCTCTTCCCCTCAGAGATGCCGAATTTCTTCCATGCCGCCATGGCAATTCAAGGACGCGCTCTTCCCCTCAAAGATGCCGAATTTCTTCCACGCCGACAAGGTCTTCCCCTCAGAGATGCCGAATTTCTTCCACGCCGACAAGGTGTTCTCGTTCGGAGGCCACACGTTCTGGGCCGACCTCGCAAAGGGCGCCCTCTTCTGTAGGTGCGAGGACGTGCTCGCTGGCCGCAATGACGCTGTGCAATTCCGCTACATCCAGCTGCCTGTAGAGTGCCGTCTTGACATCACCTTCGCCATGAGGGTTAACCTCGAGCTACGCCGGACAATGAGCTGTCACAATGAGCTGTGTTGACAGCGGTGACTCTATCAAGTTTATCTGCATCAGTGACGGCGGATCCAGCTCTGTGCACGCAGGCGATCATGCGATGACGATGTGGACACTGACCCTCACAACTGGGGAGTGGCTGAAAGATGCAGAACTCATGGCGGCAGATCTGTGGGAGCTGGAGGGCTTCGAGAAGGCGAGGTTGCCTAAGGCCATACCAATTAGTCGGCGTGGATTCTCTGACTTAAGTCAGAGTGACTTTGGGTCACTAACATGTGGGCTCGTCGAGAGATGGGCTCACATATCAGTGATCCAAAGTCACCTGACTTAAGTCAGAGAATCTCTTCCCATAATTAGCCCCGTCCTGAGCCCGCAAGAAGATGGTGTTCTCAGTTTCATGCTCAACGATGCCAATGAAGAGCTATACATGGTCAGCCTTAACATGTACAACAAGAGGCTCCTCTCGTCCTTGACCCTCTCATCCTGCCCCGAGGACATTGTTCCTCCTTTGGGTTTGGATCTTTCCACACACCTTCAGAATCTGTCTCTTCGCCCTATTGCTGCTGAGGCTGTTCTAGCCAAGACAGAGGGGCGCCCAATTGCAACCAAGAGGAGGTCGTAATTACCCTACTGACATCGTGGTCAGGTAACTTTACCGCTATAAGCTCCTGCAGTCTGTCGATGAGATGATGATTAATTTAGCTTCAACTGCTGTCATCCATGCTTTACTGATTTGTTGTTAATTGTTATAACTATGCTGCTAGTTGTGCGGTGCCATACTGCCATTTAAGATACTCTGAAGAATAAGGATCAGATGATTAATTTAGCTTCAACTGGTGTGACCCATACTTTCTGATTTGTTTGTTAATTATTATAACTATATTGCTAGTTGTGCCATTTAAGATACTCTGAGGAATAAGCTTCTGTTAGATGAGATGATTAATTTAGCTTCAATTGGTGTGACCTATACTTACTGATTTGTTGTTAATTAGTATAACTGTACTGCTAGTTGTGCCATTTAAGTTGCTCTGAGGAATAAAAGCAGCTAGCATGAAATTGCCATCCTTGTAACTTCTAGTTTATTTTGCTTGACAGCAGTGGACGGCTCGTGGTGCTGGAGCAGAGTTCATTTTGCCAGGCTGCTGCTTACTTAGTAGGGTAGGGGTCATATTCTGCGTGCCGCCGTGCTGTTTTGCAAGCTGACTCTTTAGGTTTTATATTGCTCCTGCTGCCACCGCTATGAAATCAGATGATGAACACAAATATTGAAACAACCTCTAGTTTGTCATCAGCTGTCAACCTATATGTGGTTGCTTGTTGATTTTGTTTCACTCAAGAAAACATCTAGTACTTACTAAATCGTATTGTCTTATAATTGTCATGCCCCATGCATATTTTCTCAGCTGTGCTTGCTTGCCATTATGTTGATGTGCTTATCCTCCGAATGTTACTTAAAATTGGTACTAGCTTTACCCTTCGTGTTTATTTAAATTGTGCAAACCGTCAGACATAGTGATTTATAAGTCCTTTTAGATTTGATTTACAGATTCTTTGGACTCTTTTCCTCTACTTTACATGGTAGTAGAAAACGGCTATGTTCATCTATTCTTTCCTCATTATTTTCATAACAAGTTTGTCTTTTGTTGGGGCTTTGGGGGTCCTTGCTAGTATTTATTTTTCCCCTTTTGATTTCTTGGCACATATTGTGCTGATTTAGGTCCTGTTTACTTTTTAAGTTTGGATGTAAACTTTACACCTAAAAAATTTTGGGAGTAAACTTTACACTTAAGAGTAGTGTTTATTTCTCATGTTTAAAATTTTTAGGATGCTATAAAAAAGTCAAATTTATTGTGCATGCAAGGGTAGGAGTGGGCAAGCACTTCTCCCAAAAAAAATTTTGGCTCCCAAACAGACCAACTTTATATCCATGTGTTTACTTCCAAAATGCTAAAAAGTAACCAAAATTCCAAATCTTTATAAAAATTTACAGGAAGTAAACAGGGCATTCATTTGTTATGCCATGCGGCATAGTACTTCTTGTTGTTGCTGCTTCAGCTTTAATTACATGGATGAACGTAGGATCATGTTATTTGAATTATTATCCAGTTTATTTTGTTTGTGCCTAGTTGCCGCAGAAGTTGAAATGCCCAGTGGACTTGTTATTATTGATGGTAGTAGCTGTAACTGTAAGCGTGTAATACCGTCTTGCTTCTGTAAGGTAGATCTTGAGATATGCAAGTGCTGAATTAGTCGATATGCATACAGTCTTGCTTCTTCCCATAATGTGTTCCTGTGAATGTGATCCTATCAATTGATCTGGGCATGCTGCAAAAGAGCATGAAACCAACCTGGAATTTTTATTAACCGCAATACTCGAGTGTTGGGGACTGTGGAGAAGTCGCTGCCTCGCCGGAGTCGAGAGAGATGGAGAGAAGAGGGCCAAGTCGTCGTCCTCAATCTTTGCAAGTGAGTCCGAAATTTTGATCCTTTCACAAAACTTATTTTACAAATGAACCATGATAAAAACTATAACCAAAAGTAGACCTCTATCTTGGTGTCATTTGCCTTGGAGCTTCTAACATCTCAGCATCACGAGCCTTGACGATAAGATTATATTAGGTTTGGCATTATATAGTTTGGCGCTGAACAATGTACGAGTTATATACTACCAAGTAGCCTAGTGTACAAGTTAATATGCTACTAAGTAGCCTAGTGGTAAGTTACTTCGTTGTTACATCTAGGGGTGATGGGTTGCGCTCCCTTTTCCGCTATCTTTTTTTCTTATTTTTGCCAATTCTTCCTTCTTTCTTTATTCTTCACCACGTAGGAATCCCTGCCGCGAGCGTTCTGCCTTCTTTTTTTTCGCACTTCATAATCTCTAGGACAATACAAAATGCCACTTTACCGTGGAATATTTGTATGCATGAGATTTTAGATGAAAAAATGTTCGACGTGCGACGAAATATACCTACGACTAATCAGACGCGAATACATGAATTAGAGGGCCCATAAATTAGTGCAAAATCGACATATTGAGGTCTATCCATTGTACATCGTCATAAGGGCTCACATGTCATACACTGGAAAAAAAGTTGGTGGCAAGAGGCAGCGCCTGGTTCGGCTAAACTAAGGGTGATGTCCCTAACTGCCATTTTCCATGTGGCGTTTTTCCATTAGATGCTAACGGTGATTATGGTGAACCATCTCAATTAATTGTCATTACAACCATCATTGGAGGATATAAAAAAGGTGCCCAATTCATTTACAACACAAAACAAAGTAGAGTATAACTCGCTTTCATACTTAGGCTACTCTCTACTAGAGTATTATAAAGTAGGAAGAGAGTAGGTGGAAGTTTCGGAGGAATGCCCTAGTTATCGACACTCTCTTCGATATGGCACTCTCTTCGATCTTGTACCTCGACGGATGTTTCTTTTATAAAGTAAGTATTCAAGATCTCCTTTGGGTATTTAATTCTCTTGTTTAAGTAAGATATATTCTCATCATTGTGGATTCGTCGCTTGATATTTGTATTGAGTGCTCTAATACTAGGACTTTGATAAAGAAGGAAGTTCTTTTGCAAGACTACAGTAGTAATCAAAAGCATAGACATGGTGTCTAGGTTAGATGTTACCTTCATTTGTTGTATGCTTCACAGGTTGTAGAGGTAGACGGCAGGTGGTGACAACCCTGTCTGTTCTTTGTAATCCTCCACGTTCGGATATATCATAGAGCTAGAGGCCAGACTTGCTTGGCAGACCAGAAGAGAGCTGATGCCCAAAGCAATTGATAGAGTTTTACTTTAATTCAAATCAAGATAATTAATCCATAGGAATCCTTTTTATCCTAAGCCTTCTATTAGTTGGTATTCTTGGTTGAATTCTGTTCTTAGATTATACACATATGTTTCATGTGATTCGATACCCTTGGAATACTTTGAGGTGAAGTGCTACAGTGGTATTCGAGCGTTTACGGATTTATCAGTGATCGTAACAAATACCAACAGGGACATAATTGACAAGACAATATATGAAATATATGAACCATGAACACCGATAAATAAAGAAGATAATTTCATTACTAAGCTCAAAGTCTTACAAAGGGAGAGGAGTAATAGAGTCATACCCGAATCTTCAAGAGACTTGAAAACCAAATAGTAAAGCTACTCTTAGCTTAAACTCCACTAATCTAGAGAGTAATACAAATGAGAGAGAGAGAGAGAGATTTCTTCTTGAGTGTGTGTTTTTGAAAGTGAGAGCTTCTTCTTTTATAGTGCTCAATGATGGTTGTTTAAGTCGGTTATCACCCGTAACCGACATTGGGAGCCAATGAGGGGTCTCCACATGGCGGCAAGTGGCAATTGACCACGTTGGTGGTTCGGTCGAACCATCTCCACCGTCTTTCTCCCTCCTTTTCGCCCGAGTCACTGTCATGTGGGCCCTGGTGTGTATAGTCGGTGAATTGCATCAGTTTTCCTCTTATAGGTGGGCCTATGGATTCGTGTGCACTCTCTTGATAGGCTAGAAGTCTATTTCTTCGCATGCCAATATATTTTCGTCTTAATTTGGTCGATAATCCATGGATTCACATTATTCTCCAAGGACAAGTGGAACTACACTATTTATAATAAATATGTGTGAAAGAAATGTTAGTTCTCTTTATTTTTCAATGTAATTGATGGTCAAATTTAGTACTTAACGACCATCAACGGACGCCACCTCCCAATTCGCCGTCGTGCTGCTCAACCTTTGTGTGTCCCCCTCTGACCCTGTCGACTTCGTCTTCTCCGGCTTGTGGAGCGACAAGGTATTCAAGGAGGCCAAGAAGTTCAACTGGTCCGGCAAGTACATCTTCTTCCCGTCCTTCAATGCCATCAAACAAAATCCAAAGAACGTGTTGCTTCACATATGCTCCAATGAGACCATCCATGTCGTCGAGTTCAAGGACTACCTGGAGCTCAACAACATGTCGGGCATCCTCGTTGCCTACATGTCCTCCAACTTGTGCTCCAAGCCCGTCAACATTACCCGCTTCGGCATCATCTATGCCAGCGGGTAGAAGAACGTCGGCCCTTCAGGTGTCACCATCGGCCATTGTGCGCCATCTCATCGTTCACAATGACCTCATTGGCAATGCTCCGCTCCTAACGCATAGGCGAACAAGCTCCCTCCATGAACTGTTAACCTGACACGGAGGGCGTCGCGGTGGGATACTGCGCCACCGCAGCCGCACCGTCAGCAAAAAAAACAATGAGCGACGAGTTGGGCCGAGAGCATGCCTATTTGTGAGCCAATTCTATTAGCATGCCCTAAGAGTGAGGTTTTTTGTTTGTTATAACCGCTTACTACGTAGATTGCTATGACGTGATGCAACATGGGACGTCCCTCTGATGTAGATTCAGAGGAGCTCGTTCCTCTTCGTTGATGTTCAATTGTACTCAAGATATGTGATAACAAGAGAATGTTATCATACTACCTTAATATTCGGTTAGTCTATTTTCTTCAGTTAACATACCTATGCTTTTTTTTCTTTCCAGTGAGTTTGAATAGCCAACAAGTTTCTTAAAATTGGTATCACTATCTTTTTTAACATGGTACATTTCCAATCCAACATCACCTTTTAGCAAGATGTCTCGCTCCAAACGCGCCAAGTGTCATCTAGTTTGTTTCTAAATAAGACACTTTGACAACCATTGCATGACAGGAGGGTAGCAAACAAAAATCTGGCGTCAAGGGATGCAAACATCAATCTTATAACATGTAAGACGAAAATTGTTTCAATTTTTCATGTAAGTTTGTGAAAAAAATGGTATTGGTTTTAGAAAGCCAATTAAAAAGTACTCCCTCCGTTTCATATAATATATCGCTTTTTGATTTTTTTAGACCAAACTTCTTTTAAGTTTTACTAAATTTATAGAAAAATTTAGCAACATTTATAACACCAAATTAGTTTCATTAAATCTAGCATCGAATATATTTTGATAGTATATTTATTTTATATTAAAAATATTGTTACCTTTTTTGTAAAATCATATAAACTTAAAATATTTGAAAAAAAGTTAAAACATAATATGAAACAGATAGAGTAAAAGGCAAACATTTACTCAAGCTTAGGTCCCGTTTGGACAACATGATTTCCCGCGTTAAAAAAGTGCCTCAGAATGCAAAAAATTTCAAACATGTATAAAAGCAATTTCAAAATGCATCGCAGGTAAAGAGCTCAATGCGCAAAGTTAGTGCTAATGGTCGGGTTTCACCGCCCAAGTTCCAGAACCAAACATGTCAAATCCAAATGGAGATAGAAACTGGAACAAGAGTGTTATCTTTCGAAAATACAAATATAAAAGGAAGCATTTTGAGCAAAGTAGCCGATGAGGCAAATATCATATAGAGAATAAAGATCTGATAACAAAACTACTGGGAGCTTAACATACTTGCCATAGTTGCATTGTGTCAAGCTGAGTACCTTACATACCACAGAAGCTCAGTGATAATATACTACAACGAGCAAAAAAAACTACCAGCAACCAGTTCAGGAGAAGTCCAAGTCTTCAACTACAAAACTTCCAGAATCTTCATTAACTACATCTCTCGGAGCTCTCCCGAATCACCAACATCTCATCATATAGGCAGTTAGGAACCTTTGATCTTTGGGAAGTTAACGCCCCTCCACAGCTTGCCCGCTGCGGCCATCAGAGTTCTCTGCTAATCAACAGGAAGTTTGTAGAGAAGCAACTATATGTGTATAGTATGCCAGTTAGACTGCACAAACAGGAAAATAACATTGAATCAACTGTGACAATCACTTAGGCATTTGAATATGAAGAGGAAAAATAAGGGAGGGAAATATTTGCGAGTTCACTTGTAAGTTCCCGAAAGTAACACGGTGGCATGAAAAGCAAAATGATAGAAGCTGAAGGCAACATATTTGTAAAACAAATATGGAGAACAGGTAATAAGCAATGAAAAGTAGTTAAGTTCACTTTGAAAGCAGATCACATGCATGACGGACTGAGGCGCATTACAGTAAACAAAGACCAATTTCAGAACATGATAATTAAACAAGGAGTTCTATTTTGTTGGGACAATATGCAAATAAGTTTCTTTTTCCAATTCACAGCTAAACCATTGCCAAAATCTTTTATGCCTTTTCTTGGTCACGGCAAGGCATAAGAATATTAATGCAGAAATGACAAGAAACAAAGATGCAACCAAAAAAGACTGAACTAGACAATGCACCATATGGCCTTATGATTATAGATAGAACACTATCAAAAACTTGGCTCACACTAGAAATATAAGTGAAGTTAAAAAGCAAATGTAACTTGGCAACAATCATAACTTCAGTTCAACATATATACCAATACAAATGTTAGATTCCTAAAAGGATCCGTCCATTTTTTTAAAAAAAGTAAAAATGCATTCATTCCCTCTTTTCATAATACAAAATAAACTAGTATCTAAAGACAACAACATTCATGCAGAAACTTAGATCATAATAAAGTAAATTACTAGTATTTAGTGCTATTTGATTACCATGAAAAACACATTACCTTACTTGTCACAAGGAAATTTGTTTCATTTTTCTTTGTGAGGAAGGAAGAGCTTTTTTTCTTGTGAGAGAGTCCGGTCATTTCTAACAGAACCAATGCCAAAAATATGATACACGTTAAACCTTGCAATATTTCCTGATAGTGAAAATACTTTAGCATCTACTTGGGTATTCTCATAGTCGACCATCAGTTTTTTTGAGCCCTTGGGATATGGCCTGGCAAAAGTATGCCTACAGCTGTATCCAGTTCCTTTTCGTGACCTAAACAAACAAGTATGAATTTACATGTCTACAAACATATTGTTCCATAACTTCTGAGAAAAGAACATGAAAGTGCACATACCAGTCCTGGTATTGTATAATGTCCAAAGAAGCATCTACAGAAATAAAGCTAGGAATACCCACAATTCTCAAAGTACTCATTAGCTGGTACCCGGTCCTGCAATTCATTCTTTCTAGAAAATGTCAAGGCAAAATTCATACGAGGCACCATTCTTAGACCGATATGTCACTATATAGAAGGGTGAATATAGTGTCTAAAAATTTCTCCCGAAAATACTCAACCAGTTGTTTCACAAAATTCTCATTTAGATCAAGGCTATGGGTCAAGCCTGATCTAAATTGGAGATCTAATAAATTTCACAAAAAGCACGCTAGGTCGAGGAGTTCACTCTTTCCAAATACTCGAAGGCATGTGAGATAACCTATTCCATCATTGCAAGTAGATTCAAAATTCGAATTTAAACTACGTAATTTAAATTACAAGAAAATAAATTGCAAAAATTAAATTGTGAGAATTTAAATGGAACACATGAGTAAAAACAAAAGATAGCTTGCATATCTCACGAAATATTCAATATAGACAGAGGAAACCTTCACTAAATTTAATCTAGACTCACAAAAGCCCTAGTGGCCATCTCTCCAAAAAGATCTTAAACTCTACTCAAAAGATACAACATTTCACTCAATTGGATCTAAACTTACACTATCAAGGGATACACTCAACACTTGCATTATCTCTCTATTTATAGGCTGAAAAACACTAGGACAATCCCATAAATGCCCTTACGGCGAAACCCTAGCTCAGATGCGATCCTGGCCGTCCGTTGTTCGAAGGAAACCCGTCAGATGATTGCCACGCGTCCAGACACACTGGGGGTTATACCAATACATGGGCTGATGCAGACGATCCGGTGGCCGCCACTGGAGTTCGCGCCTGCGCTCCAATCCGGATACGCCACGCGTCCTACCGCGTGCGCTCCCGTGCCTGACCGGGCCCGCATGTCAGTAAGCTAACCCGGCAAACTCCCGCGAGCGGTCTCTAGCCGTGGGCCCCGCGATCCACGGCGTCGTCGCCTCAGGGAACCGGAGCTCGCCACGCGTCCCCGCCGGCTCCGTTCCTTAGCGTCGAGCGCGGTCCCGCCGTACGGCGCCCGCGCGTTCCTTTCTTGGTGCGAAGATTCTCCAGTCGGGCCCACCTGTCACTCGCACATCGGTTTGAAATCTTCCCCGCGCATCCTTGTAGCCGGTCCCACCTGTCAACTGCGCACAATAGCAAAGGGCCGTGCTGGGCCGGCCAGAACAGTAAAAGCAGATAAGAAATAAGTCTAAAATTCATCCTCTAAATCTATGATTTGTCCCTTTCTTTTTCTTTTTCTTTTCTTGTCCAAATTTTTTCCCTTGATTTTGCGAAGCCCATTGCAATGTCCTCTCCTTACTATGTTCATCCAACGTGTGCCACCTTGTGTCCGAGCTCATCACCCGACATCCTTGATCGTTCTGAACCTCAACTCCTCCTTGAGCTTAGTCCTGATCCCGTTGTTGACCGAGTTTTGACCTACAACCACCTGCGCACACACAACCAAACAACTGTTGTCTGGGCACAGACATCGCAACCTGATCCACGTCAGTTAACACACATTTTTTCAAACTCTACGACACTTGTCAATTTTTCATCATTTAAGATAAAACCAACTCTTGATTTCACACATTCTTGATGGTCTTTTCCAATAGTCACAATCCTGCAATACGTTCTCAAATAAGTTTCTATCTGAAGCGAGTCTTTCACGATAAAACCCCACAAGTCCTTCAATGATTTGGACTCTCCTCTCTGATGATTCAAGGCTGATATTCTTGAAAAAGACAACCCTTTCCCTCCAAGAACATCCAGTAGTTGGCACATCTTCAAGTAATAATATCCTGATAATAAAGTATTCCTTGTATAGTGTATATGACAGATAACCTGAGATTGGATCAGTGTATCTAAAGTGGTCATCAATAATCTCCTTGAACGATAACCAATCATTTATATATCCTCCACTTGTGAAATCCATCACATGGGCATTAATCTCAATTAACTGGTAATACTCTATATAATAGACATCATGTATGCTAAACCCACCAAACAATTCCTAGAACAATGGGCCCTTTCCAGACAAAGAGCCAACATCTGTCCAACTTTAGCCGCTGCATCTTGCAAAAGTACACCACCCCATTCTTTTGAAGATCTTAAAAGGGATTTTGGTAACTTCACACGCTCAAACCATTTAGCCCAGGGATCATGCCCCTTCACACTACAGATATGATCCAGTAGAGGATTTTTGTTTGCCTTAATCATTCTATCTATAATCCTGTAGACACACACACACACAAAAGAAGAGTCACATTGATGTTATATATATATATATATATATATATATATATATATATATATATATATATATATATATATATATATATATGTTATTTGGCGCGTCGCACACCTCATCCGTGTGGCGTGGCAATTCTAATTTGAAAACTTAAATTGAAAATCAACGTTCAAATTGTTCTACATATTAATATTGCCTTGTATACCAAATTTTACATTTTTGAATTTTTACTATTTTATCGATAGGTAAAAATGCAATAATCCAATAATTTTCGGAGTATCTATTTTATTGCATTTTTGACCTATCGATAAAATAAAAAAATTCAAAAATATAAAATTTGGTATACAATGCAATATTAATATATGAACAATTTGAACGCGATTTTAATTGAGTTTTCAAATTGAGTGAAGCGCGCCACACGAATTCATCATATATATATATATATATATATATATATATATATATATATATATGTTCTCAAGATAGGAATACACACCTCTCGCAATCAACAGGAGGCTCTCCACCGTCCCGGTTTCTGCAATTGATAAATATCAGAGAACCTTTACAAAGATGTGATTCCTTCACCGTCTTCTTTTTGTCAATAATGCCCCTGGAGTATGTGTAATACACATCCTTTGGCCAATAAATTGTCTTTTCAGTTGCCCGTTGGATAACAGCAGAAACCGAGTCGTCATATTCTGCATCGACTAGTATCATTTATCTATTCAGTAGGAAACCAACCTACATATAACAACACAGAAAACCATTTGAGGATCAAATGCAAGTTATTTATGAATGTTGCAAATGTAAAGGACTCAGAAGCAAGCGTACCTGAAATTTGCCCTGTCCACTGTTGCTAGGGGTTGAGGCAATTTGTAATTCCTCCTGTTCCAAAGCAACTTTGTCGTTTGATGATGAGTGGACTGTATAGGGAAAAAGGGAACCCGCATCAGTATAGAAATATTCAACAAATTAGTTATCTGAATTTGAAGAAACAAAGACATAAAACAGTACAAAAATTAGCACGGTAGTACTAGTGTATTACAAGATAAATTACAGCAAGGAATGCCACAGATTCCTATTTTTCAGAACGAGTTGAGGGAGTCGGAATTATTAGTGGAGTAGCTGTAATTGGGGCTTATCGGGCCCTATGTTACGAGCTTCTGGAATACAATGGGATCTTCATAAAGTTGATCTTTACGAGTCTTACAATCAATTCGATTGGAAAGTCTAATGGCAAAAAGAAGAGGATTCATTAGCTCGCTATTTAGTACGAATCGGTGAAATGAGGAACCAATCAAAACTATTCGACATGCTTCACTAGATTTCATAGACAAATGCCATGGAACAGATCACATGATGATAATGATGCTGCATAACAATTAAATGGCAGTAGTTCAGTTCACTGAAAAGACAGACCACCTGATGATTTGAGGTGTATTACAGTAAACAAAGACCCAATTTCAAAACATGGTGAGTAGGGATTGTTAAACAAAGTTTATCTTTTCCAATTCACATTTAAACCATTGTGAAAAACTTTTGTAGTACCCTTTTCCTTGCTCATGGAAAGAGGCATATGAAGCTTTAAGCAAATTAATGCAGAAAAGAGAAGATCAAAGATGCCAAAAGAAAACTCACCCATAGACATGGCACAAGTGCAATGAGCATCAGCATAAAAATGATTCTCATCATAATCAACATAGAAATGCATTGGCCCGCGACATCCCTTAGAGCATTCTGTATGTTGTTAGGATGTGATGACTGGAAGTCCACAACTGGTCTTGGATAGAAAGACTACAGAGTTGATATCAAAGTCAATTGCAATATTTGTAATCGTTTGAATGCTTTAAAACTTTGCAGGACTTACCATTCCAGTGGCATTGCACATCTGAATCAGGTCGCTGCAGAACCTTTGTACTTCCTCTGGGCGCATTCGTGAAAGATTCAGAAATGTCCAATTATCCAAAGCTCCATTAATGATTTTCTGTAAAAAATAAACAATTAGACCAAAATGTAACAATAGTAAGAAGTATTTCTACGAATGATATGAAACTTATAATATTAGTGCCTTCCTTTTAAATAAAACTCAAATTTACATCTGCAAGTAAATTATGTTGGCTGAGTACAACAATTTGTATCTTCACGAATTTTGTATGCATATCAAATAAGACTTTATGAGAGAGATACAACATATGTTAATTGGTTTGTCATTTTAACACACCCTGAAACAAAAAAGGGTCGGATATCTTCGGCTAACCCCAGATAAAAAACAAAAGTTATGAGCCTAAACATTAAAAAAATTAAACGAATATATCATGAATTCGCTTCAACAAAGCGATGCTAAGTTATTTTGAGTTTTGGGCGAAACTGAGTTATAACAATGAAGCATGTCATCACCTCTTTAGCGATGTTCCAATGTCCAACACTACGCACACATGTTTTCTCCACATCCCAGAAGTACTGAACAACAGTCATTGTTGTCCCTTGCTCATCAACAGGACATCTAACAACATCGAATAACAAGCATGAGTAATCCTTCATGTTATAAAGAAGTGAACAAGTATGACAACAAAAGGTAGGCCCTAACAAAAAAGATGACAACACACTGCTATACTCCATCAGGACAGGAATATTGTTTGTAATGCATCATTTACACAACATTTCAATTGAATAGTTATGAATTTTCAATAGCATAGATATATATTTAAGGCAGAACCTGCATATTCGAGAAAAAATACCTAAGGCAGAAAAAAATCCCAAAATCCACATACAGTCAATATACCAATATGCCCAAAATCCTTAGCACAGACCTTTCTAATATTATATCAAGTATCAACAATCTGGTACATTTTTGCCCCCATTACTTACAGCATGCAAACAAAATAGAAGCTATAGCAGTAGTAGTGAGAGGAAAGATAATTAATGTTATTGCTCATAGGAATGGGGGTGGACCCTGTTATCTTATATCTTTTGATTTGGTCATCATGGTGGTTTGTTTCAATGCGGACATGACATAATGCTTTCTTTAGCTAAACATGTTGAAAAATGAATGTTAGAGTCAGTATAGCACATTTTGTAAATTCCCTCAGTAGGAATATTACCTGCACACGGACCCGCTCTAACAAAGGTCTTGAGGTGTAACGTTCAGGAACTCATCCACAATTTGGATAATTCTCACAGGCATAAAGGATGTTGCAGTATCTGAATGAAGTAGATTGAAAATGGTAGTTAGTATCTAAATACTTCCTCCAGTCACAAATATTTAACATTTAGGTCAAGATTTGGTCAAACTTTTGAAACTTTGACCATAAATTTTGTATCAGAATAATTTTATGATAGTTTTTTAAGGCAAATTACACATACCATTTTTTTGTTTTTTTGAGAAGTTATTGATGGTTAAAGTTTCATCAAATATTGTCCTAAATATCAAATATTTATGACCAGAGGGAATAATATTTATTTCAGTGAAAACTAATAAGCAATAACTGAACAGAAGTACCTATCTTTATCAAGCGCAAGCTCTGATGGTAACCTCTCCAAGACTCAAGTCCATCACCAATGTAACCCTGGTGACCAATTTGAGTACAGAAAAAGGATCTGGACCCTGTGGCATGACTGCAAAAAAGGTAATTGTATATGCAAAACTGTCAATACCCTGGTCAAGAAGTTATCAATCAAATGTCAAATGAGAAAGATCTCATACTTCCGAGAAAGTTTGTCATTGACGATAACATCAAGAACATGGATGATTTCTTGGGCTATGCCCTTGTGCTTTCCTAGCAGAAACCGCTGGAGGTGGTACAAGTTTGTTCCACCAACAATTTCAATTGTGATCTTAAATTCATTTTGCACTCTCCAGAAGGACAAGACATAATAATTTAATATTGAGAAACACGTAGCTTGGTACATAACAAAACCCTTAGCTAGAGTCACACAGACCTTTCTTTAACATTCTTTCTGGATCAAATACTTTGACCACAAACTCCTTTGATTCAAAAGAAAGTGAACCAGCAGTATACAGACTCTCTCTTCCATCATAGGCTGGTCGTTTGCCTCCAAGAGTTGTGGTCCCGTGCAACTTGATGAGCTCATCAGGTACAATCCTACTTGTTTCTTTGAAGTAGTCTTTGTCTTGATAGCGACCTATAAGATTTTCAGAACAACTCGATGAACTTCATGCATATAAATGTATAACCTTTTTTATTGGGAATTCAGAACAAAATTTTCAGGGGAAAAAGGAAGAATAACTTTTCTATTGGAATTCAGAACAAGATTTTCAGGGGGGAATGAAGAATAATTTGGAGCTACTAAACATGAAGTCATGAAGCTACACTAAACGAATAAAATTAATTTCAGAGAGCAATCAACCAACAGAATTAGAGCCACCATTACAAGACCAAACTACTGGAAATTGAGTGTGGTTCTGATCATCTAGATCTAAATGGAAATGTAATAGTACAAGTTATGAGTAACACACACTATCAGAGTCGATTCATGGGTGAAAGAGATATGCAAGTGACACCACAACCATGAAAAATAGAATGCCTAGAAACGAAACCTACACCTGTTACGGACTAGCAGTCTAACAGATTAGAATAAACAGAAATCCAGCAACAAAAGAGTGATCTCCCCATTGATTTTCTCCATTTAAGTGGAAGATCTTCTCCAGCAATAGGAAAAACTACCCTGCTATACATAGGGCATTACTCACATGGGGCGGCAGTCCATGGTGGGCGCTAGAGGAAAAGTGCAGACGAGTGCCATGGCGGAGCGCTCACTGCGGGTAGCGGCGAAGGAGTGGGGGAGGATTGAGGAGAGCGATGCAGTAGACAATAATGGAAGGCCCGTCAAAGCGGATAAGAACTGTGGTCAAATAGGAAAAAAAGATTAAACCTATACCAGCTCATCTTAAGAACCCCAGAAACAGAGAGGCTGTATTAAACGAGTACAAAAATAAATTTATTTAAACCGTTATTTTCTGGTTGAAGATCAAACTTTAAACAATTTAAAGACCACCATTATTAAAAAACAATAGTCAATTATGTTTAAATCAAGATGTACGGCAAGCAAACAATTTATCCTATTCGTCTTAATTAACAAAGACCATGGAGATCGAGTTGGGCAGGCTAAATACAGTGAAACAAGCTTAAAAGAAGCACAGCAAACGAAACACGATGGAAGGATTTTAAAAAAATGAAAGGCCAATTGCAAATTTATCATTAGTTTGAATCATTTTTGTAAGACTGTCACTAAAAATTACAAAATACCATTAAAACTATCATTCGAGTGACATCTTTACAAAATTAAAAAAATATCTCCGATAAACTAAACGATGTATCGGACCAAAATACCTTGATCAAGCCATGTAATGACAAGTCTTAGTTCCAAGATCCTTTCTAAATTTCACTATCTAAATCATCATTTTGAGAGTCATTTACGTAAAAATCATTTTCTTAAACTTTTCACTCTCCAATAGTTTTTCTATATCTCATTCACTCTATAGAGCCATTCTTGTCTTCTATTTTTTGTTAGCGAAAAATCCAAAATAGAAAATGGCTATTTTTAATGACTATTTAGAAAAGTTGTTGGAGGGTAGTTTTTCACTAAAATCTCTATTCCGAAAAAATATGAAGATTCTCTTGGAGATGCTCTTATCAACTACTAGTAATATTTCGCAATCGCACTGGTTGTGAGTACGACATCTCCCAAGAAACGCAACAAATTTCGTAAATTTTGCCAAAACATTAGAACACATCGATTCGGGCCATTAGGCCTCTAATAAAAGACGAAAATCTAGCCTCACACACAAACAAAAAACAGAGGAGGGCTACCAGCTACCCTACTGCTATAAATGAACAAGATTCGATTCGATCTAAGTTGCTTGCAGAAACAGGATAGCTCAGTTATCCAACACTAGTCAATAAATAAGTCCGCCAGAAAAAAGCTCGAGCAAACAGCAATACTAAAAATGCTCACTCCCATCTAAGGCTTCACTTTACCCAAAGCGGTAATCTCCAGAAACAATTAACACGAGTCAAAAAAATATTAAAGATGAAAAAAAAACACGAAGAAGTAGGAAAAAAAGATGTAAACGTGGATTCAACGAGAAGCTTAATTTGTTTTCAAAGCCAAACCCAACTAAGCTCCCACAAAAGGGAGATATCAGACTCTGTAACTAGGGGTGGATCTAAAGGGGCTAAAACTAGACTTAATAGTTTGGGGAGGAAGGCGCAGGCCTCGACGACCCGCTCGGGCACGCCAGCCCACTATTGACGGCCCATTAGAGTTAACCCATTAGTAGATGTGAAAAGAAAAGTGAAAAAGAAAAAAAGAGCAGCACACCACTCATCCACCCGAGCTCCCGAACCCTAGCTCGCAGGTGGCGGCGGCGGCGTCGACTGGCAGGCGGCGACTCGGCGCAAGCGGCGGCACGCCCGCGTAGGTGGCGACGACGGGCGCGCGCGAGCAGGCGGCGGGGCGAGCGTGCACAAAGGCAGGCGGGTGTGTGTAGGCAGGCAGGCGGCGGGCGTGCATAGGGGCGCGGCACGACGCAGGCACAGCGCAACCGGCCGAAGGGGCGGCTCGGCGCCGGCGGCAGCGGCACAACAGCAGCACAACAGTGTCGGCGGCACAACAGAGGCCAAGGAAGAAAAACCCAGAGATGAGGTGAAGCGATTGAGGCTGAAAGAAAGGAAGGGGGTGCTTTTGTTGAGGTGATTTGCAGGGGGTGCAAGAAACCTAGACAGGTGAGAGGGGCAGATGGGGACCGAGGTACTGTATGCTTGTATGTACGGAAGAGTGATGATTAAGGTGATCAAACTTGCTACTCAAGATTATATTACTACCAGGTTTTGAAATGGCGTGGTGATCATGCGATTCAGTTTAATAGGGGTAATTAATTCGGCCGATTAATCGAGTGGTTTTTCGATTAATTATGTTTTTCAACCCCTGAAATCAAACACTAGCTTGTGGCGAAAACTTCACGTACTAAGAGCATCTCCAGCAGTACTCTTAAATTTCATCTCCTAAAATGAGAGTTTCGGAATCCCCTGAGAAGAATAGGAGTTCATGATGTCTTTTGCCTACAGCAGATCTCCTAAAAGATCAGATAGGAGTTCAAATTGGACTCCTAGGAATAGAAGTGGAGGGGTGGATTTTAGGAAATCAGGATTTTAGGGATGAGATAAGAATGCTGCTGTAGCTAACAAACTCTCAAATATAAGATAGGAGTTCAATTAGTAGTACTGCTGAAAATGTTGATACTGCCATAATAATGCATGTTATCTAAAGCATCCAAAACACTGTTATCTAAAGCATCAAAAACACTAGTAGCTTCTTTCTCATGTCATGGGCCCCAGAGCTTTTATAAAAACAGCACCCCATATATACAATTCGTCACTGTACAATTAAAATGTCACACTAGCTAGGAGATTCACTGTAAATTCATATTTTACTAAAATACAGAAGACGTACAGTGGTCACCATATTTAATTTATCAAAATTAATTACTTAGTTTTTGTCTGTCAAACACATTATATGTACTAACCAAAAGGCTGGCTACCAGCTAATTATCTATCCATGGATATTAATTATCTAATCTCTATCTGTGCTGCAATATATGTTTGATAATAGGCATTTTCATTCGTGTGATATACTGATCTATGGCAACAGCCAATGCATCCTTTAGGCAGGGGCAGGGGCACGACAAAGTGTGTGTGGGCAAAAATTTAAACTAGCTGCAACGACGAAGGCACTTCAATCCAAGATGAATCGGAAAGAATAAAGATTCTGGAGGATATGGTCTTGCACGATGGCTAAGGTGTAGTCTCTTCTACATGGACCCATGGCATATGCACAGCTGCACGTACCGTGTCACACCATGAAAATATCTTGACACGCGCCTTAATCCCTTGTACTTGTACATTGTAACATAAAACCGATCGGCCATGCATGTGTGTGTATAAATATAAGAGAGAGAGAAACTATTTTGATCATTTAAGTGCATGTCTTCTTGTTTCTTAAAAATCATTCAAACGGTTATGAAAAATTCTGAAAAAAATTAGCAACACTCATAGACAATATATATATATATATATAACTCCATAAAATCTTACGTCTAAACTCAACGACGTTGAGATATAAAAAAGACAAATTCAGCATATAAATAATAACATACTACTCACATCTAAATTTGTCTTTTGTTTCTTGATATATATATCGAATTTGCACTTGACTTTTTGGTGGACCAATAGATATCACTATATTCTATATTATAAAAAAATTTTAAAATTTTTTATAACTATTTGTATCAATTTTTTAAAAAAAGTATATGAAGGAACATATACTTTTTTAAAAATAAGTACACCCGTACACCCGCCCATCGCCGGCCGCCGCCCCTGTCGCCCGGCCACACGCCCGCCCGTTGCCCGGCCGTACGCCCGCCGTCGCCCGGCCACCCACCCACGACCGCACGCCCGCCTGTCACCCCGGCCGCATGGCCGCCCGCCGCCGCCGCGCGGAGAGATAGAGGAGAGCGGAGGGGAGAGGGGAGAGCGAGAGAAAAAGATAAGTTTGAGAGCTAGGAGATATCGGTAGATCTGCGCGCCTTTAATTTGAGAGAGAAGAAAGGTCTGCGCGTCTCGATAAGTCCGAGAATATTTTTTGTTCCGGTTAATAAGAAGAACCGGGATAAATATTGATCTTTAGTCCCTATTGGTGTTACCAACCGAGACTAAAAATAATAGAGATCTAACACAGGCTGTAAATTTTTTGGACCGGGACTAAAAATAAACTTTTGTCTCGGTTGATATTATCAACTGGGATTAAAGATTTAACCAGAACTAAAAATATTTTTTTAGTCTCGGTTCCTATTGAAGCCGGCACTATTATAAATATTGACAGATGAATCAAATATCGTTTCTCTAGTAGTGATAGAGATTGGTGTACTCCATCCGATCCATCCATGTATATAACATTTCTAAGATTTTTAGGAAAGATTAAGAATTAATAGGAAGAGACTTTGATGCCCCCTCATTTCAAGCCCTCTTTGGTGGTTGGTTGTAAGACTTTATATTTGTGTATATAGATGCCAGAAATGCTAATATATATGGAAAAGAAAATATAAATTTATTTATACTATTTTAAAAAAGACAATGATGGTGATGAATCTGCTAGCCACCATCGCTGATAGAGTGATAGTGGGACCAATGTATTCCATCTTCTTTGTTTGCCCTCACCAATTCCTAAGTCAAGAGACTCTTCCAAGTTACAGGCTTTCCTTTCACCTCGTAAAATAGAAGTAGCACAATAAGAATATAACATGGAAATTATTTAAACCTGGTTTCATTCATGTTGAATTTAGGAAAAACAACACTTTCACTTGAATTTAAACATGGCTTTCAACGGTATCTGGCCCATTATATGCTTCATTCAAAATATTAATTTCAAACTTTCATTTCACTACCGACGGTAACTAACATTTAGTGATTTTTCGTCTGACCGATACTTTTTTCTCAAAAACCGTGTTTATAACTTTGTATAATAGTGCACCCAGATTGTGGACATTATTGGAACAACGCAATTTGTTTAGTTTATGACTGATCCTTTTACTACAGTATAATATGAACTCACTATAATATGAACTATTTTTTGTTTTTATTTATAAGAAAATTCGTTGCAAACCACAGGGCTTTTTCTACTAGTTAATAGACTTGAGCATGGACTGGTGCAAGCTTGGCTGGTCGGAGAAGTTTGGTTTATTTTGGGTAAAAATCTTTGCTCGAGCTTAGCCCATTAAATTTTAATAATTGTATTGGACAACTAGACATATGGGAAAGAAGGAGCAGACCGAAACCTTAGGCTGCTATAGACCTCCGGAGAAGAAAATAAGCAGGTACAAATGGAGGGGAATACAAGGTGTGCACAAGTTTAGTTTTTTTTACATACCATGCACATTAACTATTAAATTTTATCGAAAATTTTTAAAAAATTATACATATACTTTCAATAATATTACACTCATATATATAAAGTTTAGCCTCAAATACATTATATTTTACGCGTATCCAAAAAGATAAAAATTTTGATAAATTTAAGAGTAAAAATCCACCCAAATTTTGTTTTTTTCTCTCTATATATAATATATAATGAATTTGAAGATCAGACTACACGTGTAAATATAATAATACTATATATATATATATTCCTATATTTTTTATAATAATTTTTATTAATAATTTTTAAGTTTGTATACGGTGAGTCCGCGAGAAGGACTTATGTACATTAGATATGTTTCTCGGATGGAGATGCTTATACACCTTTTGGGTGTGGGCGTGTGGCATATTGTGGCAAAGCTTTGTCTCTGCATTTCGATCCAGATTATTACCGTAAATATAAGAATCTTTTTCCCCGTTAAAATTGATAATCGAAGACGAGAGATCAAGGCCAATTGATAAGCATCATCAGGATGGTAGAAATGTAACCATTTTAATCCACTACTAGATGAAAATTCCACACATATCTGGCAAAGCACACATGCCACTACGGAGGACCATGAACCACCATTAGCTTCTTTTTAAGAAAGTAAAGAAAAGATTAGAACTTCAGAAAAATCCTGGAGATATCTGACTAGAAATGGTGCAACCGTGCAAATGAGATTAGGTCATCTCTTGTTGAAAAGAGGTATTATTCTTGAGCAAGCCGGTTCATAATTTCTGATCAGCTCGAAGAGGACCCTCGCCGACGCCGGTGGCCAGTTCTCCTCACGGCGACGGAGCGCCGCCGCCGAAGCCTCTCCGGGGCACCGGAGAAGCGAAGGTCTCCTGGTAGACATGCCGCGTCGCGAGGACGTCGTCGTCGCCGCCGAGCTCCCTGCCGGCGGCCACCACCTCGCGCCTCTTGAGATTGTAAACCCCGAACCGATGCCCCTGACTCGAGCGGAGCAGCGCGTCCCCGCCGCCGTCGTCGCTCACGTGGGCGACGAAGAACCCCATCGTCCCCGCCACGTCGCCGAGGAACCCGGCGCCGACGCGGTACACGCAAGCCCATGCCTCCTCGTCGTAGTCTTGGAGCAGCCACAGCGCCACCACCCTGTCGTCGTCTGCGTCGTACGACGAAGCGCCCATGGTGCCTTGTACTCCGATGAGCTCGCCGGTCCAGTCGGCGCTTGGGAATAGTCGCACGGCCCGCGCATCGTGCGGAACTCCTCCGCCGCCGTGTCGAACACCAGCACGGTGTGGAGCCGGCGATCCTTCCGTGCGTTCCAGTGGAGGCAGCCGCGCAGGGTCACCTGCGGGGTGAGGTAAACGTCGTCGTTTGGCCCCATCAACCTCGCCGTCGGCTGCCCCGCCGCCGCCACGGCGTACGTGTGTCGGTGTCGATGTCGATGTCGCCGGGGCGTGATGGTTGCGCTTCTCATCGCTACTGCGCCTCCACAGTTTAGATCGGCTAAGGTTTGTGGGTGAGGTTGGTGACGACGGCGAACCTCGTGTCGTGTGCCGTCTCGGTCCTCATCCCTTTTGTATGGCGCAGGCGACAGAGACCTACCAGTCAGAGAAGGCTAGGCGCTCCGATCAGACACCATCAAGAATCGCCGGCCCAACGTCCTCCGCGTCACC
Organism: Oryza australiensis; assembly: GCA_019925245.2. Classification (NCBI taxonomy): domain Eukaryota; kingdom Viridiplantae; phylum Streptophyta; class Magnoliopsida; order Poales; family Poaceae; genus Oryza; species Oryza australiensis. The sequence continues at coordinate 284,742 of JAIFGZ020000119.1, forward strand.
ACCGTCCTCCGCGTCCTGCAGAAGAGGACGTGGTACTCGGCCGTGGACGCGTGGAGGTAGAGGACGTCCTCCGCTAGTGTGTGGGCGAAGCGGTCGAGGGGGAGCGCGTACAAGGCGTCGGCGTAGCCCCATGCCCGACACCTTGCCCATTGGTGGCGGGGCACGATGGGCTATGGTGCCACCATTTTTGACCATGTCGTCCCCGTCCACGGTGACACTCGGCGGCTGAGTGCATATCAAGAGCAACTCGGAGCTCTTGGTGACTTGACCCCAGAAGCTTGCGCTCCTCATGGCTTCGGATTAGAGAGAGCCACATGACGATGTGCGAACAGGAGGACGGGACGGCAGCAGAAGCATCAATTGAGAGGTTTGCTTTGAGATTATCGCTGGACACGTGTTTCACGGGGGACAACGTCCTTCCAATGAGCAAAGGACTCAAGTCCTACAAATTTTATTCCCTGCTCGTGGGCCTTTTCTGGAGAGGCCCATTAGTACATCCGGCCCAATCCAGCCTACTCTTAGTCTTAGTCAGCACCCTCCTTGCGGTTAAGGGAAGTTTCTAATTTTCTTGTTATTTATTTTTTTGTTTTTCTTTCAGTTTCAGATATCATAAAGGAAGTTGAGTTTAATCTTAAAATTGCATATGGTTGTCTAACATTATATTTTCTATACATTTTTCCGTAACCATTGACACCAAGAATACTATTAGAGTTGGTTCTCTATTACCGACGCAACATTGCCAATAGAAATCTCCAACGGTTCACTGTTAGCAAAGACATTGCCCAACAGTTTTTCACTGTTGTAAATGCTGTCATATGGTGTAGTGAATTACCTGGTTTCCATGGCTCAAAGCTCAGTTTATGCTTGCTCTCAGTCGTTGTGAGTTGTAACAAACTGACAAAGTCAGGATTACATAATCTTCTTGGAACAGAAGAAATTAATAACATTCTTCGATTAAAAAATGTAGCAAGAAAAAATTAAGAATATATCTAGAGAGTAAAATACACCGTAGGCCTACAAACTTCACAAATTAGTTTGCTTAGGTCCATAAACTCTCAATCTACACATTTGAGATCCGTAAACTTGTCTAAATGGTTCATTGGATGTCTAATCGACCTCCAGTCCTCCACCCGTCGCCTAAATGAGGGGAAAAATGCTGCCACTTATTTCAAATATCCATCCATTAGGGGAAAAACATGCTGAAATACTCCTACAAAATCTTCTCAAAATTCAAATGCTTCATAGCTCTCAAACCATCGCCCAAGATGTCCTGACCAAGGCTCAGAGTCATGGAATACCCGAAGCTGGAATGGCTCATGGAGTCATGGAGCATTTCACCAAGGCTCAGAGCCAATCGTTCTCAGCCGGTGCCGGATTAATCTTTTGGGCTCGTTTCCGTTGGCGATGAATCCTCATCATCGGAAGAGGAGTCGTCCGTCTGATTCCCAGAAGGGCCACGGGGTGGCAGGTCCAACCCGGGTTCTTGTGAAGTAGCTGAACAAGAGCATAAACAGATGTTAGATCTCAGTAGTAGTACTGCAAATACTCCAAGAATGGCAGATTCGTCCCAGCTTACAAAACCAGCTTAATGAATTTTCACTACATTGCACCAGAGGTATCTCCTTGTTCAAGCATACATATGGTCTAATTAAGGGAAGTCTGATGAAAAAGCATGAACATTGGACTTGGATCTTGGGCCCTAAGTAAATTTTCCAGGAGTCTGCTTGTAGAAGACTAAAAGGTAAATTTGCAATTCTTTGTGTGTGATGCAATTTTCTGAACTTCATAGTTCATACACAAACAAATTCATGAATATATGTTTTTATTAAGCAGTTTTTTTGTAAAAAAAGAACAGCTCCAGTGATGACTAGATGGTTATGCTGGTAGCCTAGTGCTGCATATACAGACCAATGAAATCTTCTCTTTCAAGTTCCAAGTAAGGGTAAGAAACAAGGAATGCATTTAAGTGACAGTGACTACACGTCCTTTTTTCTTTGCCTACTTTATCTCCATCTGTTTAAAGTTGCCAGGTAGAATCAGCTTATCAACAATTTTAGTATCACTTCTTTGAAACAAAAAAAAGGGTATCTCACCTGCACCTTTAGGAACTTTGGATTTAAACTTCTTTGTGTGCCGTCGTATAAGCTTCTTTGTTTTTGTTATAGTCAATTGTCGAGCAAATGGAGAGAACTCAATTTCATTCTCACTCCTTTCACCCTGGAAATCATGATCAGCGTCTCCTTTCATAGTCTTTAGGACAAACGCCATTGCTTTCTTTCGTTGTGAACTGAATAATCCCTTAACAGAAGTGGCAAATCCATCACCAGCTCCATCATTAGGTTTTCTAAGGAATGCTGGCAGTTGATCAGAACCACCAGCTTCATCGCCATCGCTGTCACTTAAATTAAAATCATTGGCAGCGATTAAACTTGCAGTTGGCTCTTTTTGGCTAGTGGATTTAGCTTTAAATTTTTTACCCTGTAAAAGAGACAAGTTATGTCTAGTCAAAGGGTTAACTCCACACACTAAAAGAAGCTCTCAATTCATACAAGATTTGCATGGTATGCTGTTTTAATTCCTTAGCATTTCAAAAGTAAAATGCCATTTCAGCTTCAGAAGTTACAAAGAAAAACGAAAGCAACTTGCCTGCATGCCAGTTACTGACTTCAACACTCCCCATATAATGTGTTTCTTTACTCGTGAAAACAGTCTCGCCCATGTTCCAGTAAAATCTTCACGATGAAAGGTATCCATTAGTAGTCTTACATCACTAACAGCAAATGGCAATCCCTCATACGTGAGCAGCAGTTCAACCTAGAACATCATCAAGAACCAAAATTCATGTTATACAGATGAAACAGTGATCTCTCATTCAGTTAGTGAAACACAAAATAAAAATGGTTATTGTTTCAGCAGGTTGTATACAATATTTCAGCAGGTTGTATAAACAGAAACAACATCCAGCAAAGTATATGCTGACCTGGCTTATGTTTATGTTGCGGAAGTCCATCATTTTTTGAGGTCTAGTTTGCTTCACCTCATTAGGGTCTATATTTTTTTTGTCTTCACGAGTAGAGCGAGCAGATCGTAGTAACTTGGCATCCTTAGGAGCATCTTGAGATTCAGGCGGGGCATTTGACTGACATTGAAATTGTGAAACGAGTTCATTAGCTACAGATTCAGCAACAGTTTCCTCCCATGTTCTGTCAAACGAAGATGTGCGTCGAAGCTCAGGCTTTTGTAGAAGCATGGATTCTTTAGATGATTGTTTACTGGGACTGTTCGTTTCAGCAATAGATGTGCTTTTCTTTACTCGCCGTGTCCCTGCTGTTGTGGAGACTTTGAAAAGTTCCTATTGATGAAAAAGGAATGCACGAATATACTAGATAAGCAACAATAGAGGAAGCACTAGTGCATAGCTAGAACTGGAAAAATCATAGCACAAAGAACAAGAAATGATTTAACCTGTCGCTTTTGTGGGTGCTGTTCATCACCAGGGAAGAAATATCCCCACATCATTCTGTACATTGCTTCAGTCAAATAAATTTTCAGCGGATAGATGTCTACCTACAGTAATGGGGGTAAAAGGAATCCGCTGTCATTCACCATGCAGGTAAGCATAAAGCCAAAAGCGACCATTAAGTGTACTGTTACACCGGACTGATGCTTATTCATATATATTAATCTGATATAAAAATTATAGAAGCAAATAAAACTTAGAATCATAGCCTCAGCCCTCAGAAGAAAAATTGCTACAAAAATTACATACATTAGAAGTTAGTCATAAGAGAGAGAGAAAAAGAACTTACCAGGAGACTCTCTATTACTGAGTTACCACCAGTTGGAGCTCCTTGCCTAGCATTAACACGCAGCATTGCATTTCTGAGTTCAAAATTAGTGAAGCAGCAGTTTGGTCAGTGTAGAATATATATGTTAAACGAATATATGAAGGAGAAAATATGAAATGATGTAAACTGTAAAACAAAGATCAGACCCCAGTCATGCTATTCACCACCGTCCTTGCATTGTAAGTATGCCCTATCAAGCTGGACTACAGAATAAGCGTGCACTTTCCTTTTCATGAAGCAGAAGTTTCTTATTGGATTGTACTTCTGGCCAGCTTAATAAAAGAGAAGGTAGAATCGGCAAATATCGCCCATGAACTGTCACAGGCTGTTAACTGAGTCTTATATATTTTTTACAGTATCTTAAGATTGCTTTGTGAAATGGCATCTATTTCATATTATTGGAAAAATGCAAATCCTGAATACCATTTGAAGAGAAAATGTAATGCTAGAAAGAAGCATCTAATGTAGGATGGAAACTAAAAAAAAATAGGTTGGCAAAATTAGATATTGTCTACTCCCTACTTTCTCACATTATAAGTCACTTTGGTGTCATAAGTCGAACTTCTTTAAGTTTGACCAAGTTTATGGAAAAACATATCAACATCTATAACACCAAATTAGTTTCATTAAACCCATCACCGAATGTATTTTTATAGTATTTTTGTTTTGTGTTGGAACTGTTGCTACATTTTCCTATGTGCTTGGTCAAACTTGAAGAAGCTTGGCTTAGGACAAACCCAAAATAACTTGCTATATGGATCGGAGAGAGTACTTCTTATTGCAGCATTTTGTTTTTTGTAAAAACGAAGTTGTGATCACAAGTATCATATGTTAAACATCCAAATACACCATGTAACGTAAAAATATAGTGTCCTTACTTGCCCCATTCAGAAGGTGGATTCCACGGTGACAGAACAGTATCTGATTTTGCATTAGCAAGTCCATTTTTGAGAACAAACAACTTGGTTGTCAAATGAGCAATGCCAATGTCTTTATAGTCTCTGTCGAAATCATAACTCTGCAGATTTAGAAAAAAAAAGGGAAGTTAGTGCAAGAGCAGGACGACATGTACATTTGTCTACTTGATGAAGAAAATAACGATAATTGTTCTCCATATTAAATTAAACTCAATACTCAAATGTACCATCAGAAGATAAAATTAAGATTATGCTTTACTGGAGATGAATTAAACTACCATATCATTTATCTCAGCTTCAGCAAATGATTTTCCATCCGCTAACATGCTCCAGACAACCTTGTTTATCTTCAGTGAAACTCGCATAGCAAATGAAGGGCTTTTGTTCTTTTCCTTTTCCATTAGCCTTACTTGTGCAGCTTTGTGCATAGCAACTCTCAGCATAGAAGATGCCTCTTTCCTACCATTGCGAACATTCACAAGTTCCTTTTTCAGACGTTTTACCTGGCAGATGTTATGTAAGACATCACAATAGATTCAGCGACATAAAATGAAATTATTTTATTTATATTATGATAATGGGATCCTAAATTCTGTTTCATGACTATAAAGCAAATATGAACTACGACATTAACTATCCATTATAGTATACAGGCGAATAAAATTCATTGCAACAAAAAATAACTTTATGCAAATTAGGATTTAAACAAAAGTAACTAAGGTTGCTCTGCAGCGTACCAGACTTGCTCTTGATCCAGTTACAATCCATGTAGCATCATCAGACTTTGGGGTCTGGGTTTCATCAGCAGATATTTCACTACCAACAGACAAAGTCCTGACATCATCGAGCAGTATCTTCCTTTCTCTTTCTTTTATTTCAACATCAATCTTTGCTAATTCTACCTCTTCCACTCCATCTGGTACAACTGCATCAGACTCTTCACCAATGTCATCATCATCGTCATTATCCAGGGGATAGGATAGGTTGCTCTTCTTAGTTCTGAAAAACAGACTATAGTTAGTACCTAAAATATCAATTATCCAATGAAGTCTACAGATGAATCCAATTTACAGAAACTAAAATGGTTTTATGAGCATAAATATTTTCAGTACATTTCTTCTTCTAATAAAGAAAATCATGAAAAGTATAAATTCCCAAAGGAGCTAAGGTTTCTTCAAAATATAACTGTTTCATATCATCATATCTAATGATGCATATATTTTGAAATATGATATGACAACATGCTAATGAAATAAACTTTACTCATTGTAATCACCGATATAATCAATGATGCTAACCGATATGAAATCTAAATCATGAAACCGTCAATGCCAAAAATAAGCTGAAGAGTCTCAATAGTACTGAAATCTGTACTGGTAGCATTGCAAGGTAAACGATTTACCTGGGGACTCTTGCAAAGAGAAGATTAGTCAAAACATCCATCATAACCTGGAATTGCCGTGATGTCATGCCAGCAGTTATATCTGGCGAGTTAAATGCCAACTCTTTCAGTGGCTTGACCTGCATTACCAGAAACATTAAATAAATAAAGTAGCTACCGTAACTGACCTGCCAACAGATGGTCAGCAAAAGGTGCAAACCAAAATGAAATCATTAACAAGAACCTTTAGTTCAGGGTTTCCTCCCTTGTGCCTTGTGTAGCGGAAGTACATTTGGCATGGCATAAATACCCTCTCAAGTAAAGCACCAGTTCGTTTAACTTCGGATGATCTACGATGGATTTTGGGTAGCCACTGAATACCAGCTCCAGGATCAACATCGGTGGGAGCAATATGAGCCTGAACATGCTCCAACATTACAGAAACTTCATAACGTGACCAAGACATTTCAGGCCTGGTCTCTCCAATGGCTACATTGCTGGAACCAAGTGCTTTCTCAAACATTTCTTGACCAACATGTACAATTGAATGAAATGAACGAACCAGGATCCGCCCGCTACCAGCAGCTAGTAGAAACCTACCCTGGTGTTAGTGAACAGGCAATTAAGTCACTTCAGCACTCAGCAGTGCTATTAAAAATTTAGGTGTAAATAACAAATACTGAAAAAAAATCTCCCACAGGTAACACCACGATACTACTAAGGAATAACAAAAGATGAGCTTGCAAAGTTGCAATTAAATCCATTAGCTTACAACTAGAGTCTACTGGCAATATTTATTCTTGAAATTCCATCTGAGTCATCCAGAATTGTGACGTTTAGTCCCCAATTGGAATGAGCCTGTTCCAGACAGGAATTGAACTATTATGTTCAGTTGAGCCTGTTCCATGTTACTAGGGGATATTTTTCTTCTTGCCACTGGATTGAAGCAATAATTTATTTTAAGAACTAAATATGGTTTGAACCTACATGTCAGTGAGATAGCAAGTAGCAAAGAGATGCTCAAAACCAGTGGTAGAAGATAATTTTTCCATATGTGGGATATCAGGGAAAAGCATAATATCGTTTGTGGTGGTGGAGTTGTGGGTGCCTGACTCCATGCACCAGGTTCATGTCCTGGTGTCCACAAATATGGCCATATCCTGTATGCACCCCTAGTTGGTTGAGGCCGAAACTAATCCTTCAGTTTTTAGAACTTCTAGCTGAAGTAGAACTCCAAGATGTTGAGGATAGGCACATTTGTTCTGCTACTGCATCAGGCATTTTCTCCTCTATGTCGTTCTATAGCGTCAGGCCTAAACCCTATATGTTTTCGACATTGTTGTACTTAGGTACTAGGCGTGTTTGATGTGTCTTGGGGTACTTAAAGGTCTAAACCCTAGGTGAATTTGAAAACATATTGGATCTAGAATAATTTGAATGTGAATTTTCATTGTCCAGCTGATGAAAACCACCACACAATCATTTGAAATTCAAATTTACATATGGATTTTGCTTTAGAAAGTCCATTGTTTTTTACCTATTGGTTAGTTTTGGAATCTTGTTATATGCTGTAAGTGGGCAGTTGCTAGAGGAACTGGAGATAAAGATTAATTCATTGCATGACAAGCTTATGACTGAAGTAACAGAAGAATATATACATTGAAAGAACAACGTGATATTTGTTAAACTGCTAAGTGCTGCTTGGAAATATAATTTGAGAAACATGCTGGCGGAGTAGACTCACATTTGCCTCTTCCGAATGCAGATTGAATTGAGGTTGGACAACATTAACCATGAAATGCCTCGTTCCTTCCTCTTCAGAATCACTACTGCGGGAGGTCTTCATTGCTGCATCACAAATTAAGCTAATAGTCAAAGTAAGCAAACCATTAATGTTGTTAACGACATTTGAAGGAGTTTAATGAGACGCTGGAAAATTTAACAGTGTGACAATAATATGCTGTTTGATAAGCAATTACCATCTTAATCCTGGATAAGTAAAAAATATACGAAAAAAGAACTAGTGAGGAAAAAAGGATTTCATGTACAAAAGAATACCGGTATCACTAGTTGATGTTGACTCTAGCTTGCTGGATCCGCTGGAAGGTGATTCTGAACTCTTGATTTGTTTTGGAGGATCTGATGACTGTGATGCCAAGGGTGAAGAGTTGAGAGTGCCATCATTGGACACCTCAGCTTCTTTAGTTGACTGTTTTTTCTCAAGAATCTTTCTTTGGGTATATTGGCGAGAAGGAGATGGTTTCGGAGGTTGAAATGCTTGGGTCAAATCACCAACCCAAGAGACGACAGCCGCTCTGTTCTCTAGACTCCATAGAATTTTTAATCCATACACAAATACTCGCTGACAACTGTCAGCAACTACAACATTGAATCCCTCCTCATCACTACCTGATTGTGCATGATCACTTTCATCTCCCCCATCAAATTCAGACTTGGCCAATGGCATTTCTGTTTTTTTCCTACCATCCTCCTGCCATGCAGATAATCTAGCAGCATCAGCTTTGGGAGTTTGTTTTCGTATTGTGAAATAATCAGAATACAGGAAAAATCCATCATCTCGGCTTTTCTCAGTTGAACTAGTTTTCTCTTTGCCAGGACTATCTGTAGCTTTCATATGCAGGCTCTTGTTTTCTACCTGAGCATCCTTAGAAGTTGATGGTTCAGGAGTTTTCTTGATAAATACCTTCAGTAAGTGCAGGTCTATGCCTTGGTAGACAAGATCAAGAGGTTCACGCTTGCAGTCAAAAGTAAATATCTGCTTCCCACGACTGAAAGCAATTTCAAGTCTAAACTTTGTAAAGTGCAGTGTCAATCCCTTAGCAGGATCATCAAGCTGTAGCGGCATATTGTTGATCTGCAATAGTGAAGCATCAAAACGAATAAACTGTTCGGTCATAACTCTATCAAGTGGTAGGTTTCCAGACCGTATAAATCTAGGAACACCAAAGCGTGGAAACCTGGAAAACAGTCTAAGTTTATGGGGAGGAAGAAAAAATATGTTAACCCACTTCATTAGCCAGGCAAAATCATGAGCTCCAACATTCACAGTCGGTGAATTATTTGAAACTGCCTGAATATTCTGTTGATGCTTCACAGGTTCAGTTGTAGAAGGTTTAAGTGAAAAGCTCCACTTCAGTGAAAGAGAAGTTGAGCGAAATGGATCAAGAACTTTTTCCCGTGGTTTTCCCTCCGCAGGAAGAGCAAATAAATAATGATCCATTGGGTTACCTGAATCACATCCCCACTGAATCGAAATGTCCATGAAAAAGGAGGGGGTTTCAAGGAAAGGTATTGCTTCATGATGTGGAGTTTCCAGACTGCATTTTTTCGCAAGGCTCTCTAGGCTTGTTAGGTACACCTTTAGATACTTTGAATACAGACTGACATAACCATCCACATAACATATTTCCAAATAGTCAGATGTGATTAACATTTGATCTAGCTTCTCATAAGGGCTTGTTTTAGCAGGGAGATGCCACTTTGTTTTGGTAAAATCCAATCTAAATTTCCCATGAATATAGTTCCGCATATCATCCCACCACGGTAAGCTGCGTTCTCTTCTAGGGGGTTCAGGTCGCTCAAAAAACCATTTTTTAGCTAGATTGGCCCTACGTAGAGCACAGGTAAAAGCATAGCTCACATCAGCAAAAACTGGCTCGTACCCAACTCCAAAGGATACTTCCCCTTTCTGAAAATGCAATGGTAGGTCAACATATGATTTCATCGGTGGCGTATAACCAGTTGCAGAGCGTAACAGATTTACTCTCCACCACTTCCCAACATAAACATCTTGTCGAACTTGGGGTTGAAAAGTAGTTGCCTGCCACCAGAAAAATAAACATCTATAATTGGAGTATAGAAATTGTGTAGGAAGTATCATTAATCCGCTAGTGCAGGCACCATGGTGGAGTACTTAACATATAAGGGGAGAAACTGCAACTATACATAATTTGTCCAAGTTATTACCTTTGTACTGTCAATGGGTGAGTTAACTGTGCTAACAGTACTCCTTAAAAAACTGTGCTAACAGTATCTGTAAGTGAAAAAAAAAAGAGTGGTATCAAATGCTAACCTGCTGAGCCAGCACAAGCCGTCCATTACATTTAGCAGAGGTTCCAGAAAAGAGTGGAAATGTGTAGTCTCTTAAGTACACTGATAAGGATTTAGCTTTCAAACTAAAATTGCTACCATACAACCGGGAAAACGGAATATCATTTTTTGCACAAACAGGATCCACAGATTTAATAAAACCAATCATTCCCTCATCTCCACCATCAATCTTTGATAGGCTCACATCGACATCTTTTGCACAGATTGACATAACTGATGATCTGCGAGTACTCATCTTAAAACCCGACTGGAAGCCACTAGAACATGAACCTGAGCCTTCTGATACTTTCAATTCCTGGCATGCCAAGTAATATGATTGAAATGCCTGCTTATATATATCCTCTCTGAGTTTCTCAAATGAACACAAACCAGGTGCATCACCATCCACTTCAGGGCATCCATTGTTCTTTTCAGAAGAAGATCCATCCAATTTTGCATTGGGAGAGTCTTTATGTTTGACTGAAGCAAGCTCATCAAGCAGATCCAACCTTACTGTCGACTCATTAAATACATTCTTCATTAAATTGATATGTTCATCAAGCCAACCTTGGATAGGCTCTTCTTCAATTTCTGCTACGAGGTCACGTACAATGACCCTCACATACCGAAATGCTGTTGATTTTGATTTGCTCTTTTTGCTGCTGCTGCTATTGCTACTGCTAGATTTCTTCTCAGGAAATAATACAGACGTTTTTGCTGCAGAAATAAGTTTAATGGCCCGCAATGTGTCTTCAACTGCATCATCTATAGCCCGTAGTTGCAACCTAAAAGGCAGGCAAACATAAGCATCACGGCATTGAATAACCCAATCACATGTAGCTGCAGACTGCAACTTCTTATCGGGAAGGCTGTCTGAAATGGAAACTGGGATGCGTGATATCTGCGTGCGACTGCATTTGAAAATCCGTGCACCGCAAAAACTAACTACTAGTCCTTCAATCAAAACACCGATCTTTGCATTCTCGGAAAAAATGGAGCCAACATGAATCATTGCTTCAACTCCATCAGCAAGTTCACCTGAAATTTTCAAAGATTCCACATCAACGGCAATAATCGATTCTCGTTTCTTCTGTGGTTTTTCTTGCTGGCCATGTTCTGTGAGTGAATCCTTTTTTGCCAAAGTATCCGTGTACACTGTGTCATCTTTTATCTCAGTAGCAGAATTCTGGTGTTTGATCCTGTGCATGATGGATTTAAGTCGAGTGGCTACTTCAAGTAACTCCAGATAGGGATCAGGTTCCCACCAAACTGCTACTTCTGTTACATTTATGAGGGCGCAGACTGCACTGTCATTTGGCCCACCTGAGCGCCGGACAAACTTCACCTTTTGCACATCAAAAAGCGTAACCTCCTCTGCAGGCTTATCATCAAGCTGATCTTCTTTATGTGTTAATCTGGATCTTCCAAGTTCAACCTGCACGGATTGCTTTTCCTTGTTCAGACATACACCAATTTGATTAATCTCAATAGAAGTGGAGAAATTAACATGCTTATGATCTGGAAGGCTGGTTGAGTTGACATAGGCCATCCTTGGGGAACCATTAGCATCATTGATTATGACAACACGGCCACCCTGTGAACCAAAATTTACACGCTTTGGATCTTGTATACTCATATCTTCAAGTATCATGTCACCAACATACAAAACAGCACACTGTTCAACACTAATCTTGACTATCTGCACTCCTTTAGCGTTCTTGGTAGTTTTTTGACTAGTCTCCTGTGCAGGTCGCTTCTTAGGAGGGCGAATGCTTTTCAAAAATACCTTGTAAGACATTGCAGTGGTACAAAGTAACTCGAGATAGTAAAAACAGAAGTTCATTCTGACTCCAGATATATTGAGAGAAAGAGCAGATTTTGGATTGTCTATGCAATTATCTTTGTCTGGGACCTTTTGCTCCAGATCAATAGTAGAGCGGCTAATCTGCAATAAAGTACCTGAGATGCGGTCTTTTATTGACTGTTGAGGTTTTCCGGCAACAAGCAATTTTAACTCACCCAGCATTGCATGCAGTTCAGTTCCTTGGTTTACTGTCTTACTTGCAGCAAAATGAGTAGACAGCAAGCAACACTGCATTATCCAGAATATATAGGATGATGTTAGCAGTTAAATAAAGAATGGCTACGTATCAATTTTGTATGGTTCATTATTTGGGACAGGAATAATAGAATACAGCATCAGGAAATTAATAATTGAGTGAATTCATGTAAGCTATAACCTCTGCAGTAATTTAATGCAACTGAAAGGCTCAATTCAAGAATACAATGATCAATGGTAGAACAGAGTGCACGATAAGGAACTTACATGGTACAGTGGTATGTCATCAAGACTGTAGAGCACAATAGTCAGCTCCGGTGCTGAGAGTGTAAATACCAAATCCAATGCTAACTTTTCTTTAGGTGTCTTCTCTTGTGTTGAACTTTCACGAAGAACAATGGGCTTCTTTTGTGCCGAGTTTAATGGAATCAGTGGTTTAATTCTGCTTATAATGAGATTACATTGGCTGCCACTAATTTTGATACCTGCTTCAGCTCGAATTGGCGATGTTGACTGATAGAAGACAAAGCATCAGCACATATTACCAGATAAAGGAACTATGCAAAATAACCAGAGGTGTGAAACATATTTCACTATGACAAAGACGCCAACAGTATGATTTAATCAACTCCCTAACAAACTTAATTATTGGGACTTCCCTCTTTTTATGCACTCAGAGCGGGAGTATGAATATGCATGGGTGCAAGAAATATGAGGCTAATATATCAAGATTATTGTGTACCTTAATTAAATACAGAACTATCTGAAAGCAATACCTCAAACAGAAACAAAAAAGGTTAAACTGTTGAGCATTGAGCATTTCACGATTGATGTAACTTTTGTGCACATTGAAACTAATCAAGTGACAAAAGCATGTGTTGCACTACAAGTTCTTATCGTTTTGTTAAGGAGGTGTTCTCCGAAAAAAGTAGCAAACACAACTAAGATAGAATTGAGACCCTACAGGAATTTCTTGAGAAAAATGTTGGATCAACAGTAATATACATTTACATGATAGCACATCAGACTGACCTGAATGGGAATGTTAGCTGAGAAAACTGTTGCAACTTTCACAACCTCTAATACAGACGTAGCACCATCCATTAGAAGCTGGAAAAGCAAACAACCACAATGTAATTTAAATCTAAATTGAAGAACTTATATAACCGAATAAAAACATTGAATCATACATGAATATCAGACACATCAGTTTCCAGCTGAAGGTGTGTTGCCTCCCCAAAGTCACTGTGTGGTTGTGACTTCACAAGTCTCACGGAGATGCTACCAATTTCATTGTTGACCGAGAGGCCATGGTCCTTTGGCAAAAACTTCAGATCTAGCTTGGACATGTTGAAGCTAACCTTCCAAACAATAACTACATTTTAGTGAATGGTAATTCAACAAGGAACTTATATTAAAATAAAAGATCAAGCCTTAAGGAACAATTTATAATGGCAAAACAAAATACTAAAGAAGATTCTGAAGCCCCATCAACACGAAATATTTGAACGTACCATGGAGTACAATTGCTACGATATGTATTATCTGGGTTACATCTTAATTCTTATATGGTATCAAGTATCAACACCGAAATGTTTGCATTTGAAAATTGTTAGTGTGAGTATTTACGGACTAGGCAATGCCAATTTGCTTATCCAAAGGAGGAGGTTGTATTTTCATTGATAAAGTTTTACTCCAAGTGAAGAACACAGTAAATAATCTGAAATATAAAGAAATACATGGTTAAAATATCGCTCAGGGTTGTGTCTACGCAAAGTGAACACTAGCATTATGTTAACATCCATTTTTTACCACGTTAACAAAGTGTTAAGAACAGAAAGAACATAATAGAGAATTATATATGGAGAGTGGAAATACTCATAGCATAACAAAAAGAATAATGAAAACCTGTGTTGCTACAGGAAATTAATACAACCTTTTCAGGAAGCAAATCAATCTTCTTATTCAATGATGAAAGTTTGCTCCCTTCAGATTTAGTAGCTGACTTAACATCTGCAGCAGGTTCATCCGTCTTCTCAGCAACTGTGGGAGCAGACAGCTTCTTCTTGGTGAATAGTTTTTCTTCCAAGTTCACAACGATTGGGCCAATTACCAAATCCAAATTCTTGACTCCAATTCCTTTACCCCTAAAGGGATTATCAATAATGATAAGAATGGGAGATACTCAAATGAATGTCATGTATTGAGGCCCCATGGACTAATATAGAGTAACTGCTGATATATATGTAAGTGCAAGAGATGAGCTAAAGCAAGCAAAGGCAGATTGGCGGTGATATTACAGTAGTAAACATATATTTACTATGATGAAAAGAGAAGTCTGGGGTAATGGTGTGTTCTACACCCATCCCAATTCCATAGGATCTTCTGTGGCTGCATACATGTATATATGTATATGTTCCTGATGTATGTAATGTTCTTTCTTTTCAAAAGAAAAATGGCATCTTCGAACAAGTGCATATGTGGGTCAATTGATTTCATGAGGTCATGTAAACAATTATTAGATATAAACTACTATTGCATTTTTGTTTTGGATCACATAGTTTATTTATTTATCATCCTTTGCAATATTTGGACGCTAGTACCCTGAAAATAATAGTTCAACTTTTACTCTTTCAAAGCAAACTAGCAAGCAAAACAGCGGTTACAGTTACTTGATTGAATCTGTTCAACTGGGTTTGCTGGAAAAGAATAGCTAAGGTAAGCTTCAGATAGGTGCAGAATGATCTTTGTATAGATATAAATCTGATGGAATATGGTGCATCCTTGTGGTATTAATTATCCTGATTTTCAGTAAACACTAGGTGACTAAAAATGCACATATCCTTTCAAGTGTACCTCTAAGTTCCAAAGAACAGGTAAGAGTGAAAAGTGGATTATCAAAGGCATGAATAAGCATTATTCATAAGGCAAAAACATCATCGCAATGACTATTAGAAGCTTAAGTTGAATCAGAGGTGATGTTGTCCAGTCTTAGAGTTGCATCAAGCACCCATAGAAATGTGAAACAGTAATAATCAATCACTTCCTCTTTTTAATCAAAGCGACCATTTGCCTCCATCAGTGTTTATCCATCAAAATGAATCTCACATTCTCTCTAATTTTTTTTAACCCATAGATACTGGTCAATAACGTTTGCAAAGCTTTCTTTTAAGGGGTTACCTCTGATGAAGATCACACAGGAATGCTATATCCTCTAACAAGAAAGAGCTACAGTCAGCTGTGTCCATGGCTGAACAGTATTGTCCACTGACCCACCAATCCAATTTGCTAAATACTGATGTACTGTTGTCGATGCTATCTGACTCTAATGCTTGCACAAATAAAGGTAAGATGTGTATTTCAACATTAAGAATCGGATCCAATCCTCCAGTTTTTGATAAATCAATCTTAAGGTCCTTGATGCCGAGAGCAGCTTTTGGAGCCTGCAATAAGTTATTACCAAATAATCAACACAATATACAACACAAACAAACAAACACTCAACAAAACTTCAAGCTACTGTGACTCGTATTGAACCCTCATGTCCCCAGAGAAACAGCATGATTTGCGAACAGTAGATGAAAAATATATCGGTAGAGGAACATGAGCATAAAATTGAGCAGTAATAAATAGATTAAATGGATAGTCAATTTTTTCAAACAATAGATTAAATGGATAGTCAGTTTTTTCAAACACAAACCTGTTGATACAGCCAGAACATAAAATTAGAAAATATACAGCTTGAATTCAATTCATTGGCATTTATAATGTATTTGACAAGGTGGTGGTACCTTGAGCCTCAGCTCCACTATAGAAAGCGACAAAAGGCTGGCAATGTTTGTTATAAGCCTCCATTTCCCTTGTCCTTTTGGTTTTCCTTTTGCTTTTGCCGGTGAGGTTGAGGTTGATTTGCGAGGGGGAGGTTTCTTTTTGTTAGCAGATTTTGCAGGTTGCCTGAGCACAATGTCCAGGTCAGAGATTTGCAATTGCAGGATAGGGCCATGGTTTAGTATGGTAAATCCCAGTTGGGTGAGTGGCCTTCGCAGGCCAAGTCTAATTTCACCTATACAGATGGAGTCAACAGCACCCTGAAAAGCGAAGCACACGAGAATCAATCGCATGCATATCGGCATTGGCATTGACAGCAGCATGAAGTACCAAGAATTGATTGATGAAACTAGGCAAGCAGATTAGGTACCTTTGGGGAGTTAATGGTGATGTCCCTGAGATAATTGAAGCCGAAGGAACGGCATCCGATGGAGAGCTTGGCCGTGCGGTGAAGCACCCAGGCCACAGCCCTGGCAAGGAAGCTGCAATAGGATCGAAAGCATTAGATTTATTCTTAGTTGTTGTTTTTTCAGAAAAAAAAGAATTGTACATTGATCATCCCCTCTGAAGAGAGATATCAGACAGCATATGGAATTGAGCGATGAAACTGAAACCGGAGCAGGAGGCGGGGGTTTGGGGGTAAGGACGTACAGGGCGGCAACGCAGGAGGCGGCCACGGCGAGCGCGGCGGCGAGGGCGAACTTGAGCAAGGAGAGGAGGAGGCCGTGGCGGAGGACCAGCTCGACGGCCTCCCAGGCGACGACGAACGCCACCAGCAGCTGGACCAGCCCGACAATCATCGCTGCTGCTGCTGCTGCTGCCCCTTCCTCCTCGCTGCTGATGCTGCTCCTTCTGCCGCATTCACCCGTCGACCATCACACGGCGAGGTCTCGCGGTGGCGAATCGCGTGGGGGTGGCGGTGGCGGTGGCGGATCCGATCGATCGGTGGGGGGAGACGACGATGTGGGTGGAAGTGGGGAGGGAAGCGAGCGTGCGAGCGAGAGCGGAAGCGAAGGGATCGCATGCGGAGGCGGAGGAGGAGGAGTAAAGTAATGGTGCGGAGGAGAGGAGTGGAGAGGAGGTGGCGCGCCATTTCCGGGGAAGGCGAGACCGGCGGGAGGGGGAGGGGATGACGTACCAAGATCGGGAACGGGAGGGCAGGGAGAGGGAGGAGTGCCATGGCGGTTACGCACGTCTCAACTCCGAAGTCCGAACCCCTTACCTCACGCCTCACCAAAAAGAAAAGCAGAGAAATAATTTCCTAAACTCATCTTTTGACATTTTAGTTGAAAAAATTATTCCCTAAAGATCCCTAAAAAATGAGAAAGCATGCCTAGGAACCTTTATTATTTCTTCCAGTGACGTCAAGCTCCAGTCCAAAAAGCACCGTTGATGAAGATAGAGGCTTAGCTTGAGTTTTAGCTTTGGTTCAGGGACATCCTAAGCAAGGGCAGCTCGAGGGATCTAGCTTGACGTACCTCATCTCGTGCTAGCCTTACCACTTGAGTTTGTCTCTGCTAATGTAAAAGTTTAACAGAGAGATAGATTGAAGAGAAACGACACAACCGTTGGCTTCCGTTTCTTTTATTTATAGATGCACAGGAAGGACGAAGATAAGCTAGAGATTAAATACAGCCACCGTAGCTGACATGATTTCAAGTCTTGATTTAAGTTGACGATGATTGAAGATAAAAACATGCAATGGCTCTACTTTGTAAACACTGGACATCGTGCTCTCTTGAGCTCTGCCGCGACCAGCGCCGTCCAACTCTACCTACCTCCACCGTGACTGGCCCGTGCATCGCCGTTGCCTTGGGATGGGATATGCAGCTCAGACCGGAGTTTTGTAAGGAGGAAAGGGAAAGATGATGAGCATGGGGCGGCTCAAACTGCAACAAATGTCATCTAGATTAAAGTGAAAATATTGTTTAGGGTATGGTGCAATGTAAAAGTTAGGTAATAACTAGCATATTGATTAACGTGATTTTAATTAAAAAAATTATCATTAACATGTTATTATCATTTTTAATTGTTGTACATATTTGATAATCACGTGTTGATATTTTTAGCCTCACATTTATCCTTTTCTTTTAAAAAAAAATAGCGAGTTGATCAGAGTAGTTACATGTGAACTCTTTAACCTCACATCACTTTTTCTTTAAAAAAGTTACTCTCTTCTATAACGAGAGTATAAATATATGTCCCAATATAGAAGTTACTCTAATAATAATAATAATAAAAGAAATGCTCGTAAACAGTCCCGCTCGGTGCGCGACGACGGGACTCATCTCCACGGCCGTCGCCTTAACCAGAGTGGAAGCCGGCAAACCGCCGCAGCCATTGCTGTGGTGGCGAGAGCTTGAGGCTTAACCGGAAACCAAGAGCTAACACAATTACACTTACACTGATCACTTTTGTGCCCTCTTCACGAAAATTCGCGAAAATTTAAGCCATAACTTTGGCATTGGCATTGCAACGGTGGCACAAATCAACAGCTGCTAAGCATATTAGCCTCATTTGGATGATCAATCAGGAACCCAGTACAAAGTTCATCGTGTCGAACAAAAACAGCAGCTCTGGCCCTGGCCAAAGGCGCAAATATTTCTTCAGGGTGGTTACGGAACATTCACTCACTTCCTCCCTTTGCTCTTCCGTTTACCCTTTGCAGCACCCCTCTTCTTGTCGCCCTTCTTCGATTTACTCTTATTCCTGAAGGTTCTCTTCGGTGGCTTCTTCTTTACACCTAGACTGGCACTTTTCTTGGAAACGCTCTTGTTGGCATTCCTCGTAGATGCAGGGGCAACCCTTTTCGGGCCAAGGTCATCATCATCTTCAGGAATGATTTCGCTCGTGGTGACGGTAATTTTAGTCCCACCATCTTCGTATGTTTTTACTTCTACATAAACAGAACAACTTATGAATAATACGATAAGAAGTCATGGTTGTACAAAGGTAGCATGACAAGAGATGTTACTAAAATCTGGTCAGTGGTCTCACCAGGTTCAGGCAAATCATCAGTTTCCATTTCATCACCATCATTCTCAACATCTTCACCATCAGCATTATCTGTTGACAGGACTCTTCCATACAGCGCAATTTCTTTCTCTTGCTTTCTCTGGAACAAAATGGCATCACTCAGTAAAACCACATGGAAGTAACCTGGATGTATAGTTCATGTTATAAATCAGCCACAGTAAACACACTTAAGCATAATCCACTTGAAACGACACTAAGGCCTTGCCCCTCCATTGTCATCCCTACAGTCTCTCTTGGTCCAGTCTGTTTTCAGTAATCCAACAAGATATGGGTTTGATGATACTTTTTCATACAACAAAAAACAAGAATTATATACTCATAACAGAAAGTAGGTACCCACACATAATTCAACTGTGAAGACTGCATTACAAACAGCCGCTAAGATAGTCGCAACGGGTGAAATTAACTGCTTTTGCTGCCATGCTGGCTGTTTCAGAAACGACTGGCCGCCAAGTCTAGCAGTAAGCACCTCAACTGAAATCACACATATAAACGGTTTTGCCGAAGAAAGTACTGCTCAAAGTAAGCTACTACATTGGAGATTAAGGCTCTTAAGAAAATGCTCTCTCTTTAAGCATCTGACATGCCTTATGTGCTGTGAGTAACTGCAAGCACCTTCCTTTCAATTTCAATACGCTAATTGTGACAAATCTTCACAATTCCCTTATCCATTACTACATTAGTGATTTATCTACTGTTAGTAGTATGAACCTTAACATAAATGAATCAATGTTTCAATAAGAAGGGTAGCATACACCTATTCAGCTTTACATTCTTGTCAGTGTAATGATTTTCGTAAACTTCCTAGTATTGTAATCATAAAAAGAGCATTCTAATTTCTAATTGGCATAAAAAGCCATTCACCGATAAGGATCCTACAGTCAGCTCGGTGGTAATAAGTGATCTCTAAAAAAAAGTACTCAATGGGCAACCGATCTTCTCTGGGATAATTTTGCTTTTGATCAGAGGTAAACCAATATTTCTTCCACAAGAACCAAATCAGAGTTATATGTCTTCCACAACCAAAACAAGGGGAGGTTACTCACCCGCTTGCGCTCCTCGATTCGCTTCTTTCTCTCCTTCTCCTGCAAAATCTTCTGGGCCTCCTTTCTCCTCTTCTTCTTCCTCTTGTGAAACCCGGTAACGAAATCCCTAGCGTTCCAAAAATTTACATACGATTCCCATCAGAAAACCACTCCACCGAGGGCCGAAATCAAGAAAGATTAGAGGACGGACTTGAGGGCTTTCTTGTCGAGTGAGACGGAGAGGGCCTTGTTCTTGAGGGCGCGCTTGTTGATGTGCTTCGGCACCATCACCGTCGGCATCTGCCCCACCACCACGTCCTCCGCCTCCGAGCCCGACCCCTCCTCCATCTCCTCCCCGTACTCGTACTCCTCTTCCACCGCCGCCGCCTCCTCCTGCCACGCCATGGCTACGAGCTCTCTCTCTCTCTCTCTCTCTCTCTCTCTCTCTCTCTCTCGGGGAGAGACGAGGAAGGAAGCCGCCGCCGCCTTCGCCTTCGTGGCGGCCAGCAGCGGAAGGAGCAGCTAGGTTACAAGAGGTCACGTGCGGGCCGCGTGATTGATCTTACTCTATAATAGTAGCCGTGTCTGGCCGTGCCGATATAGCCCGCATGCCGTGTTTCTGGTCCAAACATGGCCCATGAATGGTCCCGTCGTACCGTGTCGACACGGGCACGATTAACACCAATGGGGTCCAGCCGAGTACTATTATTCATTCGAAAAAATAAAAATTAAGAATAAAATTATTTTTTTTCAAAAATTCATAAAAAAAATATATTCTTTACCCGAAAATTCATTAAAAAATTATTTCTCATTAAAAAAATTATTTTTTATAAAAAAATATTTTCATCCAAGCATGACCCGTGGGTCGTGTCGTGCATCGTCTTGCGCACGGTATAATAGGGTGAAAACAGACGGATACGGTCGAAAACTAACTATACCGTATTTGTTTTCATATTTTTTTCGGAATCGGATTTGGAATCGGAAACCTCGGATACGAAACGAGACAAATACTATCGGAAACAAATACGAAACGAATACGGATCGAAACAAATACGAACGGATATTGATGGGATATTCCACAACCTCAAATATCATTATAAATCAAGCATTGTAATTTTAGACATCCATAATAAAAATAATTCACTCACATGAGTGATGAGTGTATTCCATAATTTAAGTAGTTTATCACAAAATAGTTCACCAACATGGTCCATAATTCCACATATCACAAACTCACAAATAGTTCATAAGTTATAACATATTAAACATAACATTCACACTCACTGACACAACCAACATAGTCGCAACTCGCAAGCACAACTTATATCACAATATTACATAAACCGGTCATCTCAACATTCATAGTTCATGACAAACATATTTTAAAATTTAGGGCAACAAACAAATTTAATTCAAGAACATTTTTCATCAAATATCCTCAATCCTCATCATCAAAATAGTCCACATCACCATCTTCCTCATTTGTATTCCTAACCTGTTAAAAAAGATTGATCATGATTCATATATTAGTGCAAGTATGAAAGTAAAGTAATTAATTTGAGCAAGTAATAGAAGCACAAACCATAGTCAACAAGGTAGTAAAGGTTCGCTCAAGACTATCCATGTCAATCTCATTGATGATAGACCCAACCATATTTCCACCTAAGTGTTCACAATCATATAATACTTAAAATTAGCATATTTGTTTGCTGAAATATAGGACACAATTGCACAAACAACCTAAAATTACCTTTTCTTGATGCTGCAGTCCATTGTTTGGTGCAAATCAAAGCTTGCACAATTTCAGGATCTAAACGACTACGAAATGGATCAACAACACGTCCACCGGCACTAAAAGCTGACTCTAAAGCTACAGTTGATACCTGAATAGATAACACATCGCGAGCAAGCCGAGAGAGAATAGGAAGCTCATGTTGTTTTACTGACCACCAATTCAAAACATCAAATGTTTTGTCTGTTATGTCTCATTCCACTAATGGTTGATCCATATACACTTCCAACTCAGTTTTAGTACCTTCTCCATGGGCAGTTCTCCCATGCAAAAATTTCACAACATCAGCATCAAGCTCATCATCGCTCTCTCCATTCTTATCCTTGCTAACTATAGAATATTTCGTATATTTGTAGTTGCTACATTCTTTGAATTTGATGGACTAGTCACATAAGCTTTAAATAGTTGGTTGACAACATCCATGAAGTTCGAATTTGTTATGCACGTTTGTCACCATATATCTTATCTACATAATACTCTACAAGCTATGTCTTAAACCTAGAATCAAGAAAGCAAGCTACGAAAGAGCCATATTAGATTTTTCCCAAGACTTATCATATTTCACTTGCATTTTGAAGCCCATAGATGATATAATTGGATCATGACTATTGCACCATTCGATATTGCAAGCTTAATTTGAGAACTTAGAAAAAACAGATTTGTTGTTGGGTATGCACGTCGAAAAGATCAAAGTAGCATCATAAAATCTCTTCAAGCATGAACACAATGATTTTGCCACCCAATCATCAACCTGGTGCACAATGAATATACTTGAGCTTATGACGAAGAAAAAGCCTCTCAAAAGTGGCCTATAATAAGTAGCTTGCTTTAACATGAGGTAAGTGGAGTTCCACCTTGTTGGAACATCTAAAGACAGACCATTATTGGTATCTAAACCATCACATTCCGAGGCACATTTCATAAATTCTTCCCATTGCAAGGTGAAATTCTTCACAATTATATTGTGTTTCGATATTTGAAACAATGATGCAATTTGCTTGGACCATCTTGAGCAACAAGATTAAAAATATGATTCAAACATCTCACATGAAAAAATGCTCCATTGCATATCAAAGGTGATATCTTGTTGAGCTTTACTACTAACCCCTTAGCACATACATCATTGGTCGATGCATTATCCAAAGTAAGTGCAAGCAATTTTCTATCAAGGTTCCAATCCAATATGCTATCATAAAATTCCTTGCACAAGTTTTTCCCCGAATGATGACCCTCTACATGCATAAACTTGATAATCCTTTTTGCATGCACCAATTATAATCTATCCAATGCACAGTGATGCACATATAACCTTTATTTTGGTTTGAGGTCCACATGTCCATGGTTGTGCTAAAACGACATGAAAGTGTTTTGAAGTAGTCATATAACTTTTTCTTTTCCTCCACAAACATATTCGTATATCTTTCCTACGCTTATACGACTTTTGATTGAAAAGTAGGATGCAAGGATTTAATAAAATCCAACAAATACTCATGCTCAACAATATTGAAGGGATACTCATGCATAATGATTGCCAAATAAAATTTCTTCAAGCTACTAGCCTCATCATACCTGTAAGTCTCAATTATTGTAGTTTCACTGCTCCTCTCATTCTTTTTAATGTTTAGAAGTTGCTGGCCACTTTTGATTTGGTGCTTGTGAGATATGTGATTCCAAAATACCGATGTATCCCTATTAGTCTCACGACGAGATTTATAGCTGCATTTCTTACACTTAGCCCACAACTCTACAATCTCCGTCCCATCATCTTGTGGTATCTTTTTCTCAAACTTATCAAAGTGCCGCCAAACCTCGAACTACACTTCTTTGCCCTTTTTGCGGGAGGAATATCTTGATCGGCAATGGCATCTCCCGTCAAATCCACATCAACTCTAGCCGTTGTGTTGGGGTGGTTGCAACAATCACTTGTCGATCCTTATTAGAATCCCCCATTATCGTGGTTGGTTCGATGATTGCAAAGCCGCTACACTAGCACTCCACGCAGCTTGCGCCTGCTACTACGGCATGAGATGAATCCATGACCTGTGATTTAGATAGAACACATATAAGGTAGTGAACTAATAGTGTTGCACCATAACAGTACTCTATAACATCAAACAATAATTTAGGAATAGACAGAACACTAACTATTACAACTTTTGTCAAACATATCCAACCCATGAATCCATGATTCATGTGATATACAAGAATGAAGAAGCTGATCTGGCATGCATTTGCTTCTTAAGCATGTGATCAAATTCAGTTTAACAATAATCTGGCACTGGTATCGACCAAATATCACTAGGAAAATAGGTAGGAAAATACAATAATAAATACCAGGTACTTGTGCAACTTAGCAACAGACCAATTAATTTTGTGCGCTACCGAACATATGCATTCGTGTTTAAAAGGTGAGCCCGATAACAAATTTTAGCCTCGATAACATATGCAAGAAGCGGCTACGTAACTATCCAACGATGTGACCATATAATTTTGAATTTGTTATCACCATCCGTAATTTTAGTTTAAGCAACAATAAGCACATGAGAAAATGTATGAGTTCACCGAAACATATGTTGTATGTAGGCTCAACCTTTTATCAAAGCACACATTTGCAAAATCAAGCTACAAATTACGACTCAAAAGAACTATAGAGCAAGATGCGTAGTAACTAGTAAGAGTAGAGGACTAGTTGCTACTTGCTAACATAAGCATGCGTTAACATCACCTCACGAGTCGTAGAAACGAGAGATCCAGAGCCGACGCGGCGCCGGCCGGGAGGTGGCGGAGTCGACGCGACGCGGCGCGGGCGGGCGGCGGTGGGAGGTGAGGGGACGCGGCCGGCTAGGAGGCGACGCGCCGACGCCGACGGGCGCTGGCCGTGAGCCGGACGCAGGCGCCGGACGGTGGGAGCCAAGACGAGGCGGCGGACGGGCTGGGAGGCGCGCGCCCGAGACAGGGCGCCGGCGGATGTGGGAGATGCGGCGCGAGACGTCGCGTCGGCTCGACCTAGGACCCGTGGCTCGAGATGCGACGACACCCACCGTGCCGTGCGTGCAAGCCTAGGGACGGGACCGGAGGAGTGAGACCAGGGTGAGAGAGGAGGATTAAGGTTTAATTTTTTTGTTGGGCTTTTGGAGGATTATGGGCCGGCTGGGCTAGGCTCCTATGGTCCGGATATTATCCGGTAAGGTATCCGGATATTATCCGACCGTATCCGCTATCCGCCGGATAAAGCCTCTACCGTATTCGTATCCGTATCCGAAAAAATTATCCATTTTCGTTTCCGAATCCGAAATTATCCGAAAATCACTAACCGTATCCGATTTTTCACACAGAAACTGGATATTATCCGTACCGTTTTCACCCCTATGGTACAATGACCGTGTCGTGCCGTGCCAGTCCATGGGCGCGAGCGAAGGCCTAGGCACGACATGCCTTAACGGGCCTTGCCGGCACGACCCATCTCCTCATGGGTCGTGCCGTGATAGGCCGATGAATAGTGCAGCCGTGCTTATGCTAGCCCACGACAACACGGTCCATCTGGCCATCTCTATTCCACTCTTAAGAAATTTTGTAGGTATACACTTTAAAATTGTTTCCTATTTGGTACATATGCGCTAGCAAGCGAAATAGCGCACATCTTATCCAATATTCTTTTCTTTTCTTATTAAAAATACTATAACTCAAATTTAAAAGCTTTTAACTTAAGATTTAAAACATTCAACTTAAATTTTAAAAACTTTCAACTGAAATTTAAAGCTTCCCACTGAAATTAAAGGTGAAAGATTGAATTTCTTTCGAAAAAAATCACGCGTGTACGAGGGCACATACTCGCCAACTGCTGCGGGCGTGCACGCCACACATCTGCACCAATTATGTTTTTTGCTTAAAACTATTCCGAATTTTGTACCCTACGGGATTGGAAGAAATTTACAGTTATCCCCTTATGAAAACTTGATGGGGCCAGTCTGGTCGTAGCTATTGGTAGCGACCCAAACTTCGGTGGGCCCAATTTGGTTTGCTAACACTCATACCGACCCAAATTCTAGTCGGCCCAATAAATCGCCACCGTTCATAGCGATCCTAAATCCTGATGCTTAGCTTCGGATCTAACGTTATTATTAGAGATCCGAATTATTTTGATGGACCCAATATGATAGTCACCGTTGATTATGATCCAAATTATCCTGAGATATAGAATGAGAAAGACGAGTTGTAACTTTGGAGGAGCTGGGATTTCATCACTCAGTCTATCACCATCGATCTGGCATGTTGAGCTGAAGAAGAAACTGAGCATGGATGATTTTCAGGCTTCGAAAGATGCAATATATTCCTAAAAATGCTACTCCCTCTCTCTGATAACATAGCAATCTAATATCAGATCAATACTATGTTACCATATTATGAGATGAAGCTAGCATTAGATGCATCCGCTAGAAATATTGTTTCTATGCTTCTAAAATCATCCGATGGCAGTATTCAACTATGCCAATTGATAGGCTGGCGCTCAGGCATATTATGCCCAATTATTGGGGTCATCACTCATCAACCGGCAACAGATTCTTGGTAACCAAATTCAAGAATTCGCCTGAATTAGGCCATGGACCGACGGGGGACAAACTACAGCAGCTGGTGTGTACTCCCTCAAAAAAACAACCTAACATAAAATATGACATTTCCTAATATAATAAATTTAAACAGGCTTCTGTCCAAAATTTTTTTGCTATAAAAGGTCACATCACATCCTAGATTCGTCTATTTTGTGACGGATGGAATATCACTGTACCATGACAGCATGTTTTTCTTGTGAACTTGAGATTACTAGCTTCTGGTAATTCAATCAATGTCAGTTCCGTAGGTCGTTCTAGTGTATACTACTTCCTTCATCCTAAAATAGACTAATTTTTATATATAAATTTGGAATTAGGTTATATATAGCTAGATGTGTGTACACAAGTTGGTTTATTTTAAACTAGAGGGAGTATAAATGTATAGGAATCTTTACAAATTATTATTGGATAGGCAATATTGTATAAAGCACCCTAATTATCACTATGGTTTTGAATTTTTCACCCAATAACCCATTTTATTGTAAAAGCCCACCCATACAACATGGTCACGTCAAAATTTACCCCTTCATGCATATAAGTAATGGATTTGGTCCATTTATTCAAGTGTGGATTTGCTGTCAATCACCGATTCCGTTTGCCTCTGTAACTCTCTTGTTGTTTATACTCCTTTTCTTACTATGAACAGCCTAAGCATAAGCTCGAGTCGAACTCACCTCATAGCCACGTTGGACAAACCCGACCTACTTGATATGGTCTGCTGCAAATCCACATCGAAGAAAATTGTCCGAGTCAACTACTCATGTATATTGGGTGTGTGGGTTTTTCAACAAAATAGGTTATAGAATAAAATATCAAAACAAAAGTAACATTTGAGATGGTTTATGCAATTTTACCTATCGGATAACCAAGATTCACAGCGTACAATGTGTCCCTGGCTCCCTGTGCTCTTCAAGGGACAAAAAATCAAAAAGCAATACTTTCAAAGGTCTTTGCCTTGTGTGTTCCTGACATACTGTGAGCCTGTGATAATAATGAATCCCTTTTTTGAGAGAGAGCATATGCTCACTAATCCCTTTGGTTCTTTGCTAAGCTATTACTACATCCATCTCAAAATAAATAAATTTTAAGAAAAATGTAACACATGTTCAATGAATCTGGATATATGGCATATCATTGTCTACATTGGTTTATTTTGAGACAAAGAAATAGCGTTGAATTCTGATATGCTTATTGTTGTAACTAGGAACAGATATAGCGGTAGGTCTGAGGGGGCTTTAGTCACCCTATCTACCCCCGTCGAAGCAATGGAGTCCTTCCTTAGCCACTTCATCAATTTTTAGATTTATATGTGTTGTAAGAAGGGATTGAAGGTATAAAAAGATGACTTTAACTTTCCTATGAAATATTTCAATATTCGTCACTAGCTATAACAACCTAGTATACCTAAGTATAAGTGTGCAAGGTAATAACATAAATATTGTAAAATAAACTATAATAGAAAAACTAAAAGAATCAAATTTAAAATTGAGCTTTAAGATTTAAATTTTAGCTTATAAGCATAAATACAAGCTAACTATAAGGGAAACGAAACAATGATCTTTAAATTTTCTGACGCCAACATGGATTGGGAAGCCTTCTATGTTTGATATAGGTGGTGTTTAGATCAAGGCATCGGATGTTTGGACATTAATTTGAAAGACTAAATGTGACCTAATTATAAAAATAATTACGAGAATCGATGGAAAATAATTGTAGAATCGATGGCAAATTCACGAGACGAGTCTATTAAACCAAGGTACTAAATTTTACTCCGTGTCACATCAGATGTTTGAACATTAATTTAAAGAACTAAATGTGAACTAATTATAAAAATAATTTCAGAATCGGTGGAAAATTCACGGGACGAGTCTATTAAATCTAATTAATCCACGATTAGCAAATATCTACTGTAGCATCATATCGTCAAATCATGACGTAATTATCATATCGTCAAATCATGACGTAATTAAACTCATTATATTCGTCTCACGAATTAATCCTCGATTATGAATAGCTTTTATAAATAGTTTATATTTAATACTTCAAATCATGACGTAATTATCACATCGTCAAACCATGACGTAATTAAACTTATTATATTCGTCTCATGAATTTGATTATGAATAGCTTTATATTTAATATAACATCTAACAGTACATGGACTACATACACTAAATTAGATTCGCTGATTCGCTGTTAGTGTTCTCCAGCAGCCATGGTCCATGAATAATTGGAGTAGAGAGTACATGATGTACAAATATAGTACAAATCGCATGATTGAGCTATAGAAATAGTTTCTGTTTGCTATAGATTGCCACATGCCAGTCTTTGGAACAGCCAAAACTCCAGAACTTCCGCGTAGCACCCAAGAACTGGATGTGGAAAAATAAAATTCCAAACAGAGATCATCTTCGTATCTTACTCTTTTTTGGGAACTGAAGACATATTCAAATTTCAAAGTGAGCAAGATCATCATCAAACGTGGTGATGAATGGTTTGCAGATTCAGTCCCAAAGAAGAACAAGCAGTAATCAAGCAGTAGTCGATCAGAGGAGCTCGTTGGCACTTGACAACAAACAACACACAGCTGAGAGAAGTCTGAATATTCAACATTAGGCTGCTTGCTAGTGCATACTACTACATTCTTCTTCCACTTCTTTTTTGGAATTTTCCTAGACAAACTCTAAATGAACATAACTTACAAGGCAACACTGAACAAAGGTTGCATTTTGTTCATACTTTTTTTAGGGTCATTTTTGTTTACACTATACAGAAGGACACAACTAATTCTACTACTAGACAAACTCAGACTTGAGCAGACCACAGCAGCAGCAGCAGCAGCCGGGAGCAAGCAACGCTGCGGCGCAAAGACGCAGGCTTTGCTCTATTCTTTTGTTTTACCATCAAAGATGGAGCTAGCAATCACCGCCTAGCGAGGCTGGTGGATGACGCGGGGCGCGCCGCCGCTCCTCGGGCTGCCGGCGTACTTGGTGGGCTTCTCGGATTGCCGGGGCTTCTCCCGGAGCCCCCTCGGCGCGTCGCCGCCCTTGGGAGAGACCAGGCTCAGCGCCTTGAGCACTGCATCTGTACACACACATGGACATCGCGATGAATTCACTGCAATTCTCGTTTAGATTTGATCTTTTGATGATCACAAAGCCGCTGCAGCTGAGGCCAGTGAGTGTGAGTCGTACCAGTCTTGAGAGCGGCGGGCGGCTGCGGGGGCTCGACGACGAGGTCCTGGGTCTGGTCGTAGAAGAGGTCGTCGTCGTCGAAGGCGTCGTCGGGGAGGAGGCCGGCGAGGTCGTCGGCGTCGTGGAGGGCGAGGGAGTCGGCCATCTCGTCGAGCTGCTGGTGCTCGTGGAACCAGTGGTCGCGGAACCAGGCAGTGGTCTTGACGAGGTCCCACCACTGCGGCGAGAAGTCCTCCACCTGCCGGAACGCCGCCGGTATGAAGAGCGGCGCGTCCGGGTTCAGCGACGAGACCGCCATGGCGCTCATGCTGCTTCCTTGCTTGCTTTTCGCCCCCTTCGCTTCCTCCTCTGCTCGTGTCAGACCAAGCGGATCAGAGACATCAATGAAAATCAAATTAATTCTCGCGAGATCCCGCCGTAAAAGCCCCAAATCTATACGCAAGAAACCGCGCAGAAAAAAATTCCCCTGATCCGTCCACTCTCCCGGCGCCTCGCAGCAGATCTCGAGAGATCAGCAGAAGCTAGCGCGAACTGGGCTAAAAAATTGAACTTTTTCCACAGATCTACCAGCCAACACACACAGGGATTACACAGATCTGAGCGGCTTGCTCACCTATTTCTCCTCGGGCGATGGCGACGGGAGAAGGGAGAGAAATATCCGTGGAATCTGGGGACTGCGGGGAGTGCGAGAGTGGAGTGATGGCCTGATGGGTAGTGGAGGCAGTGGGCGCTGGATTTATAGAAGTGAAGTGGATTGCTAGCCTCGTAGCAGGAGGAAGCTACGAGCGAGCCGGGCCGGGAGGGACGCGGTGCGAGCCTGCGACTGCGAGACTGAGGCGGCAGGCAGCTTCCGGCCGGTCGTGTCGGGTCCGGTCGCGCCTCAGCGCGCGCACGGTCAGTTTCTCACGCGCAACGCGCGACGGATTTGCCGTGGAGCGGAGCTCTACACCTCGGAGACTGTAGAGTGTAGAGTAACAGTTGGCAGATTTACGTCACTACATATTTCTATTCTACTCAGTAATAATCACATCGTTCCTGACACATGGATCCTATATTGTTACATTATTTTTAATTAAGTCCTTCCACTTCCATTTCACTATTGTTGTTTTTCAAATTTTAAAATTCAATAATAAAAATGATATAAGTGCTTATTAATTGATTTAATAAGGTAGAAACTTATTTTTTTAACATATGGGCTCTAGGCTGTTATCGACGAAAAAATTGCGCTTGACCGATGGCGCTAAATTTATGTTGACACGAACTATGTCAATACATACAATGACATAAAAGATTTGCTTAGCTTCAGTGTAGACCCTGAAATATTGATGAGATGTAGCCGTGTCAGTCAGTTTGATCCTGCAACTCACAATATATAGGGTTGATCGTCCTGAGATATATGTCAACCAATATTTTCGATGGCCTGATGTAGAATCAGCCGATAGCGTGATAGCCGATATCCAATAGTTATCGATGCCAGCCTATCGTCAATGTCGATAAGGTTTTAAACAATCGGCTTTAGATTTTGACACTTGAATAAATAATAATATAAAAACAACCGACTAATAATAATGTAGTAAGATAATGAACCAATCGGCTGATATAAGTATAATGAAGCAAATATCCAACAAACCAATCGACCAATAATAATATGATACAATAAATGTTGATCAAGGGTAAAGCATACATCGGCTAGTAATTTGATGTAATTAAATCCAAATAATTAGATGATCAGTGAAATCCTCGTTGCAATCGACTAAATTTAACTTGTATATAATCCTTATAAGCCGATGCAACATCCAAATAACTCATCGGTTGGAACCTCGATGAAACAATAATTGATATCTAGTGACTTAAATAAATCTAACTTATAACCGTAACCTCATAGGTTGGATCTAACTAATGCAGCATAAGGTTAATAATTGCCTCACAGATTTAAACAAGCCGATATAACACCAATCAAAATGGTCTTACATTAAATTTAACCAAGACAGTAAAACCATCAAAGGGTAATTTAACATATCAGATAAGAGCGACTAACTCTTGGATGAAACATTAGCATAAACCTATTGACTTAAAAAGATTTAGATTATTAATAATAATCTAGTAGGTCGGACTTAACCGATGCAACACAAGATTGTATGTGATGATGTAATACTCAATAAACCGATAAATTTGTCTAATATGATGGATATAACAATTTTTTCTAAAGCGATATCATGTTTAAAGAACATTAACTTGATCAAAATATCAGACGTAACCAAGAAGGTCCTAACTAAGTTGATGTGACAATAAACAGTAATGGAACTAAAGATATATATGATATACCTGATAGGCAACACTTATGTCGACCTGATTAGAATATCGAACTCGACCGAGAAAATCTTAGCCACACCAGTGCAAGCGAAGATGACGAAACTCACTTATTGTCGGAGGTCGAACTCGATCGATGGAGCTCATGCTTGAAAATAAGAACTCGTCGAAATAAAACCTAGAAAACTAAGTGACAATGCATCGAAAGTAGATGTATTGATATATGAAGATGATTACAAAGATCCCGAGTGTACATATTTTTATCACAGATCGATATGAGTCCTAATTAGACACGACACAAACTCTTCTAAAGATAAAAGGAAAAACATAAAGTTCTCATCGGACACTAAACATACTTTTAAAAGATAAAAAGAAAAACTATTGAACCATGTCTAATTAACAGATAAATTAATTAAGTTGTCATCCGTGCTTTTTCTTTGATGAACTCGGTCCCTCTTCGTAGGTGTAAAATTTGTGTATACAGTCATGATGCTCCTTAACTCAGACTCATCGATCGGCATGAATGTGAATAATGGACATCATTATCTGATAGGATTAGGATTAGACAGCAGCCGGCATGTTCTAAAGTAAACAAGCTCCTTAATCAGCCTTGCGTAAATTCCAAACCGAAAGGCGCGGGAGCTCCGCCGCAGCAGCGCACATGGAGGCCAGAGACGAGGCGAGACACGACAGGCGTCGGTCGGCCCGGAAACCATCCATCCGCCGTCTCGTACAGCATCCCACCCGCGATTCGCGTTTGCGTGCGTGAACGGCAAGTAGGGAACATCATCAACGAGCTCTTGCTTTTGGTGGGACAGCTAACTAGCCTTACGGACGCTGCATTCTCCTCTCGGGTTTTCTAACTTTTTTCCTCGTTTTTTCACGATTATATTTTTCGAGCTACTGGATGTTTTTTTCAAAAATTTTAATAAAAAATTACTTTGGAAATCATATTAATTTATTTTTAATTTTTTTAATTTAATATTTAATTAATCATGATTCTCCTTTTTGCAAGAGAAGAGTTCCCAACCCTGAACGCAGTCGGCGAAGTGTGAAATGACAAGGTAGGGACATAGAGGCATTATCCTCTCAGTTGTGTTTGGCCCATAAGCAATGATTGGTTGATCGCCCTTTGCAATCGACATAAGAAACAGACGATGAATGATGGAAGCTGCGTTATGTATGCACTCATCAAACGAGCGGTGTGTTTCTGATATGTGTAGTACGCATGTACTACGTTCGGCAGCAGTAGATTGACACCCAAAATTTCTAGTTCTTCGTACGTATTTTTTCAAACTGATAAATAGGATGTTTTAAAAATAATATGGAAAAAATATTTAAAAAGATCATATAATCTACTTCCTTCGTTTTATGAGTTTTATATTATAAGTCGGTTTTTCATAGTTAAATTTATTTAAGTTTGATCAAATTTATAAAAAAATATAGTAAAATTTTCAATACAAAATAAACATTGTATCAAAATATATTAAATGTTAAATTTAATAAAACTAAATTAGTGTTGTAAATGTTACTAATTTTTTTTATAAACTTGATCAAACCTAAATAACTTTTATAAAAATATTAAACAACTAATAATATAAAACGAATGGAGTATATTTTAAGTTTAAAATAATTAATTTATCTTTTTAATTTTTTTATTTTTCATCCTTTCAAACACCTTAAGTACTCCCATGAATTGGAAACTACACGCACATGTCATTGTCAGGATCAAGGTTTTCTTCCAAGTGCATGGGAGTGGATTGGATCATTGGATGTACATGTAAAATAGTCACAATCATATGACCCCAGAACTAAGAAATTTCATACATATAGCCTTGGGATCTATATGGATTGGAAAAGAAAAAAGTTCTAATTATCCTCTAAAATATTCCGACAGTTTGATTTACCCTTTAAACTCAAAATTCAGACATTTAACACCTTAAACTTTTCAATCCAGATAAATTATCCCCTAGCTAAAACCGAAGTGCTTGTAGATCTAGATGACAACACATGACAATCCAATCAACCAAAATAAATAAAAATAATTGTTGAGCCTACATGTCATATCTCTCACCCAACTGTCAATACCTCTCTACCTCAAGTGAGAGATGGAAGAGGCCAACCCGCCGCCCTCCTCGAATTCCTTGTCGCGGAGGGAGGAGCCCGAGCCGGAGATGGGTGAGCTGAGCATCAGCCGTCACCTCCCTTCTACCTCTCTTCCCTAGAATGCTGGCGAGCCAGATTCAGGGATGGGCGTGGTTCGGGGCGATCCGACCCGGACTGACCCACCTTAACTGCAATGGCGTCAAGCCCACTAGATTTCATTGGGTAAAAACGGGTCGGCCCACTGAAAGATCAAATAAATTCTGCTAGTAGTGCCCCTCAATTTGGTTGCCTGCAAGCGTCTCACAGTTATTTCAGTTAAGAAAATTTTCTGCGATTTTAGGTTAATTCGGCTGGTTTAGGCTCTTGTCTGATTCTCTCCACAGGAACTACTATGCCCGTTTATCCTATCCGAGCAATTGAATTCAGAGAAGAGACCACTATTTTTCTCAACTATGAATATGAGCAGGATTACGGACACGTTGTTCTTATAAGCAATTCTCCTACCAGGCAAACTTATTTAGACAAAAGCATATAAAGCTATCGAAATGAGCAGTTAGCTGCCTAGCTAAGCTGTCTTCAACGAAATTCAGCTCCTTGGTCAGAAACTAATCCCATCAGAAAACCGGATGAAAACCAGACACCAATTAAACCAGACCCAAAAAGGAAAACAATCGTAGAATTATATAGAGCCCAAGGGAAATTAGCATGTCATCGGCATTTCATCAAGCTTGCATACCAATCGGGAGGTAATGGGAGCTGACACTCTCTCAGGCTCAGCGAGATGATGATCGAGACCAAACTCCTCCGCCGGTGTGGAAGAATAGGGTAGACGGGAGGCTCTGCAGTGTTGGCATGGAGGATGACAGGAGGAAGTAGTTGCTGTCGTCGCCCATCGTGGCGGTGTGGATGACGGGAGAAGGGAGGAGGCGCGTCGCCGCCGCGTCGGCTTGGGGGACGATGCGGGATGCGGGATTGATGAAAGAAGACGTAGTGAAGCCGTGATGGGTCGGACCTTTTACCCATTGGGGCAGACTAGACGTTTCAGTTTTGGAGCCGGTCTGGACAACGAGGTTCAGTGGGTTGGCTCGGACCATGCCCATCCCTAGTCGGGAAGCAACGAGGACGTCGGCAAGCCGAGCCTTAGCCGTCGATGTCCCTTTTCCTCTATTCCCCTCTTCCCTAAGATGCTTGTGAGCCGGGAAGCAACAAGGGTGCCGGCGAGCCAGGCCTCAGCCGCCGCCTCCCGCCGCCGCATGTCTCTGCCGGACTTCTAATCCCATCTACGGGCGGCGAGCGACGTAGGTATGGCGGGCAACTTGGTCACGGACCTATGGATAGAGGACACCAAGAGCCAGTTGACGACCCTTTGTTAGAGCAGTGGGTCGAGCCGTCCGTCGCCACCACTATCCTCTCATCCTCCACCGTTGCCCCTTCCATCCTCCTCGAGGCTAGCGGCTATCACGCGTCTCGTCCCCAACCTCCGTCGCATCTCCCTGTCCTCCCTGACCTTGGTGGCCTCTGATTCAAGGAAGCTGCAGAGCTCTCGTGCTGGAGGAGGCCGCCGCTAGTACGCTGTTGGTATTTTTTACGGTCACAGATAAATCCATAAGCGTATGGAATACCATTATAGCACTTCACCCGAGAGTATTAGAAACTATCGAATTTCACAAGGAACGTGTATGGATTATCTAAGGGTAAGGTTCATCCAAAGACACCAAGAATATGTAGGCGAGGATATAAAGAGGATTTCTACGGTTGTGGCTCTAGATAGATGGTAATTGCCTTAATCTAATTTCGGGCGTCGGCTTACACTCGGTCTATCGAGTGACTTCGGCCTACCAGCTCTATGACGTACCCGAACGTGAATGATTACAAAGGACTGTCACCACCTACCGCCTACCTCTACAACCCATGGAGTACACGGCAAACAAAAGGTAAACTTCAACCTAGACATCACATCTACGCTAATGATTACTACTCTAATCTTGACCAAAAACATCCAAATTTATCAGGGGTCTTAGACTAGAGCACCCACGAATGGACGATAATCCCGTAAGTAAATACAGTAAAGTAATTACCTAAGTAAAGTAATGCAACCATAGTAAATCACGAACACTTACTTGATTTGAATAAGCATATGTCAAGGTACAAGATCGAAGGTCGGTGCCGAGATACTCAGCACTCCTCCGGACTACCCCTCACTCTCTACCCTATTCTCTAAGCACTACAGAACTAGAGCTATGCCTTTGGAATAGAGCTTTGATCTTCTTGTGTTGTGTTTTGAATGAAGTAAAACCTTCCTCCTCTATAGCCTTCAAATGACGGTTGTAAAGTCGTTTTTTCACTGCCAAACTTGCACAATCGTCATTATGGATGGATGGGAGATCGCCATATGGAAGGAGTTTGCTAGGGCCGCCAAGGCTGGTTCGGTCGAACCATGCCCACTGCCTCTGGCCATCGACTTTGTCTAGAGGATGACAGGTGGGCCCCTTGGTTGGTTTTCAGGTGTTTAGCCTCACTTTAAGTTGGTTTCATCTGACTTGTAGGCCATTCGATCCGTGGGATACTGACGTGGCGAGCATCGATTGGTCGGAGTTGTGTTTCTTCGCCATGAAAGCGTGCTTTCACTTTATTTTTTTTACTGACCACCTGCATACAAATATTCACCAACACTCGTGAAAACATATTAGTAAATAACCATACTACGATGTTGATGTTCATCTTTTATTCATTTTATGCAGGGTTTGACAGTCGGATTTTATCATTTAAGGACCGTCAACACGCGCGTCTCCTCCTCAGCCTACGACGCAAGGACGCGATAGGTAAGATGCTGCCGAGGCAAGCGGATGGAGAGGAAGAGCGGCGGCGTGAGTGCTTTCTATGTCGAGGAGGAGGAAGCCCGACCAACGAGCTTGATGAGAAGCCCCACTGCGTGCTTCACCGAGGGGAGGGATCTAGGAGAAGAGAGAGGGTTGGGGATTAAGAAAGAACGGGTAGAGATAGGTGAGAGGAGAAAGATCTGACAGGTGGGCCTCATCGATTTTTTAAAAGGAATTATTGACTAGACTATCACGTGTATGTCATGTAGGACCAAAACCATTTTGGATTGAGTCAGGGAGTTATTTGTCCAATTTAAATAATTGAGGGTGTAAATGCCTATTATTCAAGTTCAGCAGATAATTTGATTGACCGCAATAGTTAAGGAGGATAATTTGGACATCCAAATATCTCTTTTGATAGGAGGATTTCTTATCAGAATTTCATAGTAATTAATTTTTTTTGTAAAAGTCCTGCATCGTAAAAAAAACCTAGAAAGCCCTTTTGAATATAATCTGTTTCAGTTTATGTGAAAGTTGAGAAGCGGTGTGATGGAGTTGTGGGTGCATAGCTCCACACACTGTAATTTAAATTCTGATGATCATGAATATTTTCAATAGTATCCATTAAGGCTAGGGATTTGTTATTCATTTTATTCCAAGTAAACGGGTTAGGAAGCACATTTGATTTATAGGTATAAGCATAGTGTCCATGTACAATGATATATGCGCGTGCGGATGCTCTTATCAAAGTTTGATTAAAATTATTATGATACTACTTTTTTCATTTTAAAATAAACAAATATAGTATAACATGTGATACATCCGATATTATATTTATTTTGATATTATATTATATTTATTTTATTTTGGGATGAAGATGTAAGTATAATTACCGTGGAAGTTGACCACGTCATAGATGACAAAAGGAGCTCGACAAGAGTGTTAATTGGACCAGGCCCAGTTCAGCAATCCAAACGGGCCGAATGATTCAAACAGCCCACTCTACAAAGGAAGAAGCTCATTTTAGATCCCTTATAACATATCCCTTATCTTCTAAAATCTCTTATCTTCTAAACAGTGCAATACAAATTAGAATAAAAAAACCAGTGCAATACAAACTAGAGTACAAATTAGGTTTCAGGTTTGAACGAAGGTTTCGTCTTAAGTGACTGATTTTACTTGATCCTTGTTATATTACACTATAAACAAAATATATGAATACCATATGCCAATCAAGAAAAAAAATAAAAAATAACACCGACACCCCTACCCCTCCCCTCTTGAGGTGGTCAAATGGGCCGTGCCACCGTGGGCCGTCCCGGGCATGGTCTCCGTGTAGCAAGCACGGCCCGAAAATGACACGGGACGTAACGGGTCGGGTCAGCACGACACGAGTGGCCGTGCGTGCTTGGGCTGTCAGCCGAGCCCGTGGACCGGCACGGCACGACCTGTTACTGTAGCATATACTGTATCGATACAAGTACTGTAGCAATATTACGGCAGTGTTAATATGGCCCGTAGGTCTTTAATGGGATAAAAAAATAGTGCAAAACAGGGTCACAGGCTGACCTTGGCCCATGAACCTTTAACGGGCCTGTGCCGATACGACACGGCCCGACCACCCTATGGACCATGTTTGGGCTAGGGGCTCAACACGTGGGCTCGCTACAGAAGTCGTGCCTAACAGGCCGTGCCGAGCAGCCCGTTTGGCCACCTCTACTCTCCTCTAACCGACAACGCCGCCTTCCTCTTCTCCCCTCTCTTCCTCTTGCTGGCCGGTCACCGACAATGACCATGCACGACGGCCGCCTTAGAGATGGCCCTCGCCGCAGGCCGCACGACCACCACGAGCACCGGCTCCGCTCCTCGGCCCTTGTCCGCCGCAGCCTTGGGCTGCAGGCCGAAGACCACCTCCATCTCCACTCCACCTCAGAGCACTGCTGCGGCGAGAACGAGTTCCTACTACTTCAAAGCATTTCGGTTTCAGCAGCAAGTGAACACACCTAACAAGTTATCAAAAATTGAATTTAAAGACATAAAAAAGAGAGAGACAAATGCAAGGCCGCGCAACCACCGCTAGCTCCGCCGCTCCGGGGACTTAAATGCCCGGAGGAGAAGCTGAAGGTACAACAGAGCAGGCAATAGTAGCAACTTGACACTATTACTACTGCTGTGGTGACTGTCCGATGTAGAGAAATTACAGGACAAGAGACAAGCCAGAACAGGTCGTGGTAAAAAGAAAAGGCCGGCTTTTTGTCTTGGCTAGTTGGATGATGGGTCAGGTAGGGAGGTTGCGCCTTGGACCCGAGCGATCGCTGCAGCTGCGGATTGAGAGAAAAGATCACAACTTTAGGCTGCTGCGGCTTGCTGGGGAGGGCACCGAGGCTGCTATACTCGCCACCCGGAGAGATGGCGACGCGGGGAAGAAGGGGAAAATGGTGTGCGGCCACCCTTGCCAGATTCCATTCGTACTGCC
Organism: Oryza australiensis; assembly: GCA_019925245.2. NCBI lineage: Eukaryota > Viridiplantae > Streptophyta > Magnoliopsida > Poales > Poaceae > Oryza > Oryza australiensis. The sequence goes on from JAIFGZ020000119.1 coordinate 324,253, forward strand.
GCCTCCCCCACGGTGGCTCCGGCGAGGAACTCCACCGCAGACTCCGAAGAGGCCATCGTCGTCGTCGTCCAATGTCCACCGGTGCCTTTCGATCTTGCCTGCCGGCGAAGGCCGAGAGGCCAAGCTCCATGGCGGCGGCGCACCTCGGCCTCCATGGAGACCGAGCATGGAGGCCGAGAGGCATGGGGAGCTCGTCGGCCTTCCCTCCTTCCTCCTCGAGCTACTCGCCGGCGCCCATGGCCACCCTGCCTTCCTCTTCCTCTACGGCGCAGCAAGTGGTGCGGCGGTGGCGATGGCCGCAGCGGAAGAGGCGAGAGAGGGGCGTTTCCGCGGGGCGCTCGGCCTCCATGGTCGTCGGCAGCGGCAGCTGCAGTGGCTGAGGGAAGGCCGGGAAGGAGAGGGAGAAGGGGAAAAGGAGGCGCCGCCGGCCGGAGGAGAGGGGGTGGGGTGGAGGAGGTGGATCCCTTTTTTATTTTTTATTGACATATAAATCTCATATATTTTGTTTTATTTTATATTTTTTAATGCCACATTAACACTGTATGATATGATAAAAGGCCAAGCTAAACCAGGCCAGGTAGATGTCATGTTAGTCGAAATCATGGTGTACCGCTGTGTAAACTGTTTTGGGATTTTGTTTACGCTGGTTTTAATAGATAAGAAATGTGTTATATTTGGTTTTGCGTTGGGACGAAATTTAACCTCGACGTTTAGATGAGGACCTAAAATAAACTTATTCTCTCTAAATTACTCAGTTCCAGCTACATGGGCCATAAGAGAAAATTATCTGATAAAAGAAGGACCACAAGGCCCAATACCGAAAGGGCCTAAAACCCCTCGAGCTCTCCTCTCTTCTCCTCCTCACTCCGCCGCCGCAGCCGCAGCCGCAGCGAACCCCTCCTTCCTCTCTCGCCGCCGCTGCCGCTCCCCAGCCCGGAGCTGCGAGGCAACACCTCCCCATCTCCTCTCCAGAATGGCCGCGGCGAGGAGCCTGCTCCTGAGGCACCTCCGCCTGGCGGTGGCCCCATCCTCCTCCTCCTCCTCCTCCCCGGCGGCGTTCCTCAGGCCGGCGGTGGCGCTGCGTGAGGCCCTGTGTGGCCGGCGGTGGATGTCGTCGGAGGAGGCCAAGGGGTCGTTCCTTGACAAGGCCGAGGTCACCGAGCGTATCGTCAAGGTCGTCAGGAACTTCCAGAAGATCGACGACCCCGCCAAGGTATTACTGGCGGCAGCATGCTATTCTCCCCCCTCCTCCCCTTTTTCTTACTACTTGAATCGAATCGAGAAGTCGATTGGTTCTCGATTCATCTTGAATTGTTGCGGCGGGATAGCATTTCGATGTTGCGGGGAGAGTAGTGCTGCAGATCTGGGTGCATTCCGCGGTTTAGGTGCATTCTGTGGCCTTGCTATCGGCACGTGTGCCATGCAGATCTGTGGAATGTTGTAATTTCAGCAAGTTATGCTGTTTCTACGTGTTTCTAGGCATACAATTGGTTAAAAGAAAGAAAAAGAACTTTGTTCCTTACTTTTACTGGAAATTGGGTTGAAAACATAGTCCGTAGCAGATTGGTGTAGAACCACCTGAGTTGTGGACTATGTGGAAATCACCTGAGTTGGTAAAGAGTTGCAGGGGGATTGTGAGCAACATATGTGTTCAGTTGGATGTTGTAATTTGGGTAAGTTGTGCCATTTCTAAGTGTGCCTGTATCAGCATCGGGACTTACGTTAGGTGATAAATCCTTGGTTCTTTAACGCATAGCCTGTCAGTAGAACAAAGGTTGTGGTGGTTGAGGTTGTAGATTTCCACTTTTCAAGCTCCATCCTCGTTGGAAACAAATATAAGAAGTTCCTCACTTGTGTTGTGTAATCCTTTTCTTTTCTCTTTTGTCCCAGAAGCCATCATTCTAGTGCATGTCGAATTGGGATAGAGTCCTAGAGCGTGAAAAAGTGTACTTGAGCAAATTGCATGGGGTTTGTTCTATTTCTGTTACTCATGTGCACATGAAACCTACTACAAGTAACCATAGTTGGGTTTTCCCACAGTAGCCAGCAGGTAAATTGGAGACCCAACATTCACTCAATTTTAGCTTTTGAGAATTGTTTGATGTCTTCATCATTTACATCAGTTTTTTTGGAACTAATGTTAATTTAAAAACATGTGCCTGGGCAAATCCATAGAAAGTGTTGGCTGTCTCAAGTGAATCTAATAAAGCAAAGAAAAAACATTGTGAAGTAATTGTCAGGTTACCTTTGTTCAGCAACAAAAATGTTCTATGCATAATAATTATGGGAAATCAGTGACAATCTGTGAGAACTTGAAATTATTCATATTAGTTCTAACTCTAATTCTGTCAACCATCTGGTTTCAAAAGGTTGCTTGGATTCATTTAAGGTTTTCCTGTTACTGCAAACTATTTAGCAATCATCTTGACTCTGTACCTTGGACACATTTCTGTTCAATTGTTACAAGCATTGTGAATGAGTTCTGTTTGTTGCATATTTCTTTTGAAGATTTAAGTATTTGGGGCTCCCTGTTACAAGCTGGTCTGCTGTGATTGCACTGCAGCGTTCTGTCTATCATGTTTTGATCCCTGAAATTTGTGTGTGGTGCCTTTGTTTTGCTCCAGGATTGAGTTGCTTCTGGTTCATGATACTTCAGATGGATCCTTACGAATACTTCTCAAATATCCCACTTTTGGATGGCACCAATGCCAAATTCTGAATCAGTTTCTTACTATGTCCGACAGGTCACGCCAGATGCACATTTCAAGAATGATCTTGGTCTAGACAGTTTGGACGCAGTGGAGGTTGTCATGGCTTTGGAAGAGGAATTTGGTTTTGAGATACCTGACAATGAAGCTGACAAGATCGACTCCATTAAAGTTGCAGTTGATTTCATTGCCTCACACCCCCAAGCAAAATGAGCAAATCAGTTGTGTTATACTTGTTAATTTTCTTTGTTTCGTTGTCACGGAGCCTTTGTCTAAGGTGGAAGTCATCTGCTGTCTGCATAATGTCCACTTATGCAATTCCAGCATTGTACCAATGCTACCGTTCTGAATATTTTCTTCCGCCTGTGGTTTTCTGGACCAAATAATACTTGATTCTGAGGCGGCAGCCCGCCATCTTGTATGGAGTTTTCACTGGATATCAAAGGTCTAGTTGCCAAGAGTCTCCTGCTTTTCTTTTCTTTTCTTACGAAGATTGGCGATATGATTACATGGCTTTGCACATAAATTCCCTAACTGCATGCTTTTTGGTGCAATATTCCTGAACCGTGGTTTGGTGTTTGTAAATACGTTTTGATATTTGTAGCATGCATGTCTATGTACAATTGAATCACAAGCTGGAGAGCAGCTGGTATGGATTGAAACAGTAACAAGATTCAACAGCTGGTATGAACTGAAAATAGCAACAAGATTCAACCTTTTTATTTCTGGCTCTTGCTACAACGTCAGCAACTCGAGTTAAAAACATTTCACTGTGACTTAGTCTGGAACATGCTAACACCAATGACATGGTGCCCATACAAGTATGCAATGCTTGTGCATGTAGTTGCCGCGTATGTGATCACTGACACTGAAGGCTGGTGCAACGTCATCATGTCCGTGCCCTAATAAGCCCATTCCAGTGGCAGGGCGCGAGCTCCGGATACGGCCGGGCCGGTGGTGGTCGGAGCACCGGCGAGCTGCTGCATCTGCTCCATGTTTGCAGCCATTGCTTGCGTGAGCTGTTGCTGCCTCCTCGCCATGGCCACCGCCGCCTCGTTGCCTCGCCGGTGCCTCTGTGCCTGGCACTGCCTCGGTGGAACGTTGGTGGAGGGCCTCGCCGCCGCCGCCGCGTGGTGGTTTGCGTGGCGGGGGTCGGCGGCCGCGGTTCGCGGCAAGAAGAAGCCCGTGCCGCTGCTGCGCCGCGTCGCCGGCGGAGCTGCCCCGGCGACGGCGCCACCACGGAGTAGCGGGTCTGGGTGGTTCGCCGCCGGTGCCAGCCTCGGCTGCAGAACCATGGTGTTCCTCGGGCCACCCGTCATGACCTGCCACGGCGCGGCCGGCGCTGGCAGTGGCAGTGGCAGGTACGGCGGCGGCGTGTTGGCCACCCTCGGACCGCCGGCGCCGGCGAGGGCGTGATGGTCCCTAAGCGTTGCACCATCACCACCCCTCACCTGTGGCCGGTGTTGGCAGGAGGAGAGAGGGCGCTGGGCCTGGGCGGCCATCTCCCCACCAGCAAGAACACCAGCGAGGCGCACGGCGAGGTCCTCAACGACCGCGAGGCGGCGGCGCTCGTCGGCATCAGCAATCCCGATGTCCCTGAGTACCTCCGACGGCAGCCACCGGTGGACGTCGTCCATCTCGTGCATGTACGCGCAGCAGCTGTCAGCCATTGCCGGTAACTAGCTAGCTAGCTTGAGCTTGAGCAAGACGACCAGTCGGCGCCGGAGCTACGCGAAGCTTGTTCTTCTCGTTGGTTGCAATTTGCAACAACGTAGGAGAGGTGAGGAGGATGAAGAGAGGCTTTGAGGCGTGGAGAATTATGGTTGTCAAAGGAGTTTATATAGAGTTGAGAGCTGGATTAAAGAGGAAGGAGATAAATAGACATGTTTAATTTTTTCCCTTCGAAATGAACATGTTTTTTTTGTTGGCTGATTTTCTTCTTCATATCTAGCTAGAATATTTTGCAAATTTTTCCTGATGTTTTTTAATGTGTTTTTTTGGTATTGAGATTGCCTTTTACATGCATGTTGTCTAAAAAGAAACACACTTGAAAATCCGCTGGCTGAACTGAAAGTTGCTACAATTAGATTTTTACTGCATTTAATTTCCACTTTTTATTTTTTAGTTTGAGATCGTTAAACATGAGGGAGAAGAAAAAGAAATCAACGTGGTTTGTGTGCTCTGTGCCGTTGTTGTGGCAAAATGGCTTATTGTTTCTCCTGGGAAGTAAAGTAATTAAGCCAGCAATACATAACGAGAAATTTCAGTACATATACTTATTCAATGTTTTATTTTCTATTATTTAAGGCGAAAACGAGAGTCTTACTCTGCAATATATATGTACAATAGAACAACATAAGGAAACAACTCACAGTTACAAAGAAAATGAAAGAAACAAATAATTACCCACTAAAATATTGGATCCAAACCCAGATAAAAGAAGTTTTTAAGAGTGGATACTTTTCGCCACATTTTATTGTCAAAAGTTTTACTTTCGATCACACTTAGTCCAATCTTTTTATTTTGATGTAGCTAATTTTATATTTGTTACTTTGTACCACCGTAGTTTTTTCTCTGGTCATACTTATCCTTTTCTTCACAAATGTATGGCATGCTCATAAGTGAGGAGAGAAGCAGTTGCTCATGGAGATTGGATAAAGGGTAATCTAAAGTAAAGCTCTAAAGGGTAATCTAAAGTAAAGCTCTTTACTTTGATAATAAAAAGTGGCTTAAAATATAATTTACTTTTTTTAAACCAAGTGTTTTAGACATAACGCTCCCGATCCATGGTGTGTTTCTTCTCCATGTATTGGAAAGCTCTAGCTTTTCCCTCTTTCATATTTTCGGGCTAACTACGTATGATTCCTTTTGTGGTTGTCTTGTTGCTAGCGCTAATATTAAGCAATATTTAATTAATTTAGACTAAACAAAATTCAAGAAGAAACCAACCATTCTTGTTCTTCACTTTAAATCTCACTCTTCTCTATGCACACCGAAGAAAAGCCATTAAGAATAAATAATTTGATGTTTATTTAATCAAAATCTATTACATTTTGGAACGGGGAGAATACGTGTATAGTACAAGTACAACATACATCAAGAATATTAATTATTTTTTACATGACAAAGAAATTAACATCACCAATTGTGTGACCACTACTTCATATATGTATATAATAAATATACATTCAAACGACTCTTTAGTTACAAATCCAGCTTATTTGATGTGATTCAATGTGTCAATTATACCGAACTGATCACAGGCTCAATCAGGCGTGGTTGGGGCGAATTAATAAACCCATTCTAGCGGGAGCCTGCGCCTGTGTGTGCGTGAAGATCGTGGAGTTGACGCCTGCTCGGCCTCCTGGCGGCCTCGTGCTCGTCCCCGTGCCGGCGCTGCTGCCTGCTTGGCCTGCATTGCTGCTTGCTATGGCGCGGCGGCGGTGGCTCCACGCCGCCAGTCGTCTTGCTTGATGTCGTGCCATTGTACGCCACGGTGCGCGGCAGGAAAACCCCGGTGCCTCCGCCGCCGCTCCGCCTCGCTGCCGACGGCAGGACGGTGTGGGCTTGTGGCGGCGGCCTCTGCCTCGCCGGAGCAAATCTCTGCAGGGGAACTGCCAGATCCAGCATCCTGCCGCTTTCGTTGCTCAAGAATGGCCACGCTTCCACCGGTGGGGCGTGACGACGCAGGATGGAGTTGGTCGTGGCCACCCCGTAAGATGGACGAACAGCGTGATGGTGGGTTCTTTCCACGGTGCTGCCGCCCAGGACATCGGCGAGACGAGCGGCGATGTCCTCAACGACGGCGAGGCGCCGGCGCTCGGCGGTGTCTACGATGACACCAATGTCACCGAGGATCTCCGACGGCAGCCAACGGTGCACGTCGACGTCCAGCTCGTGCACGTTCGCGTTGCAGCAGTAGTCAGCCATTGCCGACCGGCAGCTAGTTGATCGAGTCAAGCAAGACAATCAGTCGACACCCTGGGAGATGGAAATCGAGCCGGTTCTCCTTGGTGATCGCAAAGCAGGAGGGCCGCGAGGAGGAAGAGAGAGGCTTGACTAGGTGTGGAAATGGAGAGGTCAAGCAAAGAGTTTATATAGAGCTCGAGGTGAGGTCGATGAGATAGGGGAAAATAGGGGAGATCAATTCAACGTTTGTCTAGTTGTTTTTATCAAAATGAACATGAGTTTTTGACTTCTCATGCCTTTCTTTTGTATAATGTGTGGTCGCATCGTTGTCTAAAAGAAACGTGGATTATATGGAGGAGAGGAAGTGAACATATCGCTATATATAGAATTTGATGAACAGATCTTATTTGGTTGATGGAATTCCATGTAAAACTACGGAGGAGTCACATATTGCAAGCTTGAGAGGTGACTAGAATGCACAGGGATAAATAATCCCATCTTGGCCCCTCTTCGGCTCGATTCCGGCGGCTCGCTGCCGGCGACGGCCCTCCTTCTCCTAGTAGTATAGAGTATATTAGCATCGGGTTCTCTTGCAGTCGGGCATTCCCGTTGGTCATTTTGCTTCTTCCTTCCTGCCGGCATCGGCTCCATGGTGGTGGAATTTGGAGGAGGTTGTTGGGGAGCGCCAGAAACAGGTTGCCGATGGGGGACTCTGAGGTGGAGAATCGCCAAGGCCGCCGACAGGGGATTGTTCGTGGGGCAGTTCGTGCCGCCGCTGCTGGCAGAGGACGGCGAGCGGTCAAGGGTGTACACCATATGCCATGCACAGAAAGCTTCTCGGCGACGTTGAAGCCGCCGTGCTCGATAGGCTCGTCATCTCTGGCAGTTGCAGCAACGCCCCGTGCTGACAAGCCCTGATTCCTCACTCTCGTCGACCTCGTTCGCCGCTTCGGCGGCGTCTGCTTCGGCCGCCTGAGATCTAGTGCCGGTTGAAGAAGGGCTGGGACTTTGGCGTCAACTGCTTCCATAGCACGGCTGCTGTAGGCGAGGCTTTTCGAGGCTCAAACAGGGTTTACACTTTCGGTTTTCGGTTTGAAGATTTCTACCGGGGGTATCGAAATTTCCGAATTTCGAAAATTTCGGAAATTTTTGGAAATTTCGAACGAAAGATTGTAAATTCAAATCTGAAAATTTCGTGAGAAATTTCCGAAATTTCGCCGAAATTTCCGGAATTTTCGAGATTTCCGAGATTTCCGCAAAACAGCTTCACCACAAAATTCAGACATTTTCAGTAATTTTAACAGTGAAAAATAGCATAATATGACAGGATGATATCAACCTAAAATTTTCCCACGTATTATCAATCTATCATCATCAAAATTAAGTCTAAATCATGCAAAAAACAATTCCACATATTATCAATCTAGACAATTCTCATATAAAAGTCTAACACACATATTATCAATATAGACAATTCTCATATAAAAGTCTAACACATATAACAGTCCATCACAATACAAATAGTTTCGAAGTCCAAATAACTCACATATAACAAGACATCACACATCACACCCAAAATAATTCATCACACATCACACCCAAATAATCCATCACACATCACACCAAATAGTCCATCAATCCAAATAGTTTAAAAAGTCCAACACATAGTCCAAATAGTCCAATCTAACACAACCAGCCTAACAACAGTCCATCACACAATACTTTCATATTGCTAGCAATATAGCATTCATCTTCCAAAGAATCATCTTCTTGTGAGCGGGGCCTCGCTTGTGAGTTACTTCGCCTTTTGGATCTAGCAATATAGCACACATCAACATTTCATATATGATATAAGTTCAAGCATTATAAACCAAGGAGCATGATATGAATACTTACGTTATAAACCAACGCATTGACATTTTTGACTCTCTTCATTGGACGCCGAGTTTGCCCGTCGTCAGGACCTGCAAGCAAATAAACATATTATCATGGACATATATATAAATCAACAAATATTTTACAACTAAAGATGCACCTGTAGGTTTTCTTGTTTGTTCAGGAGTCACATCATCACGATCGTCATCACTAGGAAAATCGTTGCCCCTGAATCTGTGTCATCATCACTTACAAACTCTTCCTCTTCCAATTCTAATTCTTTCCCCTTCCCCTTGTCCTGAGCCTTCCTTTTTTGCCCTGAGACACAGACCGTCCTGTAATATTCTTTGCCTTTGATACTGATGAGGACATCAATACTACCGATACATCCACGCCTCCACACGTACAACTTCATGGACCAATAACCCGCGCTCGTGCACGTCAAGTCAACCATCGTGAGTTCATTCTTAAGTTTATGTTCCTCTTCTTTATACCCGGAGGCGCGTGCACTTTTGTTTTACTCAGAACGATGGAGAGGATTCAACGGGAAGAGGATTCGCGTGGGGTGGATTCGGGCTGCATCTAACGGCCGCCACGACTTCATGCAAACTCCGATTTGGGCGTGCAAGTACTTGATGGAAAGGTTATCAAGTCTACTTTCAAATGGATCCAGCCCCATGTCAATATCTGTCCTGGAGCGGCCGCAATTGTTCTTTTTCTACCGAGTGTTTTCTCGTCTTTGGTGCTGCGTCACCTCTTTTGGCCCAATGGGCCGTGTATCAAGTTGGGCCCATTAGGGGCGCGTCCTAGGGTTTAGCACGACTCCGGCACCCCGTGGTCGTCTCTCCCCTCTACTTAATCCTTCACCGCCACCAAGAAGGGCGGGTTTTGTTGATTAGAGTTAGCCTTTTGCTACTTGCACACACGCGCGTGTCGGCTAGACCGTCCGTCTCTGTTTGTCTTTGGAACTCCACCATATCGTGTATTCAGATTGAATCTTTCATCTTAATATATAGCAAATTCAGTGCTTGTTTTACTTGTTCTTGCTTGTTCTTCGATTGCTTGCGTGACGAGTGCCCTAGTGGCCGGGTTGTCGCGCACCGCAAGATCGCGCCAACCATCGGAGACGGTGTATCGGTTGCTAAGGCGCATCGTCCTTGGACGGTTGTAGTCGGGCCGTGAACGTCGCCTCTATTCCCCAATCGAGTTATCCTCCACCTCTCATCGAAAGATCGGGACTAAATCCTAGCGGGATCGCATCGCTGGTATCGAGCGCGTTGATCGGTGAGAGACTTTTTTGCCCTTCGTTGTTTAATTTTGTTTCCTATAGTCCAGAAAAAGCCAAAAAAATAGTAGATTAGATCAATCCTAAAACCCTTTGAGCCTTTTTTTTACTAGGACCGCTTAGTTAGGGCTTGTTGAGTCTTCGATTGCACCGTTGTGTCAATGTGCCGGTCTTAGTGTTTAGGCGATTAGAGTTTCGAGTTCTTGCCACCACATACCGCCACCTTCACCATCGCCGCCATTACCTTTGTGTTAGCCGTCATCACCACCATCGCTGTCACCCACCAATTACTTTCCTTCCATAGTTTGATCTGTTTCCATCAGTAACTCTGTCTTGCCTTTGATCCAACCATCGCAAGAAAGGAAATAGAACCCTGATTCGAGTTGCCTGCCTTAAAACAGTGATATCTTTCTCATACGGGCTCGAAATTAGGCAAATAAGATATCTACGGACATCTACAGAAAAAGTTACATCCGTCTGTTCCCAGCTTTGCTGGGTTCGGCAATCTTAAAATCGCCAAATTCCGCTTGCAAAATTCTGTTTTCGTGGCGAGAAGCTTCGAACCCCTTTCGGTAAAACTTTGAAAAATTCCACGTGCCTCATTTTTTGTCCGTTTAAGCTAAGAATTTTTGTGGTTGGTTCTAGTGTGCCCCTGGTTGTGAAAAAATATCAAAAAAAATAAAAAATAAAAAAGTCGCATCTCTCTCCTCACTAGAGAGAGAAAAAGAAAAAGAGAGAAAAAAAAAGAAAAAAAGAGAGCAAAAAAAGAAAGAAAGGGGCCGACTCGTGAGAACCTTTCCTTTGTCTCCTTCCCCTTAGTCCCCTTTGTCTCCACCTTCCCGTGATCGTGTCTCGCTTGGGTTTGTATCTTTGTGGCGTCCTTTGTGGTTAGGCTCGCGTCTCTTTTCGTCTAGCCTAGGACCAAGACGGTACCGACCTTGAGCGTTTACTCAATTTGCTTTGACTAACGTGGTTGCTAGTACTTCCTTGTGCATTACTTTCAGCCCTCCTATAGCTCCACACATACGACTACAGCTTGACAACAGCCTTGTTGCTACGGTGCCGATACACCTCATTCCACGGTTGCGACTTGTAGGTTGTCGTCACCCCTCCCGTGAGCATGGTAAGAACTGGTAAGAACTTGTGAGATAAGCCGAGAGCGAGCGCCTTGAGCCACACCCTAATAGTTGTAGGGATTAATTCTTGTCAACCTTTTCGTTTTTGTTTTGTTATATTAACCATGGCAGGCTCGGAGGAAGAAGAAGGTGCATCCCATTCTCCACGCACGACGCATCATACAACATTTTGCAAGGGAAGTGAAGCGGCACACGTAAGGACTTGATGCAGATCTGCAGTGACGAATGACAAGATCGGCAATTGGAGGCCACACAAATCGATGCCACAACCAGCTCGCGGTTGGAGGCATCGGCCGCGCGTATTGACACCAGCCTTGCTACACTTGTGAGGCATTTTGATAACCTCAATGCTCGTGGCCATGATCGCCGTGATGAAGACGACGTTGATGGTGAGTACGGTGAGGACAACTTCGATGGTGACTATACCGCCGACATCGAACATGATGACCGCAACGCTCGTGATCGCCGTCGGCTACGTAACAACCGTAGAGGCATGGGAGAACACCGCCGACGAGAGGTACGCAATGAAGATGCTTTTTCTAAAGTCAAATTTAAGATACCTCCTTTTGATGGAAAATATGATCCCGATGCATACATTACATGGGAGATTGCTGTTGATCAAAAATTTGCATGCCATGAATTCCCCGAGAACTCTAGAGTTAGAGTCGCTACTAGTGAGTTCATCGCTTTCGCCTCGTGTGGTGGATAGAACATGGCAAGAAAAATCCTAACAACATGCCACGACTTGGGATGCTTTGAAACGGGTCATGCGGGCTAGATTTGTTCCTTCTTACTATGCACGTGATTTGTTAAATAAATTGCAACAATTGAGGCAAGGTGCTAAAAGTGTAGAGGAATATTATCGTGAATTACAAACGGGCATGCTTCGCTGTAATTTAGACGAGTCCGAGGATGCCGCTATGGCTAGATTTTTGGGTGGTCTAAACCGTGAGATCTATGACATTGTGGACTACAAAGATTACACTAATATGACTCGATTGTTTCATCTTGCTTGCAAAGCTGAAAGGGAAGTGCAGGGACGACGTGCTAGTGCCAAGACTAATGTTTTCGCAGAAAATCGACATCATGGCTGCCACGCACGCCTTCTACTCCTTCACCATCTTCCACACCCCCGGTCGGCACCTTCTCCATCCAGCGACAAGCCACATGTCCCGCTGTTAGTGCACCGACTAAGATGACCAAAGAAGCCGCGAGTGCTTCTTCGTTGCATCCACTGGAAGAACAAGAGATGTCCAATGTCACCGTTGTAAGGGCTATGGGCATGTCCAGCGGATGCCCCAAGAAGCGTGTTTTGGTAGTAAAAGATGATGGTGAGTATTCCTCGGCTAGTGATTTCGATGAAGATACACTTGCTTTGCTTGTGGCTGACCATGCAGATAAAGATGAGGGAACAGAAGAACATATTGGTGCCGATTTTGCCGAACGCTATGACACCTCATTGTGCAGCGTGTGCTCAAGCACACAAATGGAGAAGGCCGAGCAAAATCAGCGGCACACCTTGTTCCAAACAAAGTGTGTCATTAAAGAGCGTTCTTGCCGCTTGATCATCGATGGAGGAAGCTGCAACAACTTGGCTAGCAACAAATGGTGGAGAAGCTTGCACTCGCACCAAACCACATCCCCACCCATATCACATTCAATGGCTAAACAACAGTGGTAAGGCAAAGGTAACCAAGTGGTGCGTATTAATTTTGCAATTGGGGCATATCGTGATGTTGTTGAGTGTGATGTTGTACCTATGCAAGCTTGTCATATTCTGTTAGGTAGGCCGTGGCAATTTGATATGGATTCTATGCATCATGGTAGATCAAATCAATATTCTTTTATGTACCATGATAAGAAAATTGTGTTGCATCCCATGACCCCGAAGTGTTTTTGAGGATGATATTGCTAGAGCTAAGAAAGAGAAGAATCGGGTCCATGCTATAAGTGAAAATCAGATTGTAGCCAAAGAACATGTGCAACATAACAAGAGAGAATCTAAATCGACAATAAAAATGTGATTCAATTGAAAGGTTCTTGCATGCTTGCCGTTAAATCTGATGTTGCCAATTTGGATACAACTCAAACCGTATGCTATGCTTTTGTATGCAAGGATGCTTTGTTTTCCTTTGAGGATATACTGCTTTCTTTTCCACTGCGGTCACTAATCTTTTGCAGGAGTATGAGGATGTTTTTCCCGTGATGTACCGCCGGGCTGCCACCGGTGCGTGGAATTGAGCATCAAATCGATCCGATTCCGGGGCTTCACTACCCAACCGCGCACCATACGTAACCAACCCCGACGAGACCAAGGAAATTCAGCGTCAAGTTCAGGAGTTGCTTGATAAAGGGTACGTACGAGAGTCTCTTAGTCCATGTGTTGTGCGGTGATTTTGGTGCCTAAGAAAGATGGATCTTGGCGTATGTGTGTTGATTGTAGAGCTATTAATAACATTACCATTAGATATCGTCATCCAATTCCTAGGTTAGACGATATGCTTGATGAATTGAGTGGCTCTACTGTCTTCTCTAAAGTTGATTTGCGTAGTGGATACCACCGCATTCGTATGAAGTTGGGAGATGAGTGGAAAACAGCTTTCAAAACTAAGTTTGGATTATATGAGTGGTTAGTGATGCCTTTTGGTTTAACTAATGCACCTAGCACTTTCATGAGGTTGATGAATGAGGTTTTGCGTGCTTTCATTGGCAAATTTGTGGTGGTATACTTTGATGATATTCTGATTTATAGCAAATCTTTAGAGGAACACCTTGATCATTTACGTGCTGTTTTTAATGCTTTGCGCGATGCACGTTTGTTTGGTAACCTTGCGAAGTGCGCTTTTGCACCGATCGTGTATCGTTTCTTGGCTATGTTGTTACTCCGCAGGAATTGAGGTTGATCAAGCCAAGGTCGAGGCAATTCGAGTTGGCCGCCTCCTAAAACGGTCACACAGTTCGAAGCTTTTAGGACTTGCGATTCTATCGGCGCTTCGTGCGGGATTTCAGCACCATTGCCGCACCGCCGAATGAGCTTACAAAGAAGGGAGCGCCTTTCACGTGGGGCACCGCACAAGTGAACGCCTTCAACATGTTAAAAGATAAGTTGACACATGCACCTCTCCTCCAACTTCCAAATTTTAATAAGACTTTTGAACTTGAATGTGATGCTAGTGGGATTGGATTGGGTGGTGTTTTGCTACAAGAGGGAAAACCCGTTGCATATTTCAGTGAAAAATTGAGTGGGCCTGTTTCGAATTATTCTACTTATGATAAAGAATTGTATGCTCTTGTGAGAACTCGGAAACATGGCAACATTATTTATGGCCCAAGGAATTTGTCATACATTCGATCATGAATCTTTAAAACATATTCGTAGTCAAGGCAAACTGAATCGTAGGCATGCTAAATGGGTTGAATTTATTGAATCTTTTCCTTATGTCATTAAACACAAGAAGGGAAAGGAGAATATCATTGCCGATGCTTTGTCTAGGAGATATACTTTGTTGACACAACTTGACTACAAAATCTTTGGCCTCGAAACAATCAAAGCCCAATATGTGAATGATGATGATTTTAAAGACGTGTTGTTGCACCGTAAGGATGGAAGGACATGGAACAGATTTGTCTTCAATGATGGGTTTATTTTTAGATCTAACAAGCTATGCATTCCAACTAGCTCTTCGTTTTGTTGTTGCGGGAAGCGCATGGCGGTGGGTTGATGGGGCATTTTGGTGCCAAGAAGACGGAGGACATCCTTGCTAGCCATTTCTTTTGGCCGAGGATGAGAAGAGACGTGGAGCGATTTGTGGCTCGCTGCACGACATGTCAAAAGGCTAAGTCACGCTTAAACCCCCATGGTTTATATATGCCTCTACCTGTTCCTAGTGTTCCTTGGGAAGATATTTCAATGGATTTTGTGTTGGGCTTACCTAGGACCAAGAGGGGGCGAGATAGCATTTTTGTGGTTGTGGATAGGTTTTCTAAAATGGCACATTTCATACCATGTCATAAAGCGATGATGCTACTCATATTGTGACTTGTTTTTTCGGGAGGTTGTTCGCTTGCATGGTGTGCCAAACACCATTGTTTCGCACCGTGACACTAAATTTCTCAGCCATTTTTGGAGAACTTTGTGGGCTAAATTGGGGACTAAGCTTTTGTTTTCTACTACTTGTCATCCCCAAACTGATGGGCAAACCGAAGTTGTGAATAGGACTTTGTCTACTATGTTAAGGGCTGTTTTAAAGACAAATATTAAGATGTGGGAAGAATGTTTGCCTCATATTGAATTTGCATACAATCGTTCCTTGCATTCCACTACAAAGATGTGCCCTTTTGAGATTGTTTATGGATTTTTGCCTCGTGTTCCTATTGATTTAATGCCTTTGCCATCTTCGAAAAACTGAATTTTGATGCTAAACAACGTCTGAGTTGATGTTAAAACTCCATGAAACAACTAAAGAAAACATAGAGCGCATGAATGCTAACTATAAGCTTGCTGGTGACAAAGGTAGACGTCAATTGAATTTTGAACTGGTGATTTGGTTTGGTTACATTTGCGAAAGGAACGGTTTCCGATTTGCGAAAGTCTAAGTTGATGCCTAGAGCGATGGACCTTTTAAAGTGCTTGAAAAAATTAATGAAAATGCATACAAGCTTGATCTCCTGCAGATTTTGGGGTTAGTCCCACTTTTAACGTTGCAGATTTAAAGCCATATTTGGGAGACGAAGATGAGCTTGAGTCGAGGACGACTCCAATGCAAGAAGGGGAGGATGATGAGGACATCAATACTACCGATACATCCACGCCTCCACACGTACAACTTCATGGACCAATAACCCGCTCGTGCACGTCAAGTCAACCATCGGGTGAGTTCATTCTTAAGTTTATGTTCCTCTTCTTTATACCCCGGAGGCGCGTGCACTTTTGTTTTACTCATGAACGATGGAGAGGATTCAACGGGAAGAGGATTCGCGTGGGGTGGATTCGGACTGCAGCACGTGTCAAGTTCTAACGGCCGCCACGACTTCATGCAAACTCCGATTTGGGCGTGCAAGTACTTGATGGAAAGGTTATCAAGTCTACTTTCAAATGGATCCAGCCCCATGTCAATATCTGTCCTGGAGCGGCCGCAATTGTTCTTTTTCTACCGAGTGTTTTCTGTCTTTGGTGCTGCGTCACCTCTTTTGGCCCAATGGGGTGTATCAAGTTGGGCCCATTAGGGCGCGTCCTAGGGTTTAGCACGACTCCGGCACCCCCGTGGTCGTCTCTCCCCTCTACTTAATCCTTCAGCCGCCACCAAGAAGGGCGGGTTTTGTTGATTAGAGTTAGCCTTTTGCTACTTGCACACGGCGCGTGTCGGCTAGACCGTCCGTCTGTTTGTCTTCGAACTCCACCATATCGTGTATTCAGATTGAATCTTTCATCTTAATATATAGCAAATTCAGTGCTTGTTTTACTTGTTCTTGCTTGTTCTTCGATTGCTTGCGGGACGAGTGCCCTAGTGGCCGGGTTGTCGCGCACCGCAAGATCGCGTCAACCATCGGAGACGGTGTATCGGTTGCTAAGGCGCATCGTCCTTGGACGGTTGTAGTCGGGCCGTGAACGTCGCCTCTATTCCCCAATCGAGTTATCCTCCACCTCTCATCGAAAGATCAGGACTAAATCCTAGCGGGATCGCATCAGATACCCAAGTATTTATGGGCTCATCAAGTAGTCTCTCGCCTGACATGTCAATGCGGACATCATCAAGTACCACATTGGTGGGTGAAAGTTGCTCCTCCTCAGATCTATCAATCTCTTCAGCAATCTGTAAAGGATCAAGTTCTGGTGCAGCTTGACTTCTAGAATTTGATAGCCATTCCATGATTGGATTTCCTTCATCATAGAGGGCGACATCCATCAACACACCAACAGGATCGCTCTCATCCTCTCTATGACCCATTTCAGCCTCAAAATTTTGAAGTCGCAACTTCAGATTGTAATGGACAAACACTAGCTTGTGAAGCTTTTCATACCCAAGCCGGTTTCGCACTTTTGTGTGAACCAAAGCAAATGTGCTCCGATTACGCTCACAACCACTAGAGGACACGCACGCAATACAATTCGCTTCGCAAGCCTTTGCATTCGGGCAGTCTATCCCAAAAGCTTCCCACCAATCTCCTACATAACATGATTTTGGGTAAGCACATAATTACTCTAGCACAGTAACACACTAACACTACATATTAACATACCGCGCGCAAAAGTACGTGACGCCATCCGAGCTTCTTGAGTCAAACATTCCTCTCTTATTTCGGTAATGTATAAATTGGTGAATCGCGTTGTTGCCTCCGAGATTTGCTGCAACCTTTCTAAGTGCTAGTGTGTCCTTCCCATATTCGGGATGTGTAGCTATAGCACCATATTTGTAATGGGCTTCAGGATCAAGTGCGCCAGCTACAAAAAAAAGCAAGTTTAAATCTAACACAACACTTTAAAAGAAACCATCATGATACCCTAAAGGCAAGCTATAAATTGTGAGATTTCAAACCTGCAAGCATGAAGCCATGTTTGTACAAATATGAGATCCTCTTATCGATCTTAGTCAATAGAAGCTTCTCCTCATAAGTCCCATTGCCAAAATAACTATCCATTTCTTGTCTAGCCTCGTAACAACCTTGGCAAAAACCCGTAAAGGGTTGATTGCTTTTTGGTCGATACCGAAGTAAAATAAACAATGGCTTGCTGCCATCTAGCACCCACTTTACACCATCCCACCAATCCCGATTGATTAAGCAATCATAACAAGTAATAATCCTCCTCAAGCACTCCATTCACTATTGGTCCATTCATCGACACCATCCACTTCATGAACTTATCTTTCCGATCCCAGAACTCTCGTAAAAAGATAAAGATTGTGCCAAACCTTGTGGCATTAGGTCGGATCAACTCTCCTCCTATCTTTTCTTCATCTCTTCATGGAGCCTACAAAGACACTTGTAAAGTGTTAGAATAAATGTGAAAGCTAGCTCACCTACAAAGAATAAATATGAAAGCTAGCTCACCTGCTAAATGCTTTCTAAAGCGGGTAGCACCTCCACCTTGTGATTGAAACCCACAGCACCAACATATAGAACCATTTTTCGGGTGCTCTTTCCATGATTCCATATATATTCAATTTCAGCACGAGTAGCATTTGCTATTATTTCAAGAAAAAAAGAAATTAACTTGCTAGACAAATATCAAATCACAATATTATGAAAACTGAAATGAGTTTGATCTATCCAAGCAAACAATATTTACCTCCCGGTGGAGGTCTACTCCCTTGTGTATCGGTGGGATTGTGTCCATCGCCTCAATTGTTGTTGCTCCCCTTCCCCTCCCCCGCCGACAGAGCCTCCACCATCACCTTCAATAGCGATGTTGCTCCCCTTCCCCTCCCCGCCGACAGATCCTCCACCATCGCCTTCAATAGCCGCCGTTGCCGCTCCCCCTTCCACTCCCCGCGACAAAGGAAGATTCTTCCTCCATTCCCACTGTTTATCGGGATATGCATACACACCGTTTTTACCACATGTCGCTCAAAAGAACTTCCCACTTTACGAAAATCAATGCATATGCACTTGTATGTCTGTCATTTCATCTTTCAAGGAAAACCACATTTCATATGCATAACCATGCTTCAAGCAACAAAGATTAAAATGACCAAGAAGTACTAATCTGGTATATTTCACACCAACTCGGCCGAATTCATTACACTAAATGAACAACCAAATTGTATTAGCACCTACTGATATGGAATATTTCGTATGCTTTTTTAACGAACATATGAATAGGACACCTAGTCATTTGGTCTAGTGCATTTTTGTTCTAGTTACTTGTTGAAGATTGAGTGTATTAGGAATTGTGAGTTGTGACATTGCAAATCATAATGGAGCAAGTGAGGTGAGGGGGGGAGAGGGAGAAGCGGCACACCTTCGCTTCCCGCCGCAGCCGCGAGCCGCCGCCGCCGCCTTGAGCCGAAGCAACGCCACCGCTTGAGCCGCAGCAGCCGCCGCCGCCGCCTTGAGGGGCCACCGCCTTGAGCCGCAGCAGCCGCCGCCGCCTTGAGTCGCCGCCGCCGCCGCCGCCTAGGGTTAGCGCCCGCCGTGCCTGTGTGTTGCGACTTGCGAACTTGCGATTTTGGAAGGTGCGGGCCGGCCGCAGAGTGTGGAGGATAGCTAATTTTTTCAAAACTTTTACACCGAATTTTTACCCGGTACTCCACCGCTACCTGACCCCACCGAAAAACGAAATTTCGGGAATTTCGAAACGAAATTGCAAACCCCGGGCTCAAACTCCCGTCCAAGACATGCCGATCCGAACAAGTCGAGCCGTCAAAGCATTTGCGCCGGTGCTAAGAAGCCTTCGCTCCCAATCCTCTCCTTTCAAGCCATCTCCTCCTCAATCCCCTATGTGATGCTCCAGTTAGATCTAGCAAGGCGTGATGCGTCGCCATTGCCCTAATTTCTCATGTTCAAGGTGATTGGATTTTAGGGGGCATTTTGTCGTCCTAAGAATAACTCCAAGAGATAGCTAATTTTATCCTCAATACTTTGTTTAGAGGAAAACAGAAAAAATAGTATCAACAGTTCCTCCAAAACTCCCTAAAATATTAGTAACGCCAAAAAGCATCCGCACCGGCGTATATTAGCGACGTCAAACCTTCCCTAATCCTCTCTCGACCTCCTTCCCGCGGTGCCTTCCGCGATTTTTCTTTTTTCCCGCCCCGACACCTCCGCACCGCCGCTGCGCCGCCCCCACGCCACGCTTCGCCCGGGTTGGGCCTAATTTTGATAACGTGGTCTGTTTTGACTTATTGTTGAGTAATTTTTAACGTCCACCTCTGGAATGATATGTTTTTTGGGGAAAATTTTTTTAGCATAGTCCTCAATACCTCGTTTTGGGGAAGAAATTTTTAGCCGTCTCTTGGAGTTACTCTAATTCTCTCATGTTCAAGGTGGTGGATTTCGGGGGTGTCACGCTCTGCTTTTCTCTCTAAGTTAAAAATTACCGGTGAAAAATCGTAAAGAAGAAATTGCCGAAAACCAAAATCCTAAATTAAAATTCCATTTAATAATTGGAAATGGCCTGGTGGAATTTTTCTTAAATTCCTCGTGTCAAAATACGCTAACAGATTTTTATCGGAATTTTCGAGCATCGGAAGCAATTTTAAAAATTAAATTAGGCTAACTGAATTAATTTCCTTAAGAAAAAGGGGTTTTCTTTTCCTCCCTTTTTCCTGTTTTTCCCCTCCAGTGGGCCTCCGCCCACTTCTCTCCCTCTTTTTCCCCTCCTCCCCGCCGGCCTGATTGTCGCCCGACCACCGCCCAAGTCTCCTTTCTCCCTCTTCTCTTTTTCTTTTTTATTTGGGCCGGCCCAAGATTATTCCTTTCGCATGCGCTAAGTCCACTTGTCCTCCTTCCCGGTCGGGACGATGACAAGCGGGCCCGCTTGTCATCCCCAAGCTTGAGTCTCCCCAAACCGCATGCGCATGCCGTGCAAGCCGGCTCATCCCGCCACGTTCCCGCGCATCTCGGCCACGTTCCAACTCGTTAACGCGTCATTATGTGTTCCCGATTTTTCTCCACCGTTTCCCCCACTTTCCCCATTCCTCCATTCATCATGTGCGTGGAACGGCCGAGTTAAACTCCATCACTCGCAGCCGCCATTAGTGCCGAGCTCCGACGGTTTTCGTCCGTTCCCCCTCCCGCCATGCCCGAGCTCCCTTGCCGCCTATAAGTTTCCCGCACTCCGAACACGTCCCACACTCGCACTCGTTCGCGTTCGCTCACTCCGTGCTTTCGCATCGTGCGCCGTCCTTTTTCGTTGCCGTGCTCACGGTTTCCGCCGTTCCCATCGAATCGCCACTCCTTTCGCCGAACCACCACCACCTCCACCTTCGCAATCACCGGAACACACTCCCATTGTTTTTTCGCAATTTTCGATCGACGACCGCACCGTTGTCTTCCTCTCTGGGTTCGGTCGACGGTGAGAAGTGCCATTTCTTTTCCTATTTTTCTCCCCTTGCCGAGCCAGCCTCGCCTCCACCGCTCGTGCGCCCGCCCGGCGTTGCCGCCGCCGCCGCCGCCGGCCGAGCCCCGCCAAACCGGTGCTCCCCCGTCGGCCGATCCATACCGGCCACTCCGGTGCCGCCACGTGGCGCGCCAAGCCGGTGGACTCGGTCCTCTGTGCACCCGTGGTTTCTCTCTCTTGCGTCACTGTTCTATGGGTCCCGCAATGATGTCACCCTAAAGACGCTTGCGTCATAAATCGTTTTTCTTTTTCTTAACTAGTAAAAAGGCTGAAACTTGTAAAATTCGCAAAATTCATCCGAACTCCGTTTGGGTCTGTTCAAGTTGCAGCGGATTCATAAAAATGTCAAGAATATATTTAAAATAGTTTAATTGTCTGTTTTAGCTGTCTAATAGCCTATTTTTGCTGTGCTTTGTTTGTCGGTAGAATCGGTTCCGAGGACGCTCAGGTTTATTTTGAGGTTGTCGCTGAGGTTCCGTTGGATCAAGATCAAGGCAAGTCATTTTCCTTTGAGCATATTGTACCTAATTTGCAAATTCCTAATGTTTTATCTGTTGCATTACTTTATTTTATAATGCAAATTGGATGGGACCTATAGTTTTAAGCCTAGGTTGTTTACCCCGTTTGTTTGATCACCGGGAATTAATTTGACTAGAATTAGGGCTAGGACATGCTTAATATGCTTAGTACAACTAGATCATAAAAGGGAAAATTAATCTATTAGAATTATTTCACATGAAATGTTGGTCTCTCGCTGGATGTACCGTTGGTACGTTGATCGGTAAATTAAAACTTGACTATTATGGTGGGCTATGGGTGCCCGTTTTGTAAGTCGCACCCATGGCGCTTAAGGACCGGTTTGCGGAAACCCGGAAGAATTATTAGTGCGTACCACAAGCCTAGCATGGGCAACACTGGGCTTGTAGTGTAGCTTTTCCTAGCCGACGCATCCAGGGCGAGGTGGAGCGTGATGGAGTGCGGATGGACCGGAAAGGTCTATGCGGCTACCGGATTCACCTAGGCACGAGAGGGGCCGCCTACCCCGGATTCCGGGTAGGGGCGAAACCCGAGGTGTGATGCCGCTTGGTCGTGAGGGTTATGCGAATGGTCATGTCACGCACCCTTTTCGATATGCCATGCGGTATGTCGACGCACGAACACGTGTTGTGGGCCGTGTCTTATGGGTACGTACGTACACCTCGATCGAGTGAAAAACTATTCGAATAGCCGTGCCCGCGGTTATGGGCGATCATCCGATTCACCGTGATTAGTCTCACTAAAATAATAACTTGATTAAGTGGAAATGAGGTAGAATAGTTGGAAGGATTGGGCCCGACTCAACGTGGTGTACCGTTGAGCAAGTGTATTAAAATATTGTTTAATTACCTTATATTACTATTTCTACCGCTTTCAATTTAATTCGTGAAATGTCCTGTTTTATGCAAAAGTTAAACCTAGCCTATCCTTGAAATTTAACCCGCACACATACCTTCTTTCGGTATGACTTGCCGAGTACGTGGTTGTACTCGAGCCTTGCTTCCCTTTTTCCCCACCTCGAGTTAGAGGATGAAGCCGCCAATGAGTTTGCGCCGAGTAGGCTCACCGCCGTCAAGGGTTGCCTCGTGGAGTGGAGTCGCCGCCCGCGAATCGAAGCCTAGTTCATAAGTTTATTTTATCTTTCCGCTGCATATGTAAGACTTTGTAATGTTTTTAAGACGTGGTTCCGTAAATACAATTTGTCGTTTGTGTATCCCCGGGTCGGTCCCGGGAGGTATTTTTTTAAATACACATTCGCTTCGGAAATTCGGTGTAAATTTCGGGCGTGACAAGTTGGTATCGAGCCGACCTTGACCGTAGGATGAGCCCACCGGTTAAACCTAAGAGCCTTCGAAACTATTCCATCTCGCATATCTCTCTTGCGTTTGGAGTCGCTTTCGAGAAAATCAGAATTCTCATTTAAAAAATGACCTTCGAATTGGATTTTCCGTGTATGGTTAGACTAGGGTTTTAGAAATTTTTGCGTCGAGTGGGAGTCGAATTGACTTCGTCTTTGTCGTTTGGGAATAGTCGGGATTATGCATTAAGTCGCGTCTAGAATTTGCGGGTTGCAATATTTCATGCGTCTTATTATTAATATGTAATTATTTCACTCATTAATTTATTAGAGTCTGTAGTATTTTATTTGCTCTCATGTAAAACTATTTTATGCATAAAAATATGCTTCTTATTTTGTTATTCCTTTGAGTCATTTTTTTATTTAATGTGGATCTCGAGCATGCATTGATTTCCCTCCTTTGTCTTCTATAGATGGCGACCTTCCCCGACGCACTACGGCCGAAACCGGGTAACTTTGTGCGTAACCGAGCAAGATGGCGTTTTGGTCGGATACCCCGGTCTTCCGGAGTACACGAAGATTCCCACCTCAACGGCGAGTTCCCGCACCGAGTTCGCTTGGAGGTGCATGGCATCCCCACCGTGTTGCCCAACATGTTGGTGGAGTCTTCCGGAGGCACCTTTGAGCACGCTTGTCAAGAAGCACCTACCCGATGCTTACGACTTCGGGAGCGTCACGACGTCGATTTCCGTCGCACCGCCTACCGTTACCACCCCCCGTGGCGACTACGACGACACCGGCTCCTTCCGCTCGGCTTTGTCGAAGATGACACAACCTTCGGCGAATGACCGCATCATGCGGGGCCGGACACCTTGCATGCTAATCTTCACAGGGCGCCAAGGCCCCGAACGACCGAAGTTGGTGGAGATCAACAGGTTGAAGGGTGAGGTGGCCCGCCTCAAGAGGGAGAATGCCATTCTCGAGGGTTGTTCGCCTCCCAGAGTGCCGGATCCACATCACTCGAGGAAGACCACCATCGCTCGTGTGCGTATCCGCTTGCGCACCGGAACCCTCCTCCGCTCAGAGCCTTCCAATGTTCGTGCCGCCTGCGCCTCCGCCGTCTCCCGTTCGGTTCCTTCGCCGACCTCCGCCCCGCCGAGCGCGGCCGTGGCGAGTAGCGGAGGATGGCTGTCCGTGACGCCCGCTTCCTCCCACGAGACCCTCGGCCTCTCCAAGAGCAGCCTCGAGCAACAGCAGTTCCGGCCAGTCGAGCAGGCGGTGAGCCTAGCGGTGGTGGGACGTACGCGTAACTCCCGCGTGCCGTCGAGGAGGTTGGAGATGAGGCCGAGTCCGACTTCGACTCCACCGACCGGGAGTCGTCCGAGCACTAGACCGTTTCCCCTAGTTCCTCGTGGTCTAGTCTTTGTCGGTAGTTGTGTGTTCGGGTGTGTTGCTTGGGGTAGGCGGCGGACCATACCGCTGGTTGTGGTATGGTTGTCCTTAATTAGGAGTTGAACTGTTTACTTTTCGTAATGTCAACTATCATATCGTTAATTAATAATAAATTCGAGTTTCGAGCGGCTGTTTTTCTTCTTGTCTTTGTTTCTTTTCGTTCGCTCTCTCAAGATGATGAGCACCGGCCATCCGGTCGGGCAACGGTGATGGTAACAACACGACCAATCGAATCAGAAACCATTCCCAATACGCGCAGCAGCCGTGGTCCCCTCCGTCGCCAGAGAATCGACACTCGCCCAAGTCTTGACGAGTCAAACTCGGATGATGGCGCAATGATGCAATAGATGCGCAGCAGCGAGACAAAGCGAGATGCAACAACAAATGCTTCAAGCTTGCAACAAGCACACTTCATGCCGTAGCCGGTCCGGTCCCCACCGTCCTCAAGCCGCGAATTCCTACGCGTTCGCCCTCCCACCTTTTCAAGCACCACCAATCCCATGGAGGCAAACGGCGGCTCCATGCAATCGAAAAGAAGCTCAATCTTCGGTGCAATGACCGGGAAAAGGTGGCGTTCGCCACTCATCGGCTCCGTGGTCCCGCTTGCATGGTGAGACAATTTCTTGGTGACCCGTCCTAGCAGGGACGAAGTTTCTTGGGCGAATTCTGCTATAACTTTCGCAAGGCACAAGTTCCCGATGGCATTGTGGCATAGAAGAAGAGGGAGTTCCGAGCTCTGGAACAGGGCAACAGGACCGTTATTGAATACCTTCACGAGTTCAACCGCCTCGCACGCTACGCACCAGAGGATGTGCGCACTGATTCTGAAAGGCAGGACAAATTCTTGGCCGCCTTGATGATGAACTCACTAATCACCGATCTCGGGAGATTATGCTGATTTCGAGAAGCCTGGTACATAAAGCCATTCGCCAGAGGATCGGAGGAACAAGATGGTCCGTAAGAGAAAGGCGGCCCGTCCGGATGAATCGGGGAATGTCCAAAGACCTCGCTTCATGTCCGGACAACAAGGTGGACCCTCCACTATGGTTGTCCGACAAGACCGATCCCTTTCACTGGGAATTCCAACTCGCGTCCCAATCCCAACTTTAACCGTGGCAACATCAACAACAACGGTGGTCAGTCTCACCGCAATCCTGCTCCGCGCCCGCCGATGGCACCAGCTCAGTCTGTTCAACCCAAGAAAGACACTATAGGGAAACCGTTGGTTTGTTTCAACTGCAACGAGCCTGGTCACCTCGCTGATAAGTGTCCGAAGCCTAAGCGCAATGCACCCAGATTTGTACAGGCCAGGGTCAACCATGCATCAATTGAAGAGGCTCGGGATGCACCTGGACATCATTTCGGGTACGTTCTCGTAAACTCGCCTCCCGCTGCGCTTTGTTTGATTCGGTGTAACTCATTTGTTCATATCAAAAAGATTTGTTGGGGAACATGGGTTAAGAAGAGAGAAACTTGTCACACCGATGCGGGTTCACACCCCAGGAAATAGTCTGATGTCAGTCAGCTATAGTCCTTCGGTGACAATAGAAATTCAAAGATCACGATTTCTAGCCAATCTCATCCTTCTTGAATCCAAAGACTTAGAAGTCATCCTAGGAATGGATTGGTTGGCAAGACACAAAGGAGTGATAAACTGCGCAGCACGCACCATCATCCTAACTAGTCTGGAAGGAGAAGTGGTTACTTTCTAGTCTCCTTTGTCTGTAAAGCAAGGGGTTAGTCTGAATCAAGTTACCAGTCAGGTTGAGTCAATGTCAGAAAAATCAGAATCCAAGAAACTTGGGGATATAACTATAGTTCGGGAGTACCCGAAAGTTTTTGTAGATGATCTCACAACCATGCCACCCAAGAGGGAGATTGAGTTTCGGATCGATTTGGTACCAGGAACCACTCCGATCTACAAGAGACCTTACAGAATGGCTGCTAATGAGATGGCTGAAGTCAAGAAGCAGGTTGATGAGCAATTACAGAAGGGATACGTTTGCCCGAGCACTTCGCCTTGGGGTGCCCCGGTGATATTTGTGGAGAACAAAGATAAAACAAAGAGGATGTGTGTGGACTACCGCGCACTCAACGAGGTCACTATCAAGAATAAGTACCGTTACCTCGAATTGACAATTGTTCGATCAACTTAAAGGAGCCAAGGTGTTCTCCAAGATAGATCTGCGGTCGGCTATCATCGTTAAGAATCGAGAAGAAGATATTCCAAAGACAACATTCACTACTCGATACGGATTGTTTGAGTGCACCGTCATGTCCTTCGGACTTACTAATGCACTGCTTTCTTCATGAACCTAATGAACAAGGTGTTCATGGATTTTTTGGATAAGTTTGTTGTGGTCTTCATAGATGACATTATTATCTATTCAAAGTCAAGAAGAGCATGAACAACATCTTCGTCAAGTACTTGAAAGATTGAAGGAACATCACCGTACGCCAAGTTTAGTAAATGTGATTTCGGCTCAAGAAAGTTCAGTTTCTTGGTCATATTATAACCGCTCAAGGAGTAGCTGTTGATCCGTCAAATGTAGAGTCAGTTACTAAGTGGACCCCACCGAAGACTGTTTCTCAGATACGAAGTTTCCTTAGACTCGCGGGTTATTACTGTCGGTTCATCGAGAATTTCTCCAATCGCAAGGCCAATGACACAGTTGTTAAAAAAGAGGAAAAGTTTAAGTGGTCTCCGAGTGCAATGAAGCTTTGAAGAACTCAAGCGAAATTGGTAAGCTGCACCGGTCTTAATCTTGCTGGATCGGACCAAGGATTTCCAAGTTTATTGTGATGCTTCTCGTCACGGGTTAGGATGTGTCTTGATGCAAGACGAAAAAGTGGTTGCATACGCTTCACGCCAGTTACGACCTCATGAGACTAATTATCCTACTCATGACTTAGCTAGCAAGCGAGTGGTTCACGCTACGAAGATTTGGCGGCATTATCTCATCGCATGCTTGTGAAGTTTACACGATCACAAGAGTCCAAGTATATCTTCACCCAGCCAGATCTAAACCTTCGTCAGCGAAGATGGTTAGAGTTGATCAAAGACTATGACATGGGGATACACTTGAAGGGTTACGCGGAGGCTACGCTAGCCGAAAACAAAAACTTTTAACCGCGCAAACCAGGAACACTTGCAAGTAAGGGCCGATAGATCGTTACCGATTGGAGTAGAGTGCAGTGGAATAGCCAATTCCGGAGATGACCGATTCGCCAATCAGCCGATTCGAGTCGTCCGCCGTTCTCACGCCTCGCTCCGATGCACCCGATCGCACCTATTCCACCACGCGATCGCTCCGATTGCGCCGATCCGAAGCCGATCAACGCGCGCAACGTAGCGGCGCCTCTACCGGTATCCACACGTCAGGGACAAAACGCGTACACCCGTGTGCTAGCACGCGATGCAAGGCTAGGGTTTGGCTCGAAAGTGAGGAGGGTTTCCGTGGAGATTGATCTCGGCGACTTCGTTGCACGCGATGCAATTGACATGTGGCGGCTCTCCACCCCTCCCTCCTTTATATAGAGTTGGCCGGCGGGACTAGTGGCCGATTAGGACTCTATTTTGAATCGGATCTCATCCGTATCTCATAGAGTTGGCCGCCCATACGTCGTAAGCCCATAGGACTCTATCCGATCGGATCCCTATCCGATCGAGCCGTATCCGAGTCCAACTCGAATATCTATTCTATCCCCTTAAGCGTGCGACCACGTAGGTTCAGGTATACTCGGTTTCGGCTATAGTCTAACTTAGCCGATCGTCGCTCGAGTCCAACTCACCACCAGTCAACAGCGGCGCCTAGCAGCACATATTGACACCATAGTATACAAGAATATAATATCGGCTCGAACCCGTAATGTGTACACAAATCCCTTTGCCTCGCGATACCGGTTAAGCTATAGGCAAGATATGTGCCATCCCTTCAATAGCTTAACCATTCACTCAAACCGTATTGGATTATCGTACGTTGATTGACTCCTAAATCAACTTAGCATGGCCATGCATTTCCATAATCCATTACCTCGAGGGGCCCAGAGATATCTCTCCAAAGGAGGGGCAAATTCCATCTTGATCACTCACATCCCACTCCATGTTTCATAGCAAACCCAAAAACTACCTTTATAACTACCCGATTCACGGAATAGCGTTTGGTAGTCCCAAAGTAGGCTACTACACATGTTGGAATCCATGGTGATCTCAGGTCTAAGGACTTTGTACCAACACTACCGAGACCAACTAATGGCACATTAATTCCTGTAGTGTCTCATGGTGGGTCTATCCAACAATGTGTTCTCTAACACATATGTCCATGTTTATTGATTTGGTATCTCCATACCCATGATCTATGAGACATGATCATCAATTAATAAACATGTCGATCTTAGAATCATATTTGTTTCAACAATATGACATATGATCAGGGATCATTTAGAAATAGATTCATACATAAAGAGTCTCATAAATAAGTCACGTACTTATTGATCAATACAAGATGTCTATTTCATGGAACCGAATAACACTTTATTCATAAATAAATAAACATTGACGTGATATCCAACATCTCCATGTTGCCTCTAGGGCATATCATTAACAACACTATCATCCCGGCAAAGCCAATGTGGTAGCAGATGCTTTGAGTCGGAAGAATTTCTGCAACGCCACTCATACGAAAGAACTATGCAGTGAATTACAACGAGAGTTTGAATGTCTGAACTTGGGAATTGTCAATCATGGTTATGTGGCTGCTCTCGAGACACAGCCGACACTCGTGGAGCAAGTCCTTCTGGCTCAAGCTAATGACCCCGACATAGCCGAGTGAAAGAAAAACATGAGAGCGGCGAGCCAAGGATTTCTCGAAGACGAACATGGAACAACGGATGGGAGAAAGATTGTGTATACCGAGAACAAGGAGTTGAAAGATCGATTCTTAGCGAAGCTCATCAATCCAGTACTCAATTCATCCGGAAGCACGAAAATGTATCAAGATCTCAAGGAAAAATTGGTGGGTTAGCATGAGGAGAGAAATCACCGAGTTCGTTGCTTTGTGTGACGTCTGTTAGCGAGTTAAGGCAGAACATCAGCGACCCAGCAGGATTGTTACAACCTCTCAAGATTCTGGAATGGAAATGGGAAGAAATTGGAATGGACTTTATCACTGGTCTGCCCAGAACCTCCGCTGGTCATGATTCTGTTTGGGTAATTGTGGACCGACTCACAAAAGTTGCTCATTTCATACCCGTGCATACAACTTACTCAGGGAAGAAATTGGCAGAGCTTTATTTGGCAAGGATCATGTGTTTACATGGGGTACCGAAAAAGATTGTATCAGATCGAGGGAGTCAGTTTACCTCAAAATTCTGGCAGAAATTGCAAGAAGAATTAGGAACTCGTTTGAACTTTAGCACCGCTTATCATCCTCAAACCGATGGTCAGACAGAAAGAGTTAATCAGATCTTGGAAGATATGTTGAGAGCTTGTGCACTTGATTTCGGTGGAGCTTGGGATAAGAGTCTACCTTATGCCGAGTTTTCGTACAACAACAGTTATCAAGCGAGCCTTCAAATGGCTCCATTCGAAGCATTGTATGGCAGAAAGTGCCGCACGCCACTTTTCGGGATCGACCGGAGAACGCCGCTTGTTTGGGACTCGATGTCTTGAATGAAGCCGAAGAAAAGTCGGGTTGATCCGTGAAAGATTGAAAACCGCTGCCCGTCTGTGAAAAGTTATGCGACAACCGTCGAAGGGAGTTGAGCTTCGAGGTTGGAGATTATGTGTACCTTCGCGTCACTCCACTTCGGGGAGTGCATCGTTTCCAGACAAAAGGGAAGTTGGCACCACGTTTTATGGGACCATACCAAATTCGGAACGCCGCGGAGAGGTTGCCTATCGGTTGGAACTTCCTCCTTCCATGGCAAGCATTCATGATGTGTTTCATGTATCTCAACTAAAGAAATGCTTAAGAGTGCCGAGGAACAAGCAAGTCCCGATCACCTTAACATTCAAGAGGACTTGACTTATGTTGAGAAACCGTTCGTATCCTCGACACCGGTGAAAGGAGAACCAGAACCGAGTTACCAAGTTTTGTCGTGTGCGGTGGAGTCACCACTCGGAAGAAGAGGCAACTTGGGAAAGAGAAGATGAGTGAAAGCCGTTCACCCGCATCTCTTCGCAGCACCTCCGAATCTCGGGTCGAGATTCCGTTTAAGGAGGGTAGGTTTGTCACGCTCCGCTTTTCTCTCTAAGTTAAAAATTACCGGTGAAAAAAATCGTAAAGAAGAAATTGCTTGGAAAAACTAAAGAAAAACCAAAATCCTAAATTAAAAATCCATTTAATAATTGGAAATGGCTTGGTGGAATTTTTCTTAAATTCCTCGTGTCAAAATACGCTAACAGGATTTTTATCGAATTTTGAGCATCGGAAGCAATTTTAAAAATTAAATTAGGCTAACTGGAATTAATTTCCTTAAGAAAAAGGGGTTTTTCTTTTTCCTCCCTTTTTCCTGTTTTTCCCCTCCGTGGGCCTCCGGCCCACTTCTCTCCCTCTTTTTCCCTCCTCCCCGGCCCAGCGACCGGCCCAAGTCTCCTTTCTCCTCTTCTCTTTTTTTTTTTTATTTGGGCCGGCCCAGACTATTCCTTTTCGCATGCGCTAAGTCCACTTGTCCTCCTTCCGGTCGGGGACGATGACAAGCGGGGCCCGCTTGTCATCCCCAAGCTTGAGTCTCCCAAACCGCAACTGCGCATGTCGTGCAAGCCGGCGCATCCCGGCCACGTTCCCGCGCATCTCGGCCACGTTCCAACTCGTTAACCGCGTCATTATGTGTTCCCAATTTTTCTTCACCGTTTCCCCACTTTCCCCATTCCTCCATTCATCATGTGCGTCGGAACGGCCGAGTTAAACTCCATCACTCGCAGCCGCCATTAGTGCCGAGCTCCGACGGTTTTCGTCCGTTCGCTTCTCCCGGCCATGCCCGAGCTCCCTTGGCCTATAAGTTTCCCCGCACTCCGGAACACGTCCCACACTCGCACTCGTTCGTGTTCGCTCACTCCCGTGCTCCCACATCGTGCGTCGTCCTTTTTCGTTGCCGTGCTCACGGTTTCCGCCGTTCCCATCGAATCGCCACTCCTTTCGCCGAACCACCACCACCTCCACCTTCGCAATCACCGGAACACACTCCCGTTGTTTTTTCCCAATTTTCGATCGACGAATCGCACCGTAGCCGTCTTCCTCTCCGTGTTCGGTCGACGGTGAGAAGTGCCATTTCTATTCCTCTCTTTTCTCCCCTTGCCGAGCCGGCCTCGCCTCCACCGCTCGTGCGCCCGCCCGCGCGTCGCCGCCGCGCCGCCGCCGCCGCCGAGCCCGGCCAAACCGGGTGCTCTCCGTGTGACCGATCCATACCGCCACTCCGGTGCCGCCACGTGGCGCGCCCAAGCCGGTGGACTCGGTCCACCGTGCACCCGTGGTTTCTCTCTCTTGCGTCACTGTTCGTGGGTCCCGCAGTGATGTCGCCCTAAAGACGCTTGCGTCATAAATCGTTTTCTTTTTCTTAACTATTAAAAAGGCTGAAACTTATAAAATTCGTAGAAAATTCATCCGAACTCCGTTTGGGTCCGTTCAAGTTGCAGCGGATTCGTAAAAATGTCAAGAATATATTAAAAATAGTTTAATTGTCTGTTTTCGCTGTCTAATAGCCTGTTTTTGCTGTGCTTTGTTTGTTAGTAGAATCGGTTTCGAGGACGCTCAGGTTTATTTTGAGGTTGTCGGTGAGGTTCCGTTGGATCAAGATCAAGGCAAGTCATTTTCCTTTGAGCGTATTGTACCTAATTTGCAAATTCCTAATGTTTTATCTGTTGCATTACTTTATTTTATAATGCAATTGGGATGGGACCTATAGTTTTAAGCCTAGGTTGTTTACCCTGTTTGTTTGATCACCTGGGAATTAATTTGACTAGAATTAGGGCTAGGACATGCTTAATATGCTTAGTACAACTAGATCATAAAAGGGAAAATTAATCTATTAGAATTATTTCACATAAAATGTTGGTCTCCGACCAGGATGTACCGTTGGTACTGTTAATCGGTAAATTAAAACTTGACTATTATGGTGGGCTATGGGTGCCCGGTTTTGCAAGTCGCACCCATGGCGCGTTAAGGACCGGTTCACGGAAACCTTGGAAGAATTATTAGTGCGTACCACAAGCCGCATGGGCAACGGTGGGCTTGTAGTGTAGCTTTTCGGCCGACGCATCCGGGCGAGGTGAGCGTGATGGAGTGCGGATGGACCGGAAAGGTCTATGCGGCTACCGATTCACCTAGGCACGAGAGGGTTGCTTACCACTGGATTCGGGGTAGGGCGAAACCTGAGGTGTGATGCCGCTTGGTCAGGGAGGGTTATGCGAATGGTCCTGTCACAGACCCCTTTTCGATATGCCATGGTGGTATGTCGACGCACGAACACATGTTGTAGGGATGTGTCTTGTGAGTACAGACGTACACCCTCGATCGAGTGAAAAACTATTCGAATAGCCGTGCCCGGTTATGGGCGATCATCCGATTCACCGTGATTAGTCTCACTAAAATAATAACTTGATTAAGTGGAAATGAGGTAGAATAGTTAGAAGGATTGGGCCTGACTCAACGTGGTGTAGCGTTGGCAAGTCTGGGTTCTTTCCAAATTTGGCTATGGTTTTCTACTTCTTACTCTAGGAGCCAAATTTGTGTATTAACACATGCTCCCTGCCTTTATGGTGAACTTGTGATCCGAAAAGCACTAAGCACGGGGTTATTTAAGGACAATATTGACTAATACCGGCCATACATGCCTCTAAGATTTATGTGTTTAATGAAGATACAAGAATACTATGAGAGGCCCCCTCTTGTTCAAATTGTGTTTTGCTTTGCTTAGGCCTCCACTCTTGCCTCACCACTTTCTTACGTTGATTCCTTTGTGACTGATTTTTTTCTCTCAACCGGCTATGAGATGAGCACGGTTGATTATTCAAAACCAGTCGTTGTGACAATGCCCATAATGGATAATAATATGATATATATATATATATATATGTAGGCATCATCCACATACCATTGAAGTTCCATGATGCATACCAAGGGTAATACCATGAATAAGAAGAAGCAGGTTGCGGATGGTACATCCTCGCTCGCCTCCTACCTCGCTTGGTAGGTAAACTCGATCTCCTTAATCATTTGTCATCTTTTGGAATCTCTGGCTTGTCATCTTGCCCCCCAAGCATTGATGCCTTCAAAGTGATCTTCTCTTTGTCATCGGGAATCTTCTCCTCTTGCAATTCAATGGTGTATACAGGAAAAGACAGCTCATCCACTTGCATCTTTGTAAAAGTCAATCGTCCTTTTCAACGGCCGATTGAATTTTTCTATGGAATAAATTGCAATCATTTGTGGTATGAGAATAGGAGTTGTGCCACTTACAATATGCTCACCGCTTCAATTCCTCAAGTATCAGTATGGCATGGCCTTGTGACCATTTAATTTGCCTCTTTTATAATAAGTAGTCAAAAATCCTATCGCATTTGGCCACATCAAACGTGAACTTTACTTTCTCTTGTCGATTCTTGCGATCAACTGGCTTAAGAGCTGAGCAAATGAATGGTTTAGACTTGGAGTTCCAAGCCCATTCGTATGTGTATACATCAACTATCTTATTGTCCAAAAATTCTTGTTGATCAACTATATTAACATGGGGACAATCAGACCTTTCTATGAGATTTTGGCTTCTCTAACTCAGATTTCTTGAGCAAAAGCAACAAAAGGTGTTAAAGCTTGCTCTGGAACATAGCCGCTAGCCGTAGGATAAGTAGGAACACTTGAAACAGGAGCCAATCCTACAAAAGACGATGGGAGCGGTCTGACTGGTGGTGTCCCCCCTCCTTTGGACCAGCCGATACCTCCGGTCGGACCAGCGGTATTACACTGGTCTGACCGGCCGATGCATCCAGTCTGACCAACGTATGATGTCGCAGGGGTGAATCTAGGATCTATTGTACCGAGGGAATTGTAGGTATTATTCATTGGCCAATTCTGATGTATAGGAAATTTTGGTACATGGAAATTTGATGGAATACCATACATATGTTCGTTATTATATGAAGTAGACGCACCACCTAGAAACTGGCTATTTAGCCAATTCTCTAACTCGCTCATGCGAGCATCTAAGGTTTTTTCCAAGGTAGTACCAAAGGTTTTCTCAATGGTAGTACTAAAAGAAGTAACCGATTATTTAAACTAGCAATAACAGCACCATCTACTATTTGAATAACTTTAGAATCATGAACAGGGGCATTGCTAGAATCAATTGTTACCTTGGATTTGTTGTCGACTGGTAACGTGAATTCCTCTTGTTTGATGACGCCATGCCTCATCTTCCTATAGCATGAAGCCATCTTCTACCGTGGTCTTCAAGTTGAGCTTCGAACGCCTGGTGATCGGCTTCCGGCAACTCTCATAATCCGCGACCATGATGTTGTCCTGATCAAGATCAGTGTGAGATCCCATGGTGGAGAACTACAGTTTCAGCTATAGTAATCGAAATCGTCCCCAACGGAGTCGCCAAAAAGATGGTTGGTGTAGAATCACGCCGTCACACCTTGAGCATGTTATGTGCAACCCGTGACGGCGCACCCGGAGATATGCCACCATAGGGAGTGGGTAGATGTCTTCGGACGAACACCCGAGAGGGACCCCGTCAGGGTGAACGTGCGTCGGTTTGTCCTAGGCTCGGTAGGCCAGATAGCATGTCTTCTAACACCATAGAGACGAGAGACGACAAGTAATTGGGGGATTTGAGGAAAATAGACTTGGAATAGGTAGCAAGAAAAGTGAGATGTAGAATATGGAGGGTTTGAATACTAAATTGATTTTGACGATGGATTGGTTGTTGTTTCAATCGGCCTTAGCCCCATTATATTTATAGGAGGGGTAGACTTACTTCCCAAGGTCTTTTTCATGTCCAATTAGGTGTAGAAACTAATTAGGACTCTAAAATCTTAGGCCTTAGCAAGGAAACCCGAGAATCGACAAATCGGATTCACAGTCGGACTCTGCCGGTCTGACCGGCCACATGTCGCCGGTCAAACTGGCCTTGCGTGGCAAGTCTGGGTTCTTTCTAAATTTGGCTATGGTTTCCTACTTCTTACTCGAGGAGCCAAATTTGGGTATTACCAGTTGTCTTCATAGTCCTGTCTTCTTTCATGTGTGGAAGGATGGTGTGAGGAACGGAAGATTATTTAGAGAACACTAAAGAGAAGAGATTTAGATAATGGATGATCGAGATTGCAAGATAACGGTTCAAGAAAACTTAATGAAGATCGGGCGGCTGAGAGAACCCTAGATGGGCAGCAGCACCCCTTTTGTCGTTTTGTAGGCGTCAACACTTTGTCACGATACAAAACGTTGCTATGTATAAACTGGATGCTCGTAGATTTCTGTATCAAACAATTAAACCCTAATTTACTTTCCCTTGTCTTGCGGCGTCCAGATCTAATATCTTGTACTGTTCTAAGTTCATTTCAATGCAATTTCATCAATTTCATTCCTATTAAATAGCTACCTAGCCTCGATTCTTTGAATTTTTCTTGTTTTTGGTCTGAACTTTGTTCGAGCCTAACAAATGGTGATGTTTTGTATAGGGCTAAAAAAAACTCGAGGCTCGCAAGCTGCTCGAGCTCGGCTCGCCTCAGACTCGATTCGAGATTGGCTCGAGCTCTTAACGAGCCAAGCCTGAGCATAATCCTAAGCTTGCAAGCTTTGTCAAGCCAAGCTTGAGCTCACGAGCCTACTGCATGTATAATTTTTATCTTTTATATGATAAGTTAGTAGCTTAAGGATAAATTAGTATATATTCATGTGAAAATTGGTATATGTTGGTATTATATAAGAATATTAAGTTCTCCTAACCTTTTTCTTTAATATTATTAATATAAAATTATTGTTTTCCATAAAATATTATCATCAAAATATACATTATCGTATACTCAGTTGAGCTCCCAAGCCTAACCGAGCTCATGCTGAGCTAGCTTGAAAGGTTGAAGGCGGATTAGCCTTGGCTCGACCTTGTGTCGAGCTCAAGCATAGGCAAGCAGGCTCGCTCAAGCTTGGCTCGTTGACAACCCTAGTTCTATAAAATAATCATTTGGCGATGTAACGGGATTTATTTCCTTAAACTTTGTCTTTAACCATATAATGAGTCTTAAAAAGATCTTATTCGGATGTCGATCCCTCTCCTAACTCCTATGGAATGATGAGTATAGATTGATGAAAACAATTCAACATGATTGGTTAGCATTGAGGTGTAAAAATGGATGGATAATCAATTTCTAGTTCATTAAATCATTTGCTTTGCACTTTGCTTGCAATGTGTAAATCCACTCAATGTTATGGTATGTTTCTATTAATTGCTATACTCGACGTTGCAACATGGGATATTTAGAGCAAGAAGTATTAACTGCAAATATTAAGTAGATTTGCATAAAACAACATATAGTGGAGATGTCATATTGCATTCTGGAAAACATTAAGCAAAACTTGATTAATTCAGAATAAAATTAATTCAAGAAGAAACCAACCATCATTGCTCTCCACTTTAAATCTCACTCTTCTCTTTACACTGTGAAAAATAGTCATGAGCTCTTATAACACAATTCTTTGTTACAAAACCAGCCTGATTAGCACATCGAGAACCAAACACGGAAGAAACACCATGAGAGATCTAAACATGATGATGACACCGAGACACGATATTTGTTAACGAGGTTCAGCCAAAGCATACATCCCCAGGACACTGATTACGGGTGCTCCTCCTCGATCCAGTATATTACAGTGTATCCGGGTATCCACGACCCTCCACTGACCAGTCGTACCCACACCTATGCTATTGTCCTTTTGCGATTATAACGGTGTATCTCTCTATTTAAGAGAGAGCTTAGGACAGAGTCTGACTCTAACTTTATCTGACGCCTATTACAATTTCAAGTCCTAAAATTTTGTACACATATTCGACACAACCTCTAACATTCTTAGTATTCTTGGTACTAATGTTTGGAACATATGATACATCCTAATTGGTGAATTATAAACTGTTAGTACATATGTAATACTCCTCCATTCTCAAATCGATGCACTAAACAAATAATGAAATGAAGGGAGTACATATATAGACTATACCTGTAAAAATTTCCCTATGATATCATAAAATCATCACCATTAGCATTAACTTTTAGGGAAAATTCACTCTATAAAATGGTAAATTTTGGTTTCTTTATTTACACTCTATCCATAAAATCGTTAAAAGAAAACGAAGGGGGTACATATATATATATATATATAATAGACGTTAATTCATACTACTCTTCTTAGTTACAAATCTAGTTTATTCGATCTAATTCACTATAAATTAAACCGAGCTGATCACCAGCTCAATCATGCGTGTGTCGCGGTTGGGACGAGTCGTCATTCGTCAATAAACCCATTCCAGCGGGAGCGCAATCCCCGGAGCACAAGCGAGGAGCAGCGTTCGCGCGCGCCGCCCTGCGCGACGGCGGATCCGGTCTCCTGCGGCGGCGACCACCGCGTGCGTGTCGAGATCGTGGAGTTGACGCTTGCTCATCCTCGCAGTCGCGGCCTCGTGCTCGTACCCGCTCCGACCCTGCTGCCTGCTTGGCCTGCACTGCTGCTTGCTATGGCGCGGCGGAGGTGGCTTTACTCCGGCTGCATTGACGTCGCCGCCAGTCGGCCTGCATGGCTGCATGATGCCGTGCCATTGTACGCCACGGTGCGCGGCAAGAAAACCCCGGTGCCTCCACCACCTCTCCGCCTCGTTGGTGGTGGCAGGATGGCGGCGTGGGCTTGTGGTGGCGGCCTCTGCCTTGCCGGAGCAAATCTCGGCAGAGGAACGGCCATGTCTAGCATCCTGCCGCTGTTGTTGCTCAAGAACGGCAACAGACACGCTTCCGCCGGTGGGGCGTGGTGGCGTGGGAGGGGGGAGTTGGCCGTGACCACCGGGCTAGATGGACGAACAGCGTGATGATGAGTTCTTTCCACGGTGCTGCCGCCGAGGACACCGGCGAGACGAGTGGCTATGTCCTCAACGACGGCGAGGTGGCGGCGCTCGGCGGTGTCAACGATGACGCCAATGTCACCGAGGATCTCCGACGGTAGCCAACGGTGCACGTCGACGTCCAGCTCGCGCACGTACGCATTGCAGTAGTAGTCAGTCATTGACGGCCGGCAGCTAGTGATCAATCGAGTCGAGCAAGACGGTCAAATCGAACCCCGGGAGATGGAGATTGAGCTGGTCCTTCTTGGTGATCGTATTCGTAACTCGTAAGTAGGAGAACGCGTGAGGAGGAGAGAGGCTTTGAGCCTTTGACCGCGTCTGGAAATGGAGAGGTAAGAGTTTATATAGAGCTAGAGGTGAGGTGAGGTCGTGAGGATATGAGATAGACAAAAGGAGGGGAGATTAATACACTTTTCTTTAATTAGTTTTATCGAAATGAACATGAGTTTTAGGCTTCTAATGCATTTTCAATGCCTCTTTCTTTATTGTGTTTTTTGCATTTTGTCTGAAAGAAACGTGGGTTATATGGAGGAAAGGAATTGAAATCACTATATTTAGAATTTGGGAAAATTCGGTTCATCCACAGGTGAGATGTTAAGTTTGAAAACTACCAAAAAATTATCCACTTCGCTTAGTGCCAAAGGTGCTGACCTTTTTTTCTGAACCGGTGCCAAAGGTGCAACGGGCCAATAAACGAGAATAGGCTGCACAGGCCCATGGGCCTAGGATGGGCTTGAGGTGTAGATCTATCTAATCGGATTTTTTTTAAGAAATAAGTCTACCACACGTCTCTCGTCTTTTCATCAAGTTTTAAGGCGATTCTCCTGATTTTTAACCGAATCATTTTAAAGATGTAAAAATTACATGATTTAACGATGTGGTGCTACAATAAACATTTGTTAATTATGGATTAATTAGACTTAATAGATGAGCATGATATTTTTCGATTCTGTAATTATTTTTATAACTAATTTGACACGTTCGATTCCGCAATTATTTTTATAACTAATTTCTGCAATTATTTTTATAACTAATTTGACACGTACTTAGTCCCCTCCAAACACCACCCTAAACTTAGTGAAGCGGACTTATTCTATTTTTTAACCATCCGTTTAGATTTCGGATAGGCGGTGGTTCGCACTGGGCGGGACACGATGGAAGGGGCGGACAACTTCAGTAGAGAAATACCTCATCGATCACAGTTTGAAACACTAGTTGAATTGTCAACCCAGTATAAGCAGTGAAAAAAACAATATTTAGAATTTGACGAATAGATCTGGTTTGGTTCTGATCCCTCATCAATTTGGTCAGAAGTGCTACAAATAATCAAATCTCTTCTCGACTCACAGTCACAGTATAGATGGATATGAATTGGGTACTATTTTGCAGTAACGTGATACCAATTGCCAAACCAAAATTTTTCACAACACAAATTTATGTTGACCATTAAATATTCCAATTATAGCAATTTAGCATAGGGATTAGCATAGACGTTCATAAATGGTCGAAAATGTTTCCAATTTGGAAACACAGCAGCTGTTTCCTGCTATGTTCTCTTTCAGCTATCAATACAAAACTTATGGTTAATACAGTAACCTACTCTCTTTACACGGCAAAATTATTTCTATATGTGATGCGATATCGTTCATGATTATTTACATGATGGCCACAGCCAGCATCACAGATATCAGCGGTCAGGACTCCACAATTCTTAACATCCGCGGCAACAGCAACAGCTAGAGGATTCTCCAATGTCACGTTTAACAGCAACCGATTACCGATATCACCCCTGCACTGATGCCTTCTAACACAATCGAATATACAAGTCACCCAGTTCCCGGGCTTGCTTCCTAAAATGATGTGCATATAAACACTTATTGAACTGTGTGACACCTCTTCAGGCAGAGATCAAGAGATTATTCCTCTGGACAATGAACCATGCAATTTCTCGTGCCCATGTCATAAATCGGGCAGGATAAATTACACCAGC
Organism: Oryza australiensis; assembly: GCA_019925245.2. Classification (NCBI taxonomy): domain Eukaryota; kingdom Viridiplantae; phylum Streptophyta; class Magnoliopsida; order Poales; family Poaceae; genus Oryza; species Oryza australiensis. Next base: position 364,602 of record JAIFGZ020000119.1, read on the forward strand.
CTTGCCATTTCGCACCCTGTGTCTGTCATCCGGTCAGTTGGTCAGTTAGGCTTAAGGGGTCCGATCTTGCGCCTCTTCTGTATCATTGTTGTCGGGAGAAATGTTATTCTCAGCTGCATCTGCCGGATTGTCACCGTCAGTAGTTCGTTCCGGTTCCTTGTCCTCGTTGTTCACGTTCTTCATCAGTCTCTTTGATCTTTTAGGCCTAGGAGCAACAATATTATCTTCGTCCTCCGCTTCCCCACCTTCAGCCTCTGCATTCTTGTCCACACTGCCATTATCTTGGGACTTTGGAAGCTTCTTTTGGGAGCTTTTCTTCTGCAAAAAGTTCGGCAGTAAGAAATGAGTAAAAGCTTACACATCAAAGACTAGACAAAACAGGATAAGTCAGTAGCCATAGAAAAACATAAGTAGATTTCCTTTTTGGCTCACATTTCCAATTTTCCGATATCCAATGCTTAAAAATTTACCAACCAGAGCTGTTAAGCAGGTATGGTTTATCAAAGACAGCCAGGTCTCAAGGTGATAAGGTCTTACAGAATCAAAGATGACAATTTCGTAACAAAATGTATTACAAGTCTAATTTCTCTATTTTATTCTCTTGCCTTTCTTATTTAAACCTAGCATTACAACTCTTCCTCTAAATACAGATGTTATAGAGATGAGTTATAATTCAAGTCAAACTCGAGTTAACCAATATAGCCTAAAACCGAACTCGTATATGCTATTGTATATGGTATAGAGGTCCGTCGAGTGAGTTTAACATGGACAATGTATCAAATCCAAGCAGTAAAAATAGTTCCACAAAATTGAACTTCTATGCTCTACTTAGCATAAAACTGGAAAATCAAGATTGTGTACTGTGTATTTAAATTAATGTCTCAGTGACTTTGTGTGCATTTGTGATAGCAAACCATCGTTCAGGAAACTGCAAGTTCTGAGTATTTTCCACTTCCGAAATAGCTAATTCATTGCTTAAGAGGCATTTCTTGTGTTCACCTTTTTGCTTGATGTGTTATCATGTTCTGCAGCCCCTGCAGTTTGATCATCCAAGTCTTCAAGCATCAAATCTCCTTCTTTATCGACCTTGATGCCCTTTGTGCGCCTCTTTTTTAGTCGGTCCTTTGCCTAAAAGGGTAAATAGAAATTAAAATTATTATCACCCAACCCTTTTTCATTGAAATTAAATAAAACATGTCGGCATTCCATGTCATACTCAATATTTCATTATAAAGAAAACTCAACGGACATTCTATTAAAACAAAACGATTCGAACCTCCTCATCTTTTGCCAGTTTACTGCAGCAATTTTAATTCAAGGTTTGTTGTTCTACAGCATGTAACACCTAACAACATGTAATAAGATAACGTATGTGTAACAATTGTTACAGGACAGTACTACCAATACCGACAAGAAAAAAAGTGCTGGATGCCGAGACTCTGCCTGCCCATAAACCAATGAAAGGCCTGGTTTTTGTAGACTCGCACGTACCAGTTTCCAAATGCTTTCGTGCTAATAGGTTCTCTAATGCAAACCATAAAATGAACTCGGCAAAATCTCAAAAAAGGCGAGGAGAAATAGGTTTCGTACGTTTATGTGTTTTCTCAAGTTTTTCGATAAATATACTACATAAACTCCTTGATAATTGGCAGAACCAGCAATCAAACAATCATGAATCAAGTCTTAACTCAATAAAAGTTGTAAGGTTTTTGCACTGAATCTAACAAGGAAAAGGGTGGGCCCCATGGTTGGTTTATTGTCCCCTATGGTTGGTTTATTGTCCCAATGGGGATAGATTTTCCCAAGCATCTTGAGAACATGAATAACAAGGTGATTTGGAACTATTCAAAGAGTTTGAATAGAATATGCCAAACAGCTGTTTACTAAATGGGAAAAATAATTAACTTAAGGCATGCCACTGATTGGTAGGCAAAAACAGATTACTTCGATTATAAATCTAGTCCTTACATCTCAAATCTAGGTCATCCTGATATGAATGCTGTCGTCATTTCAAGTATATGGATGGACTAAATGGAAACAATGTGATGTGCCAAACAAAAATGGAATTAGTATAAAAAATACCTGCATTGATATTTCTTTTAATTTGTGCGATATCTGTGCGTCATCAATAAGTAATGAAACAACATCCTCTTGTCTCATCAGATGATCATCCTGGACATGCTTTCCTTTCATGACCAACTCTTGTACTGCATTTTTCTGCTTTGCCCTTTGCAATATCTTCTCCTCTATTGTATCTTTGCATATAAGTCTATACACAGTTACCTACAATAGCAATTTTGAAAGAAAATACAAGGAAATGAGCTACCATATTTCATTCCAAATTTCAAATGATGTGTTATAATTTATAAATATAGATAATGATCAAGGTGCTAGAAAGAGTTGAGAGCTATTGTGACCCCAACATTTGTCTAAATACCAGTGCTATTTAATACGCCCTCCGTTTCCAAATGTTTGACATTGGTTAGTTCAATTTTGAGCTAACCAACATCAAATAAAAAAGATGGAAGGGATATCACCAAAATGAGTTGTCATGAAAGGCAGAAAAATGTTCCAAAAGAAATATGTAGGGAGGAGCACACTATAAACCATAGTACTATGATTAGATATAAAGTATTTATAACTGAAGTTTCAGTTACCTCCTTTGTCTGACCAAGTCTGTGTGTTCTATCCATTGCTTGCTGGTCTTGCGTTGGGTTCCAATCAATTTCATAAAATATAACTGTATCAGCAGCAGTCAAATTAATACCCAGGCCCCCAGCTCTTGTGCTTAGCAAGAAAACAAATATATCGTTCCTGCAGAGAAGAAAATTCAGGCAAGTCATGTTTGAATAGCATAGCGTTCAATCGTCTTACTGTACATTCTCCTTTATCCACTAATGTATCTACCTGTTCTGGAAATCCCGGACCATGTCACGTCGATCAGAAATTGCCGATGACCCATCAAGTCTGAAATACTTGAATTTTCTGAAGTTCATGTAGTCCTGGAACAAAAGCAACGCATAATTGTGTAGTAGTTAGAAAGGGGTTCAACTTTAGTGAGCAAAACTACAAGAAAAATCATCCAATATCTACTTTTTGGTTGATGCAATTCACAGTACCAGCAAAAGAAATGGAAACTATAAGCTGCTGAAAGATGATATGCTAAGTGAAGACTCACATATTGAAGTCATAACACTACCCAAATGCTACAAGAATGTTCTTATATTGTATTGAAGTCATAAAACTACCCAAATGCTACAAGAATATTCTTATATTGTAAGGCCAACATACACAGTAGTATAGGATATCTGCAGTGTCTAATGGTAAATGTTACAAAACATGCTACAGTTAAAAGCACAAAGTACTTTGTATTGAGATCTGATATTTGACCAAAGATTGTAGACTTGCAGAATGCCAAAAAAAAAAGTTGTATGCAACAAAACAACTTATCTCCAGGCACTTAGAGAATCTCTATATCACTTATGAGTAAAAGGCACAAGCAAAAGTCACTTGTTTTAGTTTTTTTTAAAAAAAAACTCAATTACCTTTTGGTGGTATTATACTTTTAAGTGTAAAGTGGGCATGCATAAAGTGACCAGTACTACCTCAAGGATATCTAACATTTTAGTCATCTGAGCAAATAAGAGCACACGGTGATTCTCAGCTCGGAGGCGCCGCAGCAGTATATCTAAGGTTTGGAGCTTCCCAGAATCCTGTCATTGAGCATTTCATGTTAGTAAAAAGAACTCACTAGTACAGCTAAAAAAAGTATATTAATGAAAACAGAAACAATTTGTCCTTTATTAAGGTGTTTGAACCAACTTATTATGATAAAGTTCTATTCTCCACAAATCATTGAGCTCTTCAAAGCAATTGAGCAGTTCATGGAAAAAAAATACAACAATGAAACAAGACAGAATTGTGCAGATGAAATCTAAATAGGCAATAGCCTAGCATCATGGGCAGAGGAAATTAGAGAACACTTACTGTAAGCATTTTAGCTGGATCAAAATTACTCATAGGTGGAGATGACCCAAATATCCTATACGGCAGTTGTAGCATCGGCTCAGGGAATGGAAAATCAGTATGTAATTCTTCTATCAGAGGATGAGGGCTGGTTGGTTCTCTAGGGCCATTGAACTCAGAAGTTCGAGCAAATCCCAGAAACAGTTTCTTGGCCCATGGATCATGCATCTCATCAGTTAACTTGTAGGCAAAATTTCGATCTGCGCACCAGACATTTATCTGAAAGGAAGGAAAAGGGTAATGAGAGTCATTCAATACTAGCACCACCTGTACATTGATAGCTTGTGTAGATAAAATAAATACATTTCCTACACTATATGGCAGTTCTGGATACTTTTAATACTAGAGTTGCCTAAGAATACTGCAAGACAACTCCATACATAGTCTGATGCAACATACATATAATAGAACTGACAAAACAAGTCATTACATAAAATAAAGGAACTTACTGGTGGTGCTCTAGCAGGTGGAATAAAAGCATATGTTGAACGAAGAAGTCTTATGTTTGACACAAGCCTTTCATGGTGAGAAAGCACTAGCGCTTCATATGGGCTATCACTCGGGCCTGTCTCAATCTTTGTTCTTAGGAAACTGGACTCTGCTTTTGTAGGTGAAAGCAACAAGCGAACAACAGCACGAACTTTCGTTACAGCATTATGAGTGGACTCGAGATCAGTACTTTCTGAATCAAGGAATGCATCCACAAGTTCATCGGTGTACTTCTTGTTCCATCGCACTGCTGAGAATGCTAGTCTGTTGAATAATGAGCAAGTGGCCAGGAAAGAAGCTTCAACTGGGGACAGATTTATTAAACGTGTAAAACCAAATGCACCAGATGACAGAACAGTATTATTTGGTGAAATAGCTTCTGGAAAAGCTGATTGATGGATGTAGCTTGGGGAAAATATATTAAACATCCTGTTGAAAGATCCATATGTAAATCCACAACCGCGCACAGGCAATTCCATGTTCGAGACAATTCCTTTGTAGACTAACTTCGGAATCTGAAAAGGTTCAGAAAGAAACCTATCAGTTTAGTTAGCTATTAAGGAGAATACAACAAAGTAACTGTAAGCACGCCAATTAGAAACAGAAAAATCTGAATATATGTTTAATTATACCTCAAAAATTATTGGATTCCTCTTGCCTGCATAATGCACATCTTGCAATTCCCCAAATGCAGGAGAAAGAAGTGAGTTTGGGATGTCAGCAAAGTAAAAGTAAGAGCTCCCTTCATTGCGCTCAAACAGCTCTGGATGATTGCAGACCTAAATGTGATGTGATACATAACACATTAGGAGGAAATCCAATGAGAAACAACAGAGTAAACATTAGCCGAAATTGCTAATGGGACCTTGATGATGATTAAGTCAAGTAAATTGATCACATGCAAGAAGGTGTTGTGCTAATGTTACCTTCCGGAGCTGCATCACAATATTCATCAGGCTAAGTAATTTCTTATCATTTAGATTGCCACGACTTCCATCAAGCAACTCGTTAAGAGATATCTTATTCTTTATGGCTTGATAGAAGACTTGCTGGCGAGAACTCAATCTGCAGGGCACAATTTCTTCTTTCTTTTTGGTCATTTCTGCAATGACATCAATCTTAACTCGACGGAGCATGAAGGGCTTTAAAATAGCATGCTGTGGAGACAAAGAACATGTTATAACCTTAAAAATATACCAAGCTATACAGAACTTTGTCCAAGACAGGAGAAATTGAGCATCTATCATTTAGTCATGTATTTGAGAATTCAAACCCCCATTATAATTTCACATCAGTCTAAAACAAAACTCTCCAAATGATTAACTAAACCATATCATGCATAAGAGTTCCGTTCAGTGTAGGGCTGTATCTTACCAGTCGACTAAGCTGATGTTCATTCAGAGCACCTCCATGTTCGGCATGACCCTCAATTCTGGCAGGCCAAAGAAATATAAGCAATAAAGATAATGACTAAAACAAAGAATGTACAATTTTGTAAAGTAGGTAAGTACCCTTTTGAGAACCACTCATTAAACTGTTCATGGCTGTCAAACAAAGTAGGCATGATGAAATGAAGAAGCGCCCATAACTCAGCCATGTTGTTCTGTATAGGTGTTCCAGTGAGAAGCAAGCGATTTCGACAGTTAAAACTCAGTAATGTCTTCCATCGCTGGCTGCAGCAGAGGGAGGAAAAGATAAACTATAACAATTCCCAGTTAAGGGTCTCAATGAAGGAAAATAATCAGAATAAACAAATGAAGACAGGCATGAGCCATAAATTTTGGATTTCAACAAAATGAAAGTACTTGCAAGATGAATGACAGGTTACCTGCTTGAACTTTTAATAGCCTGGGCCTCATCCAAAACCATGTATTGCCACTTAACACGTCTCAAAAGCTTCTCTTCATTCACAAGTATCTGATAATTTGTAATGAGAATGTGGAAACTAGCATCTCTGTGGAGAAAGGGCAAAAGTCACATGTTTAGTTTTATGAGCCTACTAATGGAAGGAACCCAAATGAAGATATACTTCTTGCCTTCGGTAAAGGCGTTTGGGGTTGATGTTTTTCCGAAGAACCATCCTTTCAGGGCCCCAATAGGGAAGTATCTTTAGATCAGGGCAAAACCTGATTACCTCTTCAGCCCAATTATTCACAACAGATGCAGGAGCCACAACTAGAAAGGGACCCCATATGTTTTTGTCCTGCATGGTATACACATGTCTATATGAAATGCCTGACACGTGTTAACATTTGAACTATAATTACACATTGTGTGATGCTTCTAAAGGATGAAATAGAATATGATGATAAATCATGAATCAACCAGGATTAAGCACAAAGGCCAAACGAGATTGCTTCATTGGGTATTAATCCAATAGTAGAAAGAGAACATGGTTTTAAGAAAAGGCAAATTCACCAACCTCAGCCAAATGTGCTAAGAATGCCATAGCCTGGACGGTTTTGCCAAGACCCATCTCATCAGCAAGAATACCATTTAATCCCTGCAAGAAACAGAAAATATTGAAGTGAACCAGCAGAAAAGTCACAGCAAATGATCAGATGCATTAACCTTTTATTAGTGTACCTGCTCATAGCAATTAACCAGCCACTGTAAACCTTTTAACTGATATTCTTTTAGTGCACCTTTAAACAATTCTGGTGTCTGCACAGACGATTTCTCAGGCATTGTTGAGCTGAAAATAAGACAACCCCAAAGCAACTAGTTTTAGAAAACTCCTTCATTCTTTCTAACATGCTCAATTGTGAGCAAGGACAACCAAAACAGTCGAGTGGAACTTACGGGTGTAATAGATCAATCTTGTTAGGCTCCATACTAGCCAAATCATCAGTTGGAATACCAGAGTCAGATGATTGACGAAGCCTCCCAGTTTCACTATCAAATGCATTTGTCATCCTTTTCTGTTGGGAGACAGCATGTTGCGCAGCTCTCAAGGCCTCTCTCTTTAATTCAGCTTCCTCAGGATCTTCCTCGTCCTCCTCAGGGACAGATGCCTCATCTGATGGTGCTGATTCACCAGCCTTATTCTGCATAAAGTGACTATAAAGCTCAGTTTGGGATAGGAGAAAGTTGAGCCTCTGTTGCTGTCTTTTTGCTTCACGTAGCTCCTCTTCACGCTTCAAAGCTTCAGCTGCCTCCTTTTCTTCTCTTTTCCTCAATTCATACTATGAAACAGACCAAAAAAAGATATAACTCCCATCATAAGATCGCATAAGAAAAATCAGCAAAAAAGGAAAAAAAACATGCGCTGTGCAAAACAATACGGACTTGGTGCTAATTTTTCAGTTTAACCATGTATATAGAAATTAAAGTGGCTTGGAACAACTGAATACATAGCCATATACAATTCCTAATTTTAAGTATTTAAATAGTATTCAGCCCCATATAATGTTCTTTAAAAAAAGAAAATAAACGGCAATAATTCCAAATTTAGTTTCAGTGGAACTAAAAAACAATAAGCTTAAGAGATTAAAAAAACCTGCTCCTTGTCTACTCGCTTCCAAAATATCAACATATCCCTAGCCAGCCTCCGTGTACGTATGGTGGCACTTCTCATCAGTTTCAGTGACCTGCTTACTTTGAACTTTACCTGGACATTTTAAACACAAAACTCAGTAAAGCTGCAGCATTCCTATTAATTCAGCAAGATCAAAAACTAGAGTGAACCAAACTACAAAATAGCAAACAAGATAGAGAAGCACAATACCTCCCGTTGGCAATTCTCAGAAAAGCGCTTAGCATCTACTTGCCGTTTCTTCAGCAAAGCCATGAAATTCCTGTGGTGCCTAGGAATGCCTTTAACAGCAATAGCATGCCAAAGTTTAATAGTCTTTTCTGACTGTTCTCTTGCAATTTCAGAAGGATCCTTTCTTATTATTTGCTTCTTTGGCAAACTACGCTCGATAATCTGCATTTATAGGATAACTGCTAAGTATACAGAAAACAAAAGCATGCGATCAATATTTGAACAGGTCCAACCAACCTCATATGTATCTCCTTTTTCCAAGACTTTAACGTAATGAACATGCAAACTGCCAGATTCCGAAATAATAAACCTCCGTATCCTCCCAGCTGCTCCTTCTGGAATTGCAAAGGGGTCCTCAGTTACTTGAAGAGCAAATTTCTGCACCTTTACCCTTTCCTGGAGTGATTCATATTGTGGCTGAGGTTCAGCTAATCCACCACGATTGGTTGTCTCAAATTTTGGGTCCGTACTGAGCATTGCCGCTAGAGCACGTAAATCTAGAGTGCCATTCAAGAAATTTTCCTCGACACGTATATCAGAAAAAACAGGTAGATTAAGGGATAGTGCCAACTTATCATACCCTTCCGGGATTTTGTAGCTTACATTATCTCCCATATCTAAATAGGAAGAATCCAGTGAAGCTACAAGCTTATTGAAACCACCAGATGCATTAATACATTTTGTCCCATTAAACTCAGCTGTGGCTTCTACCCCACCCAACGTTGCAACATTCCTTGTATCACTTCTGTACTTTGTAACTTTTGCACTACCATTTTTGTTTTTCTGGGGAATTATCACCTTAGGAGGATCAGAACCAAAAACATCCTCAAACTTTGACCTTCTGTACTTCTGAACGTGTTCACTCAGCATTGTACGGTAGTGCTCCTCAGTTATTTGGTTACTATAGGCATCTGCCTCATCATCATCGCTAGCACCATCCAGATGCCTTTTGCGCTTCCGATGTAGCCCATGGGAAGCATCACTAATTCCATTATACTGATCTGACAAGGACCCTTGACCTAAAAGGAAAAGTAGGGTAAGCAAAACAAACGCAGAAGTAGATATATGTAAAGAGATGGCAAGACCACAGTTTGATGTAGTGCCAATGCTAGGAGATGGATTTTTAAATAGCCTTTACCTTGGCTACTCATACTCCCATTTGGGCTACTATGCCTGTAGCGGTCAAGATCTTCTGGCAAGGGGACCTTAAAGTTCAGCAAAGGCTGCATCAGCAGTTCATGTAAAAACTTGTCATCAGAATGGAGGGTAAAATGAACTCAAGTAAACCATATTAATAACATGAGTGGGAAGACATGCTTCACAAAGACAAAATATGACACCACCTATCTAGTTTTCTACCCTACCAAAGATAAAATAGTCAAGAGACCTGCATCCATATAGACAAGCAACAATAACACTACAGTAGTATAGAAAAACAAAGGATGACAAGCTAAAAGATGCAATCATATGATAAACCAATGCTCCCTTGCAGGCCCCAATTCATAACCTTATCAAATAACATAAATTTAAACCAGAAATAAGGAGCACACAAGCTGAGGGGAAAAAGCTTTGTTATGCATGACCATACTTATCAAGAAAAATAAAAAAACAAACAGCAGTAAAAAAACAACAAAACTGCAAGAGCAATGATAACAATGCAGCAGCATGTTGCAAGCCAAGCAGACCACAATCACAACAGACAGCATAGGAACATATACAGATGATGCCAGCAACTGACAATCCTCATCTACGAACGAAACATAGTACTAACTAAATTCAGGAAAAGAAATGGCATGCAATCACATCAAAACAAGATCATCATCATCACGCATGTGATATTGAAAATGTTGCATGAATATAACGACCAAGTTACTGGCATCAACATTTGATTAGCAACATGAATGGCACAACAGATGATCACGATACTCATATCACTCTGTCACTATCTGAAATGCGCGAAACTTTGATCAATGGAAGCCACTAAACCATGAAGATCTAGCAAACTATCTGAACCAGTCCCAGGACACAACTAGATACTGCCAACACTTTTTGCGGCACACACTTATTTTAGTCTAACCAACATAACAGTAGCACAGGGCATCGGCTACTACAGACGATCGCAACACCGATGCAAAGTAACCTGCATTAGTCCACAACAAACGAGCTCCCAATCCCGCGAGGCACAACTAAAATCTCGATCGAACTGAGGCTTAAAAACTAAGTCATAATACAGCGCCCGGTGAGAATTCTCCAAAACCCAGCGACAATGAGCACCAAAAACGCACCCATCACGCCGCGCCCCACTACAACACCGCCACAACCGCGGCGGCAAAACCACCATACCGGAGCACGCACGTACACAGAGAGGGAGGGGAAAGCAGGCACCTCGAGATTGAAGAGGGTGGAGTAGGAGAGCCCGCCGCCGTTGGCGCCCCCGCGCGACTGAGGGCGCCGCGGGTCCATCCCGAAACCCTACCGCCCCCGCCCCCGCCCTCCCCACGCGTGGGACGAGAGACGCACGCAGGAAGAAGTAGAGCCGGGAGCCGGCGGCCGCGGCGCACGCGAGGCCCCGGTGGGTGGGGAAAGGGCACCGCGGCGGTGGAGCCGGGAGGAGTCGAGCCCCGCGGCGGAGGCGGCGGCGGAGGCGGAGGCGGAGGCGGCGGGAGGCGTGGAGATTAGGGTTAGGTTTTGGGGAGCGGAGGGGAGGGGGACGGAGAGGAGGGAGAAGGAGGCGGTCGGGGGTTGCGGGATGTTGTGGTGGGGGGGGAGTAGTAGTAGTAGTAGAAGGCATGGTGGCTTTGGCCTTTGGTGGCTTTGGGCGGAAGGGGAAGAGAGAGAAACAAAGCCGGAAGGGGGGCGCGACGCGAGAGGAGAAGAGAGGGGAGCAGGGAAAGCGAACCGGGACTTGCATGCGACGGCGAGAGGTTTTTCTCTCCCGGGGGCGCTTGGTTGGGTTCGTTAAGGCGACGCGGGATTTTTTTGGTTTTCTCATTAACTAAATCCGGTCATGCAACTCTGCGAATTTTACTCAAAAGTCCAAATCTTTCATCTAAACTAAGGAACGGTCCACTTTTGTCTCTTAGACCGTGTTTGTTTCAGCTTTTTGGGTAGTTTTCCAGCTTCTTTCAAGAAGCTGAAAAGCTAAAACAAACGGAAAGTTTTTCGGTGACTTTCGAAAAGTTGAAAACTAATTTAGAAAGTGCGAAATGAGTCATTACTAGCTTTTGATGTGCTAAGAAGATAAAAAATTATTACAAAATCTAATAGTAAAAGATCATTAGTCGATGTTAGCTTTTAGAAAAGTTGAAAAGCAGAAGCTCAAACAAACACAGCCTTAGGAAGAGTGTGTTTGATAGAAGCTTGTATAGGGTGATTCTCGCATGGTTCAAGATAAGTTTTACTAAATGAGTATTTTTACATGGCTCTTAACAATTATCAACAAGAGTCGCTCCACCCATTTGCACAAGGCGTGTGGAGGGTTTTTTTCCTTCCCAAAAGAATTAGGCAAACAAAATATAGTAGTGACCATTAAATTAAGAGAAAATTATCTGCGTGTCATTCGCCAAAACCTCCAATCCATACTATTCCTTTGTCAACTTCCACCCCTCATTTGCTTATGTCACACCTTCTATTCCCTAGTACTCTTAAACGAAGAATCCTAGACTTGTCTTCATTAAACCTATCGTGTTCAGGATTTTTGCCTTACCATTGCTAGGAGAATTATACGAACCCCAACCTCAATCGATACATGAGGTTCGCCAATCAACCTCGTTCTTGAATTTGATCATGCCATGCTATGTTCCAATTCCAAAGCTCCGACTCCTATGGATAACTAAGCAAAGACGCACACACACAGCATTGAGAACCATGAAACTTGTTTAATGTGTGATATACATTAAACATTTACTCAATATTTGAATGGTGGGCACCGTCAGGATTCTTAATTTTGATAACTATGCTAGCACAAATGGTAGGGGCTCCTGTTGAGACCCCACTTATTCGCATTCAACTTTTAGTACTATACACAAGTCCAGATTCCCATGGAGTTGGCCTTAACTCCACGAGGTGGATTTCAGCTGATCTTAATTGTCAATTCTTTCTTACAGACTCAATGGCTCCACGTCACTCTTTTCCTTCCTCGTATTATTAATGTCCTTCCTTATATCAACTCTGCACCTTATAAGGTTTCAATCATGGTTATTCTATCTTAGTACTTGAATCGTCCTGCCCTGGAGTGCCTCCAAATTCTCCAACCACCCGAGCATTGGCTACCAACCCAAAAGGCAACCCCATCAATCAGGTGTTGCCAACTGTCATAGGGCCATAGCACCATACAAACAAATGGATTCGATGCAAGAGACGAGTTGAGACGATATATATTTGTTCCTAAAAAGAATAAGACTTCCAATGGTTTTCATTCGTGACTAGCAGCTAGCCTACCGAATCGTGATCAATCGAGATGTCCATGGAGACTTCGGTAAGTGGTCATGTGCTGCCTGGCTCCTCTAGGCTTGACTGCATGGTTCCTCCTTGACACAATGTCACCCAATGTTCTACGTGAGTAGCCAATGGACAGCTTGACGGCTGGTTGTTGTAGGCCTTGTCAGGTTGGTTGTTGTAGGCCTTGTCGAAGAGGATGATTTTTCTAACGAACTATCGGTGGATGAAATAATTGTAGCGAAGGTGATGCTTAATTATATCTATACCATAGATAAGAAACAGTGGCTAAGATTGGCTAAAATCCACCCAATGGAGTTGAGGCCAACTCCAGAGGATCTAAAACCAGTATACACTGTTTGGAGATGTGTGACAATGTGAGGCATAGACAAGTACCATATAACTACAATAGAGGTTACCTATCAAAAATTGCAATTTTTGACTGATGATCTGGCCTTTGAGCACTAGTCTACTTAACTATTTTAACTTTAAGAAAGTTATGAACGAAACCAAATTGGGAGAACCTTCAAAAACTTAGATATGTGTCTAAGATTTCTATAGTATATGTTCTCACATCTTTACATTTACCATTTCGAAAGGATTAAAATGTCATCACAATATTAAACATTATGGGTTTTATCAGTTAATATAAAATTTTGAAGATTCAATTACTTATTGTAAAAGATTTCCATACGACATGAATGTCGATTATTACCCCACCAAGACAAGGTACCAAGGATGGTTTTGAAATTGGCAAATTAAATTTCACAATTCGAAATGCCGCACTTATGCTCTTCCAAATCTTGAACTTGTACATGTCTAGTGCTGCTTTGAACTATTAACATATGTTCTTTTTAGTTAAAAAAACACATACCTTTTAGTAAAAAAAACACCTACAACATCTTCTTTGAGGGATCGATCTCCTTTCCCTCCAATGAGTTCCCTTGGTGCAACGCTGGTCCCGTGAACTTCAAGCTTTTCCTTTAGCTTGCACCTCGGCAGTGGTGTTGGACGGCCGATCAAATGCGCAACCACGGGATGGACACTCACACCATGCCCTACGTTTGCATAGGAGTTTGAAACGGCTCACCATATCTTGGTAGAATGTGTCTTCACGTGACAAGTTTGGCACAAGTTGCTCTCTAGGATTGGGTTGGTCTCCCTATCTCCCGCTGCAATCTTTGCTTCTAGTTTAGTAGGCCGAATTTTTAACTTTTTGTCTCTTTCTTTGAAAGTTTCTCACGAATATGCCCCTGACAGTTTCAATTCGGAAAATGGACCTCAAGCTCGGCTTCATCGCTATTGGCGCCAAGCTTACACATCTCGGCGCCACCACAGTTGGCGTCGAGCTTTTTACGCCACGTCGGCACCAAGGCTGTCGTGGTGTTGATGTGGCCATCTCGGCGCCGTGGATCTTGGCGCTGAGCTACTCCTCCCTGTTTAGTACTCATATATTTCTATAAGTAGTATGACATAGTTTTCAAACCCACCTATTAGCTTAGTTGGTTATCACGTCGCGCTAGTAAACCGAAGGTCGTGGGTTTGAGCCCTGCTTCTAGCGATTTTTTTAATGACTAAGAAAACTTAATGTAAAAACAATTTGCAAAAACTACCACCTGCAAGATTCGAACATATAACCTTTAGGTCATTAGACTGATGCTATAACCAATCGAGCTAATAGACAATTACGTTCAAAGTATATGTAGAGAAATACATGAATACTCAACGTGGTGAAGTTCAGGTGCGGCGGCGACCTCGGCGCTAAGATCCACGGCGCTGAGCTCGGCGCCAAGATCAATGGCGTCGAGATGGCCACGTCGGCGCTACGGCGGCCTCGGTGCCGACGTGGCGCAAAGAGCTCGGACGTCAATAGCAACGGCGCCGAGCTTAAGGTCCATTTTCCGAATTGAATCTGTCAGGGGTCTATTTGTGATAATCTTTTCAAAAAAGAGCCAAAAAGTAAAAAGTCGACTTAGTAGGAGGCTTCTCGTTGGCAGCCGCAAGATCACAACAGAAAGGGGTTCGACTCCCTCATCCTCTCTGTTACCTGACACTTGCGGTTGGAAACGTTCGTGTCTTCGAGGGGATACTTTCTATAGTGGAGACGGTGACTGATCGCATTGCGCAAGAAGAAAAGCTTTAGGTTGCGGCGTTGCCTAGTCCCATAGGAGGTCTTCTTAGCGCTTAGTCACAAGATATTTCTCCTTTTTCTACCTTCTTGTTCTCAGGAGTTTGGTTTCTTTCCTAGTTAATCTAGCATGCATTTCCTCTTCCCTGTAAAACCCCATGATGTACGTCAGCATATGCCTTTCCTCTTCCCTGTAAACCCCAATGATCTGCGTCAGCAGGCCGTAGTTGCATAATCTCTTTTTTCTTGCTGATATATCGATGCGCAAGGTTTTTTCATGTTTGCAAAACAGAGAATTGAAGCGTTTATATTAGGATAAAAACAGTCAGAAACATATATGAACAATATTATTCCTTTATAAACGATTCTCGGTCAGAAATTTTCGTATTTACCAATTTAATTAGGAGTTTTCATATTTAACGATTTAATTATTTAGTGTCGACAAGGATACTGCATAAAGAAAGTAGAAAATTCAAATAATTCAAATTTTATATATGACCAGAATATACTGCGTAAAGAAAGTAGAAAATTCAAATTTTATATATGACCAGAATTAAGAAAGTAGAAAATTCAAATAATTCAAATTTTATATATGACCAGAATATACTGCGTAAAGAAAGTAGAAAATTCAAATTTTATATATGACCAGAATTTGAAATAGTAAAAAGCAGTGCCGTATTTACGGCAATGATAGGCAATGATACTCGGTCGGTGCAGCAGGTGCAGACGAAACGCGAAATGGTAAACGCAAAAAGGTCAACCGTCAACAAAAGCGCATTTCCCTTTTGATCCAAACATATACGAATGATTTTGCGGGATTAATGTATCGACATAAATTTGTTTCAAATACAATTGAACAAAACGCTTTCATTAAGATACCAAAACACTCTTATCTGGTCTATAAGAAAGGCCCAAACAATATATGAAGTTACAGACGTATCAAGCTAATGCCCAAGTCCCCACACCCCTGATTCCAGTCTCATTGCAGCAGCACAGAACGCATCAGTGAATTGAACGATCATACCATTCCTGTTAGACACCAAATCTTCATAAAATCTCTAGGTATTTGGCAAAATTGTGCCCTGTTCTTTATCATGCAGGGTTCTAAATTGTGCCCTGTTCTTTATCATGCAGGGTTCCTAGCCTTTTGTACATCACTCCGATTGCACTGCAACTTCATTAGTTGCACCAAATTCCTTTTGGCAAGGGACATTCATCTGCTGCTGTGATGAGATTATTCCTGCTATTGCTTTCATGGCAGCAGCAGTCCTGTCACTACTCACCCCTTCCTCATCGGATTTCTTCACAGGTGTTGTTTCAGATGGACCATCTTCACCCTGCTGTGGTGGAGGTACAAAAAATGGAATCTTGCCCCTTTGCCAGTCATGAAGCACCATCTTGGCAGTTGTTGCAAGATCAGGCTCCCCACCCTGAGAACCACAAGTGTGATACATTACTTGTACATTAACAGTGATAGCTGCTATTTGAATTATACAATCAGCAGTTGTTGGTTAATCTTCTATAGATGGTGTTTTTTTTTTTTGCACAGAATCTTCTATAGATAGTCAAATTTAAACTGCTCGCATATTTTATGGCACACGAGAATGCTAAAATTTGTAAAATACTGTAAATCAGTATACAATAATAATTCTCCAACTCCCAATCTCATAAAGCCTCGCCACAAGAAAAATATATTTGGTGGAAATATAGCATGACTGTCAACATATATGCTAAAGCCATACCCTGAGTAGCTTTCCAGTGGTCTTGCTCAGTTGGACAAGAAAATCGTTATCATCAACCCTGAAGAAAGACAACATATTCAGCATAAGATATGTGCTGCCCCCAATGGGTTTAATTGTTTCAATGCACAACAGCATCACCAGGCTAATTACAATGTGTTCTCAGTAACAAGAAGCAAGTGCATCCTCTTCATGCACATTAATTTATCAAAAGGAGCAAATATACTATGAGTAACTAACAGAATGGTGTCATAAAAAATGCCAACTCTTAATGTTCAGACTTATGGGAAAAGAAAAGTGACCCCAATAGTAACATATTTATCCAATAGGAGGCACCTTGTGTGGAAACAATAAGTGTTATGTTCATAACTACATAAAAGCATTGTTAAAATTAAACCATAAACTAAATGTTAAAAGAACCATACCAGTCTTCAATTTTGTAAGCTCTTTGAAGATGCTCCTTTTTCACACGTCTCAGAACTTCACCAATGTGCTCAGAAGCATCCCCCAAATTTGTCACACGCACCTGACAACGCAAGCAAATACATGACGAATGAAATTACAATCTAGAGAAGTACACACAAGTAGCATCTTTAAAATGACTGGTAATCAACTAGGAAAGAAATCCATATTATAAATATATGCTTCAAAAAAGGCGGTGGTCCAGCGTGTAACTGCAGAAAATTATCTGCAGAGCAATAAACAACTATGAAATATAGTCCACACTATCCTCGGATTGCCTTGGGTGTTACTGGGTTTTTTTAAGCATTAGGGGACAAAACAGGCAACAGCCGTAGATTGTCCAGGGTAAAAGCTACCCATGGGACTTCTATACCACCTCAAACCAAGATAGCAGCAGCAAGCCCATTTCTAACTCTTATGTTGAAATGATGTTTGAAAAAATGCACTCTATGTATCTGTTGTACATAAAGTAGCGACAAGGTGAAAAAAAATAAAGTAGTGAAGTGTTTTACTAGATGCTTGGTTTTGTGCAATCTATCTAAAAGGTGAAGACAAAAAACAAACAAGTGCAGATACATACCACGCCCTTCAGGACAATATCAGTCTCTGAATCATTGTTTTGGTACACAACCCCAGGGCAGTCAATCAGAAATATTCTTTTAGTCAGAGTAATATACTGCCACACCTTCGTCTCTCCAGGAATTGGAGCCACTTTGCAAACCTATTATGGATATAGTATATAAACAAAATACTCAGAAAGTTCACCAAAAAGATGTCATCTATGAAGCCATTAAAGAAAAGAGAATTACACTCTTGGAGCGTAACGTGTTGATAACTGATGACTTCCCAACATTGGGGTATCCAACAAAACCAACAGATATAGCTTGTTTGTCACTCTTCAGGCGCGCAAACTGCCGTAATACTGAAAGAAGTGATCCCTGGAAAAGATTCAAAGGCGTAAGGGGCCATTTATAGTGAAGCAATGAACTTCTTCAGGAAAAAATTCTGCTAGCTTACTTTGCCAAATGAACTGTTGATGCTTGCATGGAATGCTAGGGTGGGGTAGTCCTTTGACAAAGTGCGCAACCATCCTTTTGTGGCCCAAGCAGGTACTAGATCACACTAAAAAATGTATACCATCATTCATCAATGTGCCACCATACAAACATGAAAATAGTCCGTCTTTTGCACTGTGTAATGTTGCGGAACTTATCAATACCTTATTTAGTAAGAATACCAAGTGTTTGTGCTTGGCATTCTCCTTCAGATGTTTCTCCAGATGGTAGCATCTAGTACCCATTGGATCCCTGGCATCCAACACCTGTGCAAAACAATAGAATCAACAAATAACTCAATGCCCACTTCTAAATATAAAAAAAAGCACCAAAGATGTCTGGATGGTTTGACAGAGTGAGTACTTTTTGCAAGGATAAAATGTCACAACACTTACCTGCACGACAACATCTGATGAGTCAATAACTTTATAGAGTTCACCCCAAATTCTTTTGCTCTGTCCCTTCTCAAACATTGTGTGCCGGACTAGGTCTCGTAAGCCATCTTCCTCTTCCTCTTTCAGCAACTTCGCTGTAGCATGCTTATCCTCAAATGCACCTATAAAACTCAACATTTTACTAAGAGTCCAAGACATTGATAGTGGTATTCTTGATAAATAACAGCATACAAGCTCATGTAATTAACTTCTGAAAACAGAAATTCTCAAGGCGAAGAATAACTAGTCTTCAACAATCATTAGTGGTTCTAAGTAGCAAAATGGCCAGAAGGCCTGCAAATTAAAATTTGAAGATTTTTTGGAACATGAGTGCAATATGTACATGAGATAAATTTGTCAAAGTTGCAAAATAGTTGTTCAAACTTAAAGGAAATTGTTTTCTTCATAAATATCATTAATTACATACAACTAAAAATATTAAGCGATTAAAGTACAGGGAACACATATACAAACTGTACCTTGAGAATCATCAGCTTTCTTCAATAGAGATTCATAATCAAGAGCCATTAGTTTTGGGCGTTTCCTCTTGCCCTTTGGTCCAAATGCATGCTCAAAAGGTTCAGTGTCAAGAAGATGCGCCCTAGCTTGCTGCATCATCAACATGGGCAAACATACATACATAAGTGCAACATACGATACACTGATATAGACTATAGAGTACTTCACCACTGTTAAAATGAAAGGCACCATGTATTTTAACAAAAGAAGTACTTAATTCTTCAATATCCAGAATAGATTGAAGACCCAACATTTTCGACAGCCTAATGACCAAAAGAAGTTGCACCTTTTGATGATCCTGCAGTAGTGACAGTGGAAGCTTCCGCTCTTTCAGTATCACATTGTAGTTATTGGAAAGCCGACTCTGGAGTTCCTCCCGAAAGAACTCAAGCTCTTTCTGATTAACGACACGTGTATTTCCTGTAAGTAGCAAGAGCAGAGCAATAAAGAACTAAGCACGCTTGCTGTTACCTCACTGGAATTAAATGTGGAACAAATTGGAAGCGGAAATATTGCAACAGGGAAATATTCATTCAAGGCATCTATGCATTTTGATTGTATATCAAGCCGTAATCGCCAATCAAGCATACCTTACCAAGGTTTCGAAAAGGTTTCACCAGCAAACTGTCCCTACCATAATTGAATGGCACATTGAGTCGAGCACTCTCATAAGTCATACGACACAAATTCAACTTGTACCATTAGCTACTATTCCAGCAAAATAAGCAGTACCAAACAGACACCACTTCGATGGTGTAGACGAGCCATGCTAACTGCTAGGTGCCGAATTACTAACTGAATCAAATTTCAAGTCGTCACATCTCTTCGCCTTTTCTTATGGATGTCATTGAACTCCCAGCTAGAGAGAGAAAAAAAAGAGGAGAGTTGGGATTCTCACCGAACCAGCGGCGATCGGGCTCGATGCGGGTGTTAGGGAGCTCCTTGGACTGGAGGTCGTGCTTCAGGATCTTCCCGCCTCGGTCCCTCAGGGGCCTCTGCTTGTACATCTTGAGCCGGCGCACCGTGGCCGCCGAGCGGCCGCCGCCACCGGCACCGCCGCCGGCGCCCTTCTTGTCATTGGCGCGGTTGACGTCTAGCGAGTGCCGCGGCTTTCCCGACACGTTCACCGCCCTCTCCTTCTTCTTCGCCATCTGGAATTTTTCTTTCTGGAATTTTTCTTTCCCTCCCTCGTCGTCGTCGGCAGGAGAGAGGAAGGGAAGGGGCGGTGGTGCGGGGGAGAGAGGGGAGACGAGGACGGGCTAGGGTTTTGTACAGGGCGGCGGGGATAGAGCTGGGACTTAGCACGGCACGGCCCAGCGTGCTTCGTGCCGAAACGGGCCGTGTCAGCCCGGCACGACCCACATGTCGGGCCGTGCCGTGCCAGCACGACCTCTTCGGGAATGTGACCCAGGCACGGCCCAATGGCCCGATGGGCCTATTCGTGCCGGGCCGGCACAAGCACGGCCCACAAGATTTGGAGCCGGGAGAAGTCCATAAACGTCTTCACATGGTAGCCCTTCACGCCCCGTTACTGAATCCTGATGACGCTGGAATGGATGCAGCACGCCGACCGCCGGGTAAGCCATGGAAGGAGCCGGGATGCACAACAGCACGAATATGCACTGCCTGCATGCAGCTAGCAGGCACGGCCCAAGCACGAATATGCAGTGCAGCTAGCAGCAAGGCCCAGGATTTTTAGGATTTTTAATTTTATTTTTTAAAAGATTTATAAAAATAATTTGTGGTTTGAAAATATTGCAAAACTAATCGCTTTTCGCCCTCCAGGAGGGCTAGATTTAAAAATCGCCCTCCCAAATGGCGTTTTCACTGTGCAATGTGCAATGAATAGTGAACAGTGCAGTGAAGAGTGATGAACAGTGCAGTGAATAGTGATGAACAGTGAAAAAACGCCCTTCGTAAGGACGGGAAGGGGACAAAATGCCAAATTATTTTTGCAATATTTTCAAACAAGGACGACAGGCGATTAGTTTTGCAATATTTTCAAATAAAAAATTATTTTTGCAAAGCTTTAAAAAATAAAAATTAAAAATGCTAACAATTCGGCAAATGAGCATAGACGTTGCATGTTTGCCGGCCCATGAGCAGTGTAGCACAAGTTCATTCGACAAGAACAAATATGCTTATTTCTTAATGACTATCCTGCAAAAACTTATCCCTCAAAGTTTGCCCAGTGTTTGTCCAAAATGAAATTAAAAAGGTTGGACCAGCAAAGTCCAAATGTGCATCACAACCCAAACTTCTCATAGCTGCTACCATCGAAACAAGTTCTGTGGAACATCTCTTTCAGTGAGTCTCAAGGAATCTATAAAGCAAATGTACCAGGATAATTTTAGTCTTTCTTCTTATGGAAAAGTATGGTGGCATGAGTTTGATGTTTTCAAATGATGCAGAGTTGATTTAGTTATCATAATCTCGATGACTAAACTCCTCCTGAATCAGCTTAAAAAGATGCAGTGTTCAAATGATGCAGTGTTGGTTGTGCATGTCTAAACCATAGATCATAAACATCTTTTACATGCATAGACTAACCCAGTAGGCTCCAAAAATTTTTGTGTGATTTGTACAGAAATAAGTGAAGAGTAATGTTCTGACTCTAAAACATCTTCATTACAGCAGGGGAAACAAGATGCAAATGTCGCAATTGCTGCTGTGAGATGAAATGCATTTATTAAACACACCAATCAATTGCTGCTCAGCACATGGTTATGCATGATTTGTGAAAATTGCACATTAAAAAGATGGACCACACACATCACCATGTAGGCTGTGATGCAGCTTTCTCTGGATAGGTAGAACAGAAATCTGGAGAGGTAGTTTGTATGCAAAACAGTGTTCTGAAATCTAGAGGCAGATGCATTCATGATCTTAAGTAGCTCAAATCATAGATGATAAAATGTCCATCTTTTGACAGTAGCATGTAGACATGCCCAATAGACTTCATGAATTTTGGTATAATTTCGTAGTAAGTGCATCATAGGATAAAAAAATCTACTTGTAGGCATCACTATGCTCTAAAAATCTATAGGTTGCATGCTTGATAATTTTGTACAACTCAAACCACAATAGCTAAAATGGAAATTACTAGCCAGTAAGTTAATTACTTATCAAGAAAGTTCCATGAGTTTATTCTCTATAAAGCAATATATATGTGCTAAAACCACAATTTCTTCCTAGAACCAAGAAAAACTTTGTTGGGCACTTGAGTATAAAATTTTTCCAATTATATCATCTCTTTAGCTTCAGCTTTATCCACTGTTTTTTATTAGAGCAGTGCACAGGACAAAATTTTTTTGAAGGACCCCAAAACAACTTAAAATGCTACCAAACTTGCCTCCATTCATTTCAGCAGCAACAACATAGCCTGTGAACCTATTAACATTTTCCTGTGAACCTATTAACTGTCTCAACATTCTTCGGATCTACGAAGCCAACGGCCCAACATAACATGTAATTAACCAAAATTCCCAGGATCTACATAAACATAGTCTAAAACTAATCCTGTTTCCTAGCCACAACTCCAAGCTTTGTGATTATCCTAGTCTTTAGTCGCAGAGGGCGAAAAGAAATTGATCTTCGAAGCGCATATGCAGAAATAACTGAAGCGAACATTCTTCGGGTTTTGCACTAGCTTGGTTCCCAACACACGAGATGCATCACCTTCTTGTCCTTCTCGTCCTTATCCGGCGACGGGGACGGAGGCTCCACCGGAGGATGCGTCGGCGGTAGACGAGGAGGAGGCGGCAGCTAGGGAGGATGCGACGGTGGGGAGGGAAGGGATGGGGAGGAGCACGGTCGGCCGATGCAGCGGGGAAGGATGACGGAGCGACGTCGGTGGACAGAGCAGCGCGCGAACCCAAATGCAGTGTGGGATAGTAGCGCGCGCGATGTATTGGGCGTCGGTCTCTCGCTCTATTTGTGAGGAACGGAAAAGATGGCAAAGGGAAGTAAATTTTTTTAATAAGATAGATAATCTGTTGGAAGCTAAATACCCTTCAAATTTATTAAAAATAGGAATTTTCATGGTTTTGGGACTCTGTTGCATGTGCTCTAAGCTCATTAAGACGGTTATTTGGTTAACTAGAGAAGTTGTGTCTAAACTTGCTACATCTCTAAGTTGGATAATTTTAATAGGGTTAAATCACTCAAATTTACAAATGGCCATATTTTGCGAATATAATTTGAAAAGTTATATATATTTTTAGATTTTGCACGTATATACATAGATTATAAACATTTGCATAAATATATATATTAAACGTGGGTTAAGAGGATCGAGACCGTTTCGGTCCCATGGTATTAGTGTAGTCCTCGAGCCGATCACACACCAACGAGACAAGCCGCCATAGACCAACAAGGAGGAACACCACCGGAAGCGGTCCCGCGTGATGACGCCGTGGTATCGAGATGGCCCCGTACGTGTGATGTAGCTATGACACCGAGATGATCCCGCGCAAGGAAGTCACACGACTGAGGTCGTCCTGCAAAGCCAAGCCACACGGGACTACCACACACGTTCGTTCACATGCATGTATATGGCACAGTGCACAGTCAATGTGTCGGTGCCACGCCACCAGACCGTGCCACTGCACCGGTGCCATGCGAATGCGATCAATATGCGGGATCGTGTCGATCAGCACCGCCTCTTCCGGAACGTGGTGGCACGTCCCTAGCCCATGAAAATACGTATATTTCTATAAAATTTTCAAACACACGTATATATATATGCAAAATTAAAAAAGGGTATATTTTAAAATGTAATTCCGTATTTTGTCATTTGAACGAGGGTAAGAATATAGAACATTTGCGAAATGAGCTCAATTGGGTAGGTTCCTAGTGATGAAACCTGTTCATCTGAATTCAAGTCCATATATTCTCGTATTTATGGTTAAATATTTTTTAGTTATAAGCGATGTATCCGTCACGTATGGTAACTTTCTAAATTTTAAATTATGTCGTCACAGTCTTTAAAAATATGGTGTTTACAGGATAGCTGTGTAGGGATATAAGTATGTTTATATGGTTAAGTGTGTTCGTGATTTTCTTAGAAGGTGTCTCATAACAATAGCTAATTATTTAGCATTGTATTAATTTTAAGTCTTTTAGAAAATACCATAATAAACACACTAGCACAAAGATGCCACAATGTATAATGCAACAACAACATCCAAGCTTATGACCAACTGAATTTTTTAAAAATATAGTCGTTTTTTGCTAAAATTGATCGTCAAACATGTTTTATGAAGATGGTTTTAATTTTCTATCAAACAACCATTTTACTGTGCTATTAGTCAGTAATTCAAATCATGGTAACAATTGCAATATTAAGGGAAAAAGGGAGAGGAAGAAATGAAAGAAGGGGCAACAATCACCTAATGGCTTGATCGCAATCCAACGGCTGTGAAGAACCCAGCGTGAGCCATAAATCATCCAACCGCACCACTGTCCGCCTCCCCTCGCTCCCCTAAAACCCTAACCCCCTGCGCCGCCCCCTTCAAGCCGCCGCCGCCGCCGCCGCCGCCGCCGCCGGCGAGATGGCGCTGTACCTGCTCTTCGAGTCGGCGTCCGGCTACGGCCTCTTCCACGCCTACGGAATCGACGAGATCGGCCAGAGCGTGGACGCCGTCCGCGCCTCCGTGGTCGACCTCGACCGCTTCGGCAAGGCCGTCAAGCTCGCCGCCTTCACCCCCTTCTCCTCCGCCGTCGATGCCCTCAACCAGTGCAACGCCATTTCCGAAGGTTCGTTCCCTCCCGGCCACCGCCGCGCCCCCTCACCTCGCCCGAAGGCGCGTCCTTTCGACGGTTTCTGACGCTGTTGCTGCTTTTGCGCCATTCCGCGGCGTGCGCGTGCGTGCGTGCAGGGATCATGACCAACGAGCTGAGGACCTTCCTGGAGCTGAACCTGCCCAAGCCCAAGGAGGGGAAGAAGGCCAAGTACAGCCTCGGCGTCGTCGAGCCCAAGGTCGGCTCCCACATCTCCGAGGTCACCGGCATCCCCTGCCAGAGCAACGAGTTCGTCCAAGAGCTTCTCCGCGGCGTCCGCCTCCACTTCGACCGCTTCATCAGCGAGCTCAAGGTGATAAAGGATTCCGCTTTACCGCCACAGACCCTCTTATTCTGCATTCCGATGGTGATTACTAGCATATAACGATTTAGTTCATGTGTCATCAGTTGTTCCACTACATCAGTACATCTTATTTGCGTTATTTGCTTGATAGCATAGCGACCAAAATGCATATTCGGGCGTTATTTCAAAGAAAAATGCGTGCGCTGGGCGTAAATTCAAAGAAAAAGCTCATACATATGAGCTTAAGTTCAAAGAAAAATGTATACACTTGTGTGCTTATTCTGGTTTTGTGTTATTTACTTTAGAAATCGGACTTGGAGAAGGCACAGCTTGGCCTGGGGCATAGCTACAGCAGGGCGAAGGTGAAGTTCAATGTGAACCGTGTTGACAACATGGTGATTCAGGCTATCTTTCTGTTGGATACACTTGACAAGGACATCAATTCTTTCTCCATGAGAGTGAGGTCTGGTTTGTTCTTTCGTGTTTTGGGTTAATATGATGCGTTTTTTGTTGTGGTCTCGTGGACATGCATGATTGTGCTATTGATTCACCACACAATGGTATTTGGGCCATCTTTTCTGATTGAGACATTGTGTACTTTATGGGATATTGCTGGGTACCTTGGTAGTATTATATCAATGCTCCCATGAATATTGATTGCTCTCTTACCCTGTTCATTTTACAGGGAATGGTTTGGATGGCATTTTCCTGAGTTGGTCAAAATTGTCAATGACAATTACATCTATGCTAAGCTTGCTGATTATATAAAGGACAAATCTGAGTTGGCGGAAAAAGATATTTCAAAGTTAGCTGATCTGATTGGAGATGAAGACAAGGCTAAAGAAGTTGTTGAAGCAGCAAAGGCTTCAATGGGTAATGAGATCTTACTACAGTTAACTTTTGTTGTAATATAAATCTAGTGGTTTCTTTGTGCTTTATTGATTCATTCTTTTGCTTTTCAGGTCAGGATCTTTCGGAAGTTGATTTGATGAATGTGAAGCAGTTTGCTCAAAGAGTCATGAATCTGTCTGAATATCGTAAAAACCTTTATGAGTATCTTGTTACCAAGATGAATGATATTGCACCGAATCTAACATCATTAATTGGTGAAGTTGTTGGAGCACGCCTTATCTCTCATGCTGGCAGTCTTTCAAACCTTGCTAAGTGTCCTGCCTCCACTCTTCAGATACTTGGTGCTGAAAAGGCCCTTTTCAGGTTGTTAAAACTAACACTGATTTCTTGGTAGATGTCCAATTCCAAGTAACTATATGGAAACTTGTTTCAAAGTACTGATCATATAGTATACCTCAACCTCTTATGCTTCTTTACTGTCTTCCAGGGCATTGAAAACTAGAGGAAATACGCCAAAATACGGCCTTATATTCCACTCATCCTTCATTGGCCGTGCTTCAACCAAGAACAAAGGCAGAATGGCTAGATACCTGGCGAACAAGTGCTCCATTGCATCACGCATTGATTGTTATTCAGGTTAGTTGCAGAGCTCTGTTTCCAATTTGTTTGTCCACTAACTAATGCTTTTGCTGAAAGCACTTGCTGCCATATTTGGAATTCAGAGTCAGCTACCTCAGTCTTTGGGCAAAAGCTTCGTGAGCAAGTTGAAGAGCGATTAGACTTCTACGACAAGGGTGTTGCACCTCGTAAAAACCTTGATGTGATGAAAGCTGCGATAGACAGCATGGTCAATGATGCCACAAATGATGTTGATGGTAAGTTGGCTAACCTCGGGTGCAAGAACTACTAACATTGAGCTACATATTACTATCGTTTATAAACTGTGTGCATTGCGCAGATGGGGAGAAGGTCGACGCTTCTGCCAAGAAAAGTAAGAAAAAGAAGTCTAAAGCTGAAGCCAACGTCGAAGCAATGGACCTGGATAAGCCTTCCAATGTGGCTGATGAAGATGAGCCTGGAACTGAGAAGAAGAAAAAGAAGAAGAAGCACAAGCTGGAAGGAGACACAGGAGCAGGAGAAGAACGCGGCGCATGCCAATGGTGACGCCGAAGATAACTGTACTCCCAAGAAGAAGAAAAAGAAGAACCGTGAAGTCTCGGAGGACGCCGAACCTAAGACGGCCACTGAAGGGAAGAAGAAAAAGAAGAAGCCCAAGGCTGAGGACAGCGACTGAGTGATCGGTATGCCTACTGCATGGCTGATTCATCTGATGAGTGTTGTTGGAAGCAGAGTTAAAAAAACACCTAGATTCCTAGTTCCTTCAGACAAAAGCAGTCCTGAACTATGAAATTGCCCTCCCATCTCTTTTGGTCATTCGATATTAGCAATTTTGTGTGTGATAGATGCTCCGCAATTATTGGGAGCAAAGTGTCCCGGCGGTTATAACAAAATTTGCACTTAATTTCTTATCGCTCTTGAACTTCCCGGCGCCGTGAGCTTGTCTGTGCTCCAGCCGCCGGCGTCCAGGCCCTCGATATGTGTCCCTCGCCGCCGGCAAGGACTATCATAATCGCACGAACGTTGTCAGGTTAAAGTGATAGTTATTTCTGGTTTCTCTCAATTCAAACATTGGTTCAGGTGTTAAATCCGATAGGAAATTTGGAATCGACAAATCCACTTTTACTTTTGCATAGCAGAAAGCAAAATTCTGGTAATGGCATTAGATGTGCGATCGAATTGCAAAATGGACGAGAATCACCAACAATACCAGCAGCCATTAGCATATTGTGAGAACAAAAGAGAATACCGAACGGTACATCGAAGCTCACATAATACACTTTGTTGGAGAGAATACAAGAAAATGTACTGTTACCATTCATAATTTTTTTTGCTGGGGTCAATTGCTTTCCGTGTTGGATACTCTGGAAGTATAGGAGCTTTAGAACACAACAGAACACGTGAAGAATGGAGTACATTTTACATTCGTTACAATATTTGTTTCACCTTTGATTCTCCCTTGATATGTAAATGCCATTACTTTGAGGAATTAATGCTGGTAGGCAGAAACTCGCCTGTTTAGGAGCAAAAGCTTTCGTATCTTCGCTTTTGCTAATTTCAAGTCCACATAATCTACAAAGAGTTTCCAGCTCCAGCTCCTAAAGAAGTTCCAAAACAAGAATCAACATCCAGCTAATAATTTTAGAACGGTTTAACAAAGCTGCAGCTAAAATGAACAACTGCAGTAAAAAAATTGTGTCAAAGGGTGGAGTCCGTGTACCTCGATCATTAGGATCTCTGATAAATGTGTCAAAGGGTGGTGTTGAAGTTTGTAGCCACTATGATTGAAGTACATTAATGCTCTAACACGAGCCTTTGGCAGCAAAGCAGGAAAAAGTAGAAATTGATATGTCAGAACGAAATATATCCGGCAATATTTAAGCTTCGAATAAAGCAATGTCCAGCAACATTTCGGTCTTGGTAACAACCAATAGCATAGCACAAACTTGAGGTAATTCTCATTCTTACTGAAAGGATCAGAACACAATTTGAAAATTTAACTAACAATCACAGCAATCCGTTTTTTACACAAACAAATTAAACAATTCAGCAGTATGTGGGCAACAGGGCACCGACTAGCAACTATGCTTGTAAAAGCTAGATAACAGATACCATACGGAAGGCAAGGAATGCGCCTTATCATTGAAGAGGTTAAAGTTACCGTCCTCCAGGCTTACCTCATTGAGAAAAGGTTCTAACAAGCGCAACTGAAGGTCAGTTCCTTCAGTTGCTATGGTGCAGAAGAAACGCTTGAAGTTTCCTAGGTGGTAGCATCTGTAGAAAGAAGTCCAGAAGATAACATCAATTAAGTTTAAAATGATGTGTCTCAACAGTTAGCACTTCTGAGTTGTCCCAAATCATATGACTTATACTGCAGACAAAGAAGACTCAAGGAGCATGAAGGCTCTGGGAGCATGACAAAAATGAAAGCTCTATATATGTCAATACAAATAATATGCATAAATGTTACCTTAATATGGATCTAGCAAACATCACTTCCTTTGATTGTACGATTGAAGCAGATAAATGGCCATACCACAAAGAGAGTGAATCTACCTGGAGATAAACAGAAAATTAGGCAACCTTCTTTTAGGGGAATTAGGCTTCTTCACTAGCTGGAGTAAGGATAAAGAATTGAGAAAAGAGAATAACATAAATTAGATTATTTAGAAGGCAATAAAAATTGGGGGCAAACCATTTTCGGTATCTTGCAGCCCAAATGTAGAAGCACGTAGAAGGAATAATATTCAGTCTCTTTACTACTCTTAGAATTGTTCTTGTGAATTACATCATACATATCAAACAGAGAAAGAAGGCACTTCATCAGCTGCTCCATATTTAGGTAACACAGGGAAGAAGCATCAGAATCCTGGCAAAACCTAGCAAGCCTCTGATGGGATAGAATATGAAACTTTATCTGCAGAAGGCAGGAGCATGCATCAGATAAAGCTGTGAATAGAGGAACACTCTTAATATATGCTTGCACTTGAAGCAAATATGTTCCTCCACCTAAACAAAATGGCATCCGGCAGCATAGCATTAAAAGGTAACAGCATCTAACGAACAAAAAGGACCACTTAGCAACAGTTGCCAAGTAGAAAATGCCTGAAAGAACTAATTCACGCATGATCGGAAAAGAAACATACTTTCTCCCAAACCAATTAGCGAGAAAAGGACAGAATCTCAACAACATTTTATGTATATCCAGTATTACTCTATCTAATAAGAGTTAGGATGAGTGAATTCTGGCTTCAACCGTACTTAAAAAGGACGGAACATAACCTTACAAGGAAAAGAAAAAGAAAGTTGTTGAGTAGTTCTGTAACAGAGTAAAAAGATGTTCAATCATATAATGCCAAAAGTTAGATTCCAGAAACAACAATCTAAACCAGACAAATAAGTACCCTAAAATTCAGAGGTGTATACAAGATAAAAACATGGCTTATATGACTGTACCACATCCTCGTATATTTGAATTGTTTGGGCATTCACTATGTTCTGAATACTGAGGTCCTGCCTCACAGACCTTGTCCTATCAAATATAAAATCATGAACTATCTCAAATTGATGCTCTGAGGACTCCAATAAATGCAAAAGATAATCCATTGTTTCTCGCAGGACTGGGAGAGGACGTATATCTGATGCCTGTACACTCGTGGAAGAGATAGTTCTGCAAAACTAGCAGGAAACCAAGTGTTAGAAAAGGAACTGAGATACACAGAATTCTCAAATAGCTACCTGATTCTCTTAAGACACACACAATTCATGAAATTTTTCAGACCACACAAAACTGTAGTGCAAATTTGTAATTGTACCAATGTTTTCAGGTGGCAAATTGGCTATTCTATGTGGTTGGTAAAGATCCATTATATTACACAGCTTTTATGATTGTTTCAAGCCTGTGCTGATGGTGTGTGTACATGCAATTAATGTCAACTTGAGTATTTGACAAACTCAACTTCGCAGTGGCAAGTACACTAATTCTGACAGTTTCACCTCAAGTGTGCAGAACAGGACATCTCATTGTATTACTATTATTTTCGTTGATGCAATATCTTTTTACCTGATAACAATGACATGCTAAATAAAGAATATCAAAAATAATATTGCATAACCTATTTTTTGCACATTGCTTGCTTTTATCTGCAAGCATGACCACAAATTCAAGATAAAAATAAGTATTTCATAAATCGATAATCTCATAATCCTGTTGTTTTGTCATTTCTTCACCCTTGCAAAATACTAGTACAAGGTAAGTAGGGTTATCTTTCATCCAATAAATTATATAAAAAAATCAGACAAAATAATTATAAATCTGACACTATCGCACACTCAATCTCTTGAAGGCTACCCGAAAAGCTTCCTTACACTCTGGCAGTGATTGGACAAGTCAAGCATCGATCAGATTTAGTGCTGCATTGCTGTTATTGCATTGTTGGTGGCATATGTAACTATACAGCTACAACTAACATAAAGTGTTGATTGTTCCAACACATGCTTACTGGGAACTGATCACCCTTTAAGCAAAAATCCATGCACGGTGCATGCACAAAAAAGCTTCCAGCCCCATATCAAGTCCAATCAAAACAGACGAAACCACCTACATGGAATGGAACCAAGCTACCCTGACCATTTGCATCGAGAGAACAATCCAAGCAGATAAGCACCAAAATGACCAGCAGTGAAGCATCACCACGACCCAACCGCAAGTTCAAAAAAAAAAAGGAATGGCCTCCACGTGCATATGGAGAAAATGGATGGCTCACCTTCTTCACGGCGAGGGAAGGGGACGTGCGCGCGGGGTCGCCGCCCACCCGCTCGAACACCGCCAGGTCCCTCAGCCGCTCCCTCTGCGCCCGCTCCCTCGCTGCAGCAGAAACAGTAGCAATCCATAAGCTAACACGCGCCAACCAATTCATCCAATTAGGGCCAACTGACCGCAGCAATTTCGTCGAACAGGTGGGGGGCAATTCGCCCCGCCAAACGGGGGGTCAGCCAGCGTCGGCGTGAGCACGGGAGACTTGGACGAAGCGCGTTACCTGGGCACATGTCGGGGCAGCTTCCCACGATCGGCGGGGCGTCGCCACCGGTACCAGCCGCGGTGGCGGCGCTGGACGCCGGGAAGGAAGAGGTGGAGGAAGGAGGTGGCGGTGAGGGGCCGGCGCCGCGGCCTTCTCTCCGACCTCGCCAGCCTCGGCCCCAGCCGTGTACACGAGTGGAACTCCGGCCGCGGTGGCTCGCCATGTCCCGACGATCCATGGCTGCTTGGCCCTAACGCGCGTGCCGGTGGCCTCGAGCTCCGAGGGGTAGTCTGGTAATTTGGTGGTTGGTAGAACCGTGGAATGGAACAAGACGAACAGTGGAACAGTGGAGCTTCAAACGAACATGCTTTTTTAGTGGAGAGGGAGGAAAAGCCAAAAAGGCAAGACGGTATACTGGTATTTGTGGAAACTTTTTTTCAATTAAAAAAATACATATGCCGAAGTCATTTTATTTTATCATAGTTATTTTAAAGTTGAAGTCTCATGTAATTTCAATTTATATTTTTTTCTTTACGTTTTCACCTATGGTCTATTTGAGCATTGGCTATGCGGGTTAATTTTATAAACATTTAAGAAATTTTTTGCAAAATAGTTAGACGAACTGCAGTTTAATTTTATAAACACTCAAGGGTTTCAGGTGGACTACGGATTAATTTTATAAACACTTAAGGGTTTTTCTGTAAATAGACATGCGACGAAAATTTTGGGTGAAAACAATACTTTTAGATAGTTAGCATTGGGCCTGTGGGTTGATTTTATAAACACTCAAGGGGTTTTCTGCAAAATAGTCAGGCGGACTGTGGGTTAATTTTATAAACATTCAATGCGTTTTCTACAAAATAGCTAGACGGACGAAAAATTTGGATAAAAACACTACTTGCTTTATAAATAGTTATTATAGATATCGTATACACAGTAAATATGTCATCTAACCTACTTACAGAGAGACAGAGGCATGCGATAAATACAAGGAATTTAATTGAAAAAAAATCAAATACACCTTAAACTTTGATTGGAAGTCCATCTGATGCCCTGAACTTTAAAACTAGACATTCAACCCTTATTCAACCTCCTAAATTATATAATTATTATATTAGAATGGTTTTTATTTGATTTACGTATATGTTGGATGAGTTTGATCATGTGATATATGAATTGGACATATATGTAAAATTCTTCATCTAAAACTTTCATTTTGACCATTTTTTCTCTCACTTACAAATAGATGTTAATACAATATTAGCATGACATCGCTGTAGAATATAAATTGGACCGATGATTGACGACATGTGAACATATTATATCAGTTATCCAACAGAACCGTTCATTTGAGCTTTCGAATCCTCAAAATCATTATCCAAAACCATCTTAAATGGTAATTTGAACGTTTAGAGGGTGGATGTCCGGTTTTAAAAGTTTATGATGTTAGATGGACCTATATAAAGAGTTTAGGGGTATATGGACTTTTTCTTGGCAAATGAACCGATCTGTTCAAAAGTTCTGCATTTGAAATATAATAAAAATGTTATAGAAATTGAGAACTTTGATATTTAGAGGCGACTTGGCATACCTTTATCCCAAAAGCTATACATCTTATTTTGAATTGTGAAATTAATTTTTGGTTGCCGGCCTTGTTCCATTTTTCTAAGGGGATGACTTAAAAAGTTAAAAGTGATCTCAAATTGTTATAAAACATATTTTACAGTTTTGGATACTTTAAAAAACTGTAAAAAGAAGGATATTAATCAACACTCTTCTATGATTAGCTACTATAATTTGGGCTCTAGGCGATAATCTAAAGTATTTGAAAGCTGAAGATGTTGAGAGAAATTATAAGTGTCTGAACCTCATCAAACAACGCTTTTATACTCTACTCCATCCTCAACTAAGGATGAGCAGAAAAATCAAGACCGAAGACTGACACTGAAAAAACCGGTACCAAGACCAAAGAAACACATGGACCGGTCATCGATCTCTCGTTTGGTCTTAGATGAGAGAAGACCGATTAAATTTTCAGTGTTTCGGTCTTGATTATTGGTTACCCAAATGGCTGGACAAGATCGGAGTTGACACAATACAGGTCTGTCAGTGTGAGAAGAAGTTTGGTCAACCGAATGGTTTAGCTATTTGGTTGAGAATACGATTTTGATTTAAATTTATCAAAATTTAACTGTGCGTCACCCTTGGTCTTTCGATGGTTTGGTTAACCGAAAGATCGGTCCGCGGTTTTCCATTGATAATTTCGGTTTCAAATTTGCAAAGACCGAATTTACACGGACCGATTTCTCGGTGAGGACAGCTTGACGAGGTACCACGTGACGGGACATCCCCATCCGACCGTCCGTTCCTCCCACCGACGGCCGATCGAGCCTCGTATTCCGTGGCTCCGAATATTTTAAAATTCCTCCCTCCCCACTCTCCATCGTCACGACGCAGGATCCCATCCGCTTATCAAAGTCCACACTGACAGGTGGGCTCGGACGCGCACCTGCCCCACATGCCAGTTAGTGCGCTGGCGCCGGGCACGCGTGGGCCACGGGCGAGGCATATGGCGGAAAGCGAGGGTGCGCCGCGGCTCAGGAACCGAGGACCGATG
The DNA here is from genome assembly GCA_019925245.2 of Oryza australiensis. Lineage (NCBI taxonomy): Eukaryota > Viridiplantae > Streptophyta > Magnoliopsida > Poales > Poaceae > Oryza > Oryza australiensis. Next base: position 398,850 of record JAIFGZ020000119.1, read on the forward strand.
CCCCAACCCCCATGGGTCCCACCTCCATGGAAGGCACTGCCATGTGGGCCCGAGCGGACAGCGTGGGCGCCACCGCAGCACTGAGCGGGGGAGAGTGGGGCCCTCGGCGACTCGAGTGGGTATAAAATCTGGTCTCTGGATCCATCCCCCACTTCTTCCATTATTCGCTTCTGTGTGTTCGTGGTGGAGTTCATCGCCCTTCCTCCGCTCCTCGCCACCACAACCGCCTCCTCCCTCTCCTGGTATCGTAAATTCGTAATCGAACCAGCGGAAACTAGCTCATCCGTATTGTTTTTAAAGTGTTTTTCTATTCAATTTGTTTGACTCGGGCCGCGTAATCTTGGGGAGTTATCTGCAAGCAGTTTTTTTCTTCATTTTAAATGGAGGGAATCTTGTGAAAGGACGACTCTTTTAGAGTTTGGGTCTTACCCTGAACTGATCTACGGGCGAGTGGTTAGTTTCTGGGATTTAGCAAGTTCTTGGATTTTTAGCCTGGTTGCAGCATGTAGTGTGATTGACCCACTTTGATTTGTCTTTTGGAGAATAAGTCAGAGTGAGAATAAGTATCTATTAGCCTGTGAGACAAACTATCCCTGGCTCTAAAAGAGGGAAACCTGATGTGTCTGAAAGAAGTTGGCAGTTCAAGAATTCCTATTTGAAAAGGCAAAGATCAACAATTTGGATCATGTAAATTTCCCATGTTCCATTCTGTCTTAACTAGAGGATTATTCATTAACGATTGTCAAGCGAAAATTTATATCCGCATAATCAGTCGCTTTATCATTCATGAGTGAATTATTACTTCGGATTAGGCGGATTTGTGATAATTGATGAATAATTCTAAGTAATCCTTGACAGTTCAGTGATTTGGACTGGTACTGGATGGTAGGTGCCCATGTGTGTGCCTTTTTGACTTGTCTATATATCCTGGTACCATTGTGAAACTTCATGTATTCAGCCTTTGTAAGTTGCATTGGAATGATATGCTTATGTACATTACTAGTGGAGCTATTGCGCTGATATCTTATAAATTATACCCTTTTTTTGCAGCTGTCTACCTTGCCTTTGAATTTTGGGGAAGCAGTACCTTGAATGGAAGGAATGTCAGGAGGAAGGCAATCATACTGGTGCTACCAATGTAGACAGCGGGTGAGGCCACGTGGCCGGGAAATGGAGTGCCCCTATTGTGATTCTGGTTTTGTGTCTGAAATGGATGATGTGGATGCTCTCATGAGCCACTTTGTTGGGATGGATCCTGACTTCCATCGTGATCCAAGGTTCAGAATCATGGAGGCAATCTCTGCTGTGATGAGACATGGTATGTCGGGGATGAACCGGGAAGTTGATGTTAGAGGAAGGCCAAACATATTCTCTGACCTGGAGATGGAGTTTGGCTCAGGGCCATGGTTGCTCTTCCGTGGCCAGCTCCCTGGTCATCTCTCAGAAGACAATGGTTTTGATGTGTTCATTAACGGACGCCGTGGTGTTGGCATGCGGAGGGCAAACATTGCAGACTACTTTGTTGGACCTGGACTGGATGATCTTATTGAGCAATTGACTCAGAATGATCGACGAGGGCCACCACCTGCCACTCAGTCATCGATTGATGCCATGCCTACTGTGAAGATTACACAGAGGCATCTCAGTGGAGACTCACATTGCCCTATCTGCAAGGACAAGTTTGAGCTGGGATCAGAAGCAAGGGAGATGCCATGCAAGCATTTATACCACTCTGATTGCATAGTTCCTTGGCTGGAACAGCACAATTCCTGCCCTGTTTGCCGATATGAGTTGCCACCACAGAGCTCTACTGGTGCTAGCTGCTCGCGCACAAGATCAACCAACCAAAGTCAAAGTTCAAGTAGCAATGGCAGAACCCATGGGCGTCAAAGGAGAAGGAATCCGTTCTCATTCCTTTGGCCTTTCCGATCATCAAGCTCTAGCTCTCGTTAGATTAGTCTGGTTATCTGGTTGGAGTTGTCAATACTGTTCAATCGAGGATGCTCATAAAATTGGTGTTATGCATGGCATCTTATTATCTACTAATCTGTAATGTATGGCTTGTTACGATCACCATGGAATGGCTTTCCTTCCAAGTATATCCTCTCATCCTACCACTGCTTCATATCAGATGTTTCTTTCTTTTACTACTTTGTTTGCATAAAAAGGTTAACATTAGTACGATACTGTTTAGATACATGGAGAAGGTTTTTATTTGCTTAATGCTGTATTACTTTGGTGCTACTTCTGTCAACTGTCATTACTTTTTTTTGGGAGCTGTGTCATTTCAAGGGATATATGATAGCAAGTGTGATCAGACAATATAGAAGCAAATTGCCTGACCTTTCAGTTAGATAAGGAGGTTTATGCTAGGAGGGCTGTCTTTGTGTCATAAATGCTGGCATATTCACGCTGATAACTGTTTGCCTTGCATTTCTGGAAAGTTGAATTGAACTGCTTTATCATTTATCCCCTTCCCCGCATTTATTAGCTCTCTTTTTTTTCTAATGCTGTTTTCTGTTAAGCCTGCCTATTTGAAAACATTTGTGATCTTGATACTAATCTCTCAATGTATATCTATGAATTGATTTTTATATGCGGTTGTCCTCGAACCGTTGCACTGTTGTGCAATGGCATGTTATGGGTTCTTATATAGTATTTAGTATTGACCATTGGCGTCTAAATGATTCGGCAGACCACTTGAGCTGTGCCGTGGAATCTCTCGTTAATTAAGTAGGATTTCCCTTAAGTCATGGTAAACTATATGTTACCCTTATTATCTTGTTGACTCCAGTAACCAATTGGATTACTGCCTCATGTGAGGAATTGGTCAATGATGCAGGCAGCATTGGATAGTTATCCAAAATAATAAGGTAGGCTCTCTGACAATACTGTTATGCCAAGCATTCAGCAAACTGGCTGAGTGTTCATCAGATTTTTGCAGCTGGAAATTGACCTGCAGCCCTAAAACTCTCAGCTGATGCAGTTGGAAGTATTCTTGATTACTGCTACTCCATATGCTTTGGTGCCTAGATTAAGATAACTATTCTCCTCTTGATAGTTTCTTGAGCTTATCTCAATTCTCAACTGGACTTGATGGTTATGATGTGATAGCCTTGGATTTGATATGAATTCATGGGGGAAGGAGATGGCCTGGCCTCTCCTCCTGTCCTGATCCATCCATGCTGGTTTCTTCAGACAGTTCATTTGTCTAATCCACAGTGCATTAATCACTTGGAAACTTCACGTGGTCCTCCTGTATTATGCCCCTCTGTCAGTGGCCAAATGGCAGTACAGCCGTTTTTCATTTTCCCCAACAGTGAGCTGTGATCACAGCCAGACTCTTGCCTTTTTCTCCAATTCTCCTTGTCATTTTCAGCTTGTTGCAGCCACGAGTCTGCAAGTGGTGGTGGTTTGCTGTGCGTGATGCGTACGGGCTCGAATGATTTAGCGGTTCGGGTTCGGCTGCGTTCAGCGGGTGAAAGCGACTAATTAGCTTTACATAAAAAAATTTATGATTAACAGATGATTAGTTAAGTATTAATATATAAAAATTAATAAATAAATTTATTAAATTTTAAATAATTTTTATATAAAAAGTTTTTCAAACAAAACGTACTATTTAATGTGCTAATAAAAAACAAGTGGTGAATGATTTACATGCTCACTTTGCATGGGCTGATGATGCAGACTGCGAGAATCTTGCTGCGTTACAGACTGCGAGGAATCTTTGCTGCGTTTTTGTTTTGTTTTGTTCCCCTCTTCTTGCAGTGGTTTTGAATTTTGATTTGGGAATTTAGGATAATTGCGGATGCCTGAGCGGACCGCGCCGTTTGATCTTGATCTGACGGCCAAGGATAACAGCGATATGGGCTTAGGTCAGACGATCAAACTGCACTGGAAACCAATCATGAGGACATCTCAAAACGAGCGTAGTTTTCTGTAAATTTTCCGAGGAATCTATGTGCTTCAAACCTGTACTCCAGCTCGTCAGCTCATATTCCCAAGTCCTAAAATAAATTCGGTTTCTAGCATCCTATGAGAAAAAAAGAAACGAGGAGTACAAAATAATACTGATGGTCAGGTGTACAGGTAAGGGTATCGAAGGAATACATTTTCTCAATTTAATGCCGTAGCCAAAATTTTAATCTTGAAATTGGATTTTAATTAATTTATGTGTTTTTCCATTACTTTCTGCTTTTCAACCTTGGTTCGCGAAAGGCATGGATATAATATTACGGATACGTCCTAAAATTATTTATGTTCCTCAACTAATGAAACACTTGTTTTGAACTTCTTGTTTCCTTTGGCGTTCCTGCAGCAAGGAGCCAAGGATCCGTGTTGCTTGGCACAAAAAATTCCTGAATGCCAATTTCATGGCCCTTTTGGGGAACAGAATGTAGAACTGCGAGATATTCTTTCCCCTTTTGAAAGAGACTTTTTTTTCTTCTTTTTTTGTTGGTGGAAATTCTCCTCACGTCTCCGCTAGACCGTGGGCGACGATGGGCTATGGCTGGTGTTGGGCCAAGCCGCGCCTAGCGCACCGTCGGGTCGTCCATCTCGTCACGTGAAATAAATAATCCATTTTAATAATTTGATAAAATATATCTAGATCAGTCTGATAAAAGTTTTACCGGCGAGTGTTGGGCCAATTTTATAAAAGTTTTTTTTTACCATATTGGCCTAGTGCTATCGATGGTAGACTAAAACAGCTTTGTTTTCTTAAAGACCAGGCGTGCAGCCCCACGCAGTGGGTTTCGCCCTCTCTACTCTCTCCTCTCTCCTCTCTATACGTATATACATATGATTATATATATATATATAGTTTATATGGATGTGTATAAAATATATGTATACATATATATATACAACTATATATACATATTATGTATAATAAAAATTAACGTATAAAAGTAAGTATACATATGCAATGACAAACGTAGAACCAAAACCAGGGGTGCTAGTGAAGTAAATATAGTACGTGACTACGATCAGTATAGTTCGTTCATATATGTTTTGCCATAATACTTTTAACATTAAAATATGATGTTTGGGCTTTTATGATTAGAATTATCAATTGATTTTATGGCATTATTTGTATAGAACTATTACTGTATCATGTAAAGAAAACATGTAGTATGTTGTCCTCTTTATTTGCAAAACTACTAACTACCTACATATAATAATAAAAAATCGTGCAGCAATAATAGTCTACGTTTAGAACTATATCTGAAATGTATAAAAATCAAACTACAATTTAAGGCTAAAGAAAGAATAAAGCTAGTTGTTAGAGATAAAACCAATGAGTCTAGCACTCTCACTAATCATACAGGATAGTAGTAATCACATCTATAACTATCTATTATAACTATCTATAAAATAAAATAAGTAGTGTTTTCACCAAAATTTTATTCTGTCTGGCTATTTTGCAGAAAACCCTTTGAGTGTTTATAAAATTAACCCACAGTTCGTCTGGCTATTTTGCAAAAAACTTCTTGAGTGTTTATAAAATTAACCCGCAGTCCTAATGCTGAAATAGGCCTCAGGTGAAGACATAAAGAAAAAATTATGATAAAATAAAATGACGCCTGTTGCAACGCACGAGCATATTTACTAGTCTTGTAGATTTGTAGATTCATGGACTTATGGCTAGAGATACAGCAGGGATGCCTTTTGACACGCAGTGTAGAGGATGCCCGACGCTCCTTTGCCCCCCTATGTGTCCGCCATTGTACATGTGTACAAACTGTGTATATGTGTATACAGACTTTGTATATGTGTATACATATATATATACAAAGTTTGTATACATACGTATATAAACTTTATACACATGGGCTGAATAGGAGGGACTACGTACAAACCTTAACACATGGATGAAAGAAAAAAAGCCCAATTTAGTCCGAGTGAATGAATTGGGCCAATCGCTAAATAATAAAGCCCATAGAAAAATTACCAAAAAATGAAAGTCTGAAAACGTGTTTGGTAACAGGCCGAATTAATCACGTGGGCTGAAAAATAAAATTCCGAAAATAGAAAATAGGCCGAAAGTGGCGCGCGTCCAGTGGGTTGCGCTCCTGGTCGCTCATTAAGGATTTCAGGATTATGGTCCATTCAAACAATATTTTCAGCAAGAGTATTTACAACAACTTTTTTAAGAAAGGCAACTTAGATCCATCCAAACAAGGCCTCCAGCCAAAGTATTTAGAGGAGTTTTCGACACTTCTCGCAAAATATTCAGCTTCATAAACAGTTTAACTTCTTACATCGATTTTGAAGATTTGTAGTTGTAGATTCTATAAAATGAAATGGAAGCTAAAAGTTAAGAAACTTAGCCCTTTTCAGATTCTTGTCGGATAGATATTCATCAGCTACTTCTTAAAATCTTGAGCTTCTCAAATAGGGCCTTAAATAACTTTGGCATGTTTTAGTGCTAAATTATACAACAAAATATATATTTCAACTAATTTAGGTATCCTTTGATTATTGAGCGGATTGTTATCATGAATGTTAGAGAAACGGGAACCAGGGTTACCATCTCTGGCCGATTGGGACACAACTAGCACTCGCCCCCGGGCACGGCTTCCCGTGGGCTGTGTCGGGGCACATCCGTCTTTGCACGCGGCCCCATGAGTTGTGCTCGAGGCGCATCGTCTTCGGGCACGTCCCTTTGGGTCGTGCTTGGATCGCCATTGAGACCTACAAGATCTATATCTTCAAGGTGCTGAACAAGGTGCTGAACAAGGTGCATGTAATCATCAGCTAACTCCTCCAAGCCATATTCATCATGAACTCCTTCATCGTTGACATCTTTGATAAGCTCATCCAATCCAACAAGAAATCTACATTCAGCAACAGAAACAGCCCCAAGTGCTCCAAGGTGCCCGGGCACCTAGGTGCCTGGGACACAAAGTATGTCCTAGGCGCACGGGGTGACCTTAGCACTCATTCTGCCCCCGGGCTCTCCTTGGAGGATTCCTTCCTATTTAAAGACATTTGTTAACCAACAACCAACAGATTGTCCTCGTCATCTGCCCTAAGCCACACGTCAAAGCAAGGAGTAAGGGGACACAGAGACACCGCTCTATGTACTGACAGCTGGCGTACAACAAGTCCAAGCACACCTAACCCCTCTATTGAGGCACATTTGTAAGAGACAAGCCACTATGGTATCCTCTTCAACTATAAAAAAGAGGACCATGGCCACTCGAAAGAAAGGAAAAAAAGGACGAGCCATATGAAGAATGAGCCAGGGTTCACCTTCTTCCAGCTAAGGAAAGGTGCTCTCCTCCTCACTTAGAACACCATTCAAGAGCTCACTGTAAATATAATCATCACCATCCATCAAAGAAAACATGAGTAGGGTATTACGTCTCCGAACGGCCTGAACCTGTCTAAGAAATCAACAGCATCCCTTGTGTTCATTCACACGAACCATCCCTTCGTTTCCACGCACTCGCTCCCTAGCCGAATCTCTAAAGGGGGGAGGGTGCTCACTTTCCTACTAGAGAAGTTCCACGCTCCGACAGCTAGCGCGCCAGGTAGGGAGGCGCTTGTGCGGATTCATCTTTCGCGCCCGACGGTCAGCGTTGACCGCCACCATACTCTCCAATTCAGAGGATGATGCCGATGCTAAAGGCGGCACACTGCACGACACCGTCATTACTTTCAGTACAGTGAGGGCTCGACAGCCGCGCCTGGCCGACGTTACATCATCTCTCTTGCGCAGGGCAATTTGCTTCGGCTCCCTCGCTGAGTGAGGGGCTTGGAGACGGCCATGCTAGTGTGGCCATGGCCTCTCCCTCATGACGGAACTACGCGAGGCGCGTACCTCCACCTCGACATCAACTCGGCTATCCCAAAGGGTGCCCTGCTCGTCCCCATCCTCAAATGGCCGGGGGCTCCCACTATGCACATTACATCAAATACTTATTCACAATATGTTTAATTATCTTTTTGAACAATCTCTATCTTTTTGAACAATCTCTTACTTGGGATAACTTTCCCCTTCTCATTTATCTGCGAGCTCACATGCTGTCAAGTGAAGTGTCACTTTCTCCCTCGGTTACGAGTGGGAGCTAGTCACGGCATGCGCTAGGATAATTAGGTTAACTTGGTCCCGTGCATGGAGGACACGAGTCTGGAACATGGATTGTTCCCCAAGCATTGTCGAAGTTGTTCCGAGGTCTCGAGAAAACCCCTCTGCCGGGCCAGTTTAAACCTTGGCAATGGGCTACAGTGTTTGGACTAGCCAGTGCCATTCCGGGCACTGCCAAAGTCCGGGCACCACTTGTTACCTATTTACTCTTGTGTGTTACCAAAAACTAGCTTCCCAAGAGGCCACCGAAGGGCAGGGATGGGTGAACTAAGTAGCTTGACCATGAGTAACCCTTGCAGACAAGACTATTATTTATTATGTACAGGACAAGATGGAGCTGTGAAAGATGACACAAGAGCTCAGGGCGACCTGGTCCCAAGTATGAATGACAGGTGTTCGGAATGTGGATAGTGCCCCGAGTAGTGCCGAAGTCTCGAGGTCTCGAGCTAAACTCCTTTGTCGGGCCAGCTTAGACCTCGGTGACGAGCCGCTGTGCTTGGTCTGGCCAGTTCCACTTCGGGCACTACTGAAGTCCGGGTGCCATGGTCGACCACCTCGTATCCACATGCTCAGGGGCTTTCCTTTGCTCCCACTCACACAAGATGTTTGATCTCAGGCACAAACGGATCTTGAACCAGGCCAACCAATGTTTAAGATAGTCAAATCCACACCGACAGGAAGGACCTCTACCCCAGTCCCTCGTGCTCTGTGCCCGAGATCAAGGCCAGGGGTTACTATTAGAGAAACGAGACCCAGAGTTACCATCTTCGGCTGATTGGGACATATCTACCACTCGTCCTCTGGCACGGCTCTCCGTGGGCTATGCTCGAGGCATGTCCGCCTCTGGACACAACCCCCCATGGGTTGTGCTCGGGGCGCATCATCTCCAAGCGCGTCTTCCATGGGTTGTGTTCGGAGCGCTACTGAGATTTATAAGATCTATATCTTTAAGATGCTAAACCAGGTGCATGCAATCATCGATAACTCCTCCAAGCCATAGTCATCATGAACTTTTTCATTGTCGACATCTCCGAGAAGCTCGCACGATCCAACAAAAAATCTATATTCAACAATGAAAGCGGCCCGAGTGCTCTAAGGTGCCCGAGCACTTGGATGCCCAGAACACAAAGGATGTCTTGGGTGCACGGGGGACCCGAGCACTCCTTCTGCCTGGGACTCTCTTCAGAGGACTCCACTCCATTTAAAGATAGTTGTCAGGTCCAACAACCAACAAATTGTCCTCGTCGTCTGCCTTAAACCACACGTCAAAGCAAGAAGCAAGGGGACGCAAAGACACCGCCTCTACGTCCTGACAGTGACAGCTAGCATACAATAGATTCATGCACACCTATTCCCTGTACCGAGGCCTATTTGTAAGAGATAGGACACTGTGGTATCCTCTTCAACTATAAAAGGAAGACCATGTCCACTCGAAAGAAAGAAAAAAAGGCAAGTCATATGTAGAATGAGCCAAGGTTCACCCTCTCCCAGCTAAGGGAAGGCCCTCTCCTCCTCTCTTAGAACACCATCCATGTCTCTCTATAAATATCACATCACTATTCATCAAAGAACCCAGAAATAGAATATTGTCTCCGAGCTTGGTTGATTATTTTCCTTTAATCCCAGTGTCTCGTAGACCGAGCGAGGTCAATCCATTCCACTATTCGAGATGGATTTTGAGCGAGAGATTAAGAAAAACAACTCCTACTATAACTAGCATCACATTCATGTCAGTAACTGGAAAGATTAAATTCCACACGTGAGCGCATTCATGCATGCAGGCAGTAGAAGTAGCAGTATCAAGGCCCTGTTTGGATCCCTGAGCTAATTTTTAGCCCCTCCTCTTTTAGCCCCAATTAGCCCTCAAGGATCCAAACAGGGGCTAATTTGGGGCTAAAGTGAATTAGCCCATCCCAAAAAATTAGCCCCTCCAAGGATGACTTATTTGAGCTAATTTGCTCCTGATATCTTCATGATGTCTATGGATTTGCTGCAAAGACACATTTATTCATATATTTAACTTTGTATATTCACGTCACAAGTCACGTATACATTTGCTCAATATAATAGAGTAATAATACTCTCAAATTAAAGACAAATTAGTCCTCAAATTAGCCCTGGATCCAAACTACTTAAAAAACAAATTTTTACCGAGCTAATTCAAAAACTAAAAAGTAGCTAAAAGCTAATTATACAAACCGGACTCAAGACTAGCAGCACACTCGTCGCTGTGGCGCGCCACGGTCACATCCGCACAGGTCAAAAACTTTCAACCCTCGGGCGCCACGCGTCCACCCCTTGCTGTCGTCATCAACCCCGTCACGTTCCCCGCCCACCTCTCCCGACTCCATCCCCACCTCGTACCCCTCTCACCGACGTCTAGGGCCCATTCCTAGTAGGCCCCACCCGTCATTGGCTGGGTTCTTGAGGATTTGGGTAGAAACGCACGCCGCAACAGAAATTTTAACTCGCCGTAGCGCCTGCGTCGCGGTAGTACTCGCTGTCTCTCTCGCTCGCTCTCACGCATCCCATCCACTCTCCATCTCGAACCCCCATTGGAGGAGCACGCGAGGAGGCAGAGGCGAAGCGAGGGGGAGGAGTGGGGGCAGCTGCGCTTGTGAGGAAACCCTAGCCGCTCGCTCGCTGGTTAGTTGGTTGGTTCGGTGCGGTGCGGAGCGGTGGCGGCAATGGCAATGGCGGGGGAGGCGGAGGCGCGGCGGTGACCGGATCCCGCCGCGGGGAGGGGATGGGGAAGGCGGCGGCGGCGGGGGTAGGGGACCATACGCCGGGCTCGGCGGGCGGGGATGGCTCGCGGGATGGGATGGGGGAAGGGGAGGAGCGAGGGAGGAGGCGGAGGTGGTGGCGGTGCGTGGCGGCTGTGCTGCTCGGCGCTGCCGTGGTTCTGTCGGCGCTGTTCTGGCTGCCCCCGTTCTCGCGGCGGCGTGGGGTGTCGCGGGAGGACCGGTGGGGTGGAGGTCAGTGCTTTGCTCTCTTTCTCTCTCTCTCTCTCTTTCTCTCTCTCCACATTTTTTTCCTTCCTGTGTTTGGTCACTAGCTCAATCAGTCAATAGTACCCAATTTTCCTCTTAGGGGAATCGAATTGCACTGTCGTCTGGTGAATTTCCAGTAATAGGGCGAGTTGGGCTGTTTGGTGAAGAATGCAGGTTGTCTATTGGCTACTGCAACGTGCCATGCTCAATTAGGGAGTTATAGGTTCCGATTGTAGTGGTGGATTCGTTCAGTTTAGCTTTGGGATGCCTTGGACTTGTTTTGAGCATGTATTGGGAGGTTGATAGCTAACGAGTAACGACTTTGCAAAGTTTGTGGTGTGGGCGTCAGATTCCCATTATTCGCATGGCTTTGAGTTAATTCCAGCTTATTTGTGCTCCTTCAGAGGCTTAGGTAGTCACAGGGAACAGGGTCGGTGGCAGCGTTCCTCGACCCGGGCCGTCCCAGAAACGTGAGGTCATTTTTGTCTCCACCTTGTAAAAACCTCTCACAAGTAGCGTACCATGTTCCTCGACCCCGTTCCTCAATCCCATCGACCCGGAAACTTTGTGACTATAGTTAGGATTGTAACGAGCCACGTGGAAATATTTTCACACATTTTGGGCTTTGGTTGGATTGAATTGACAAATTAGGGTTGCTTGCATGGTTGGTCGTTAGACATGTAAATATAGGAATTCTGTTGTGCTTGATTTTGATGATGCAAATTAATTGTTTGATTGGAAATTATGCGTTTGATTTTGTCATTTAAGATTACAGCATTGTTATTGCTGGTTGTGTGGCTGAGGCACCAATCTATGTGTTTTCACTGAAACTGTATTTGCTTACTAGGCATTGTATGTCGGTTCAGTGTTCAGACCTCATCTTATTGGAATGGTGGTGATTGATATTTGAAGAGAATCGCTTGATGACTGTAGTGTAGACTGTGAAAGCCAGTTGATCTGAGACTGCGCTGGTCGATGCTAGGAACTGTTTAGACAATGTATGCTAGTTATTTTTCACATAAACACGTGCAGAAAATTCATAGTCTAGGTATCTGTTGCAACGTGTGGCCGCCTGATCGCCAGATTCTCATTCATGGAAATAACGCCACAATATAAACCGAGAGTAAAATGCATGGAGGGTCATTTAACTTGTTTAGGTATGTCATATAGGCCACTCTACTTTCAAAATGCACATCTGAGTCACTAGTGTGAGTTAAATGAGTTACTTGCCCATCTAGGATTGGAAAATTTTCTTTTGGGCATGTGTAGAAAACCACTTGTGTATTTTTTTCCTTCTCACAGCACTAGTACTTGGCAATACATGAAAATAGTGGAACCAAATCATTTCACTTGTGCCTGTTTTGAGGAGATCTCAGTCCTCTGTCTCTCTTGCCATCAAACCCTAGCAGCGAGAAGACCGACGGCGACCAGCTATGAATATAAACAACGATAGATGTGAAATCCTAGGAGGCAGTGGTTGCGGATGTCCAGATGCAATTTTTTCAATCCTAGGTGGCATAACATGTGTACAAGGTATGCTCACGTGGATAGTTAGATGGGCAAATTACCCACTTAACTCACGTTAGTGGCTCAGATGTGCATTTCGAAAGTAGAGTGACCTATATGACACACCTAAACAAGTTGGATGACCCTTCATCCATTTTACTCTATAATCGATGAACGGATACATCGTATAATATTTTCAGTCAAAAAAAGATAAATCAATAAAATTGTGCTGCTGTAAAATATGCAAATCACAACCCAACCATCCAAAGAGATTGGAATACACTGGTAGTTGTTGTGCATCACAATAACAGTTCCTCAATTTTACTCTAATGAAACACCATATGTGCTACCAAGATAACAAGAACAGGTTTCAAAATGGCCCTATAATTTGTGAAGTTGGTGTTCTCTTTTACCTAGTTCTCATATACTCAGGGCAATCATGTTACACTTGTTCCATTTGTCTAATGCTTGCATACATTTAGCTTTTGTGAAGTGAAAAGTTCTCCAATTTCTTATGTGTCAAATTTGTGCAGCTGATGTGGTCGCAAGCTTCAAACTGCAAAGGATGATTTCAGAGCTTAGTGAAAATAAACCAAAACTTGAGTATGATATTTTTGAAGAGATAGGCATTGGAAATTCTACGGTATGTGCTGCTTTCTCTTGTTATCCATTACTATTGTCCATGTATTCATTTCTTGTTTCTGTTACTCCAGGTGTCTGTAATTTCATTTGATTCCATTTCTGAATCAAACTGGACCATGGTGACTTTTGGAATCTGGCACTATCCAAGCAATTCTACCATATCAACCACTGAGTTAAGCATTCTAAGGTCATATTTAATGTCCTTGGTGATACAGCAATCCACTCTTCAGTTGACACCATCTCTATTTGGGAATTCTTCTTCTTTCGAGATTTTGAGGTTTCCTGGTGCTATAACAATTATACCTCCTCAAAATGCTTTTGTTGCTCAGAAGCCTGATGCCTTGTTTAACTTCTCGTTGAACTTTCCAATTGATGTGGTACAAAACAAACTGAGTGAATTGAAGGCTCAGATGAAATCTGGGTTATTTCTTAGTCAACTTGAGGTATGTGTTTCTCCGCTTTTTAGTTAGTTGTATACCTAGTCTAAAGCATTCCACATGTATTATCTTCTGTCTTGGGGGCAGAGATTCTTATTCTTAACTTAAATCGAATCATATGTGTGACTTGGTCAATACAAACCTATTTTCTAGGATAAAGTCCTTGTTTGTGCCGATGACAACTTCTAACTTCTAGGATGACCCATAAACCGCTTCAGTTTTTGATTTTTATTGGACCTTAGCTGCAGGAACTTGAATTCTTTCTACTGTCAATGTGAAAAAAACAATGGATGAGGATTAGGTAGCTAGTTTGTCATTCGATCAGTTCAAAGTCCACTCGTAATAGCTATCGTAGAAGAGGGCGCACAACGGCATGCTGCGAGAAGCTGAGAACTATACCAATGATGATGTCGCACAACCAGTTCTTGTGTAATCCTAAGTGCTTTTATCCAGGAGTCCCTAGCTTTTTTCTTCTCTATTGTGGTCGCTGTGGATTAACGCCTTTGTATCCTAAGCCTTTTCCCTCTAATACAAATTACAAAATGAGCAACCCTTTCTGCTCTTTATCGGAAAAAAACAGCTTACTGACCAAAGATATCACAAAATTTACTTATCATCATTGTTTCTTTTACCAGTAACATTTGTGTGCCGCTGCTTATTGAATGTGGTAAGAGCCTAAGAAACATGTGTGTTTGAAAATGATATGTTTCATTTTTGTTGATTTCCATGCTAGCAGACACAAAAACTTGAATTCCGATCCTATTAATTTGTAATTGCATAGCTATTTTTAAGCGTACAAAGTGTACTGCCTACAGTTATGTGCAAACTCTATTCTACCTTTGTATTGTATCATTAACATGTTTTTTGTTCTTGGTGTAACTCCTATTTTTTTTTTTGAAATGCAGATCCTATACGTTACGTTGACAAATCTGGATGGTTCAACAGTTACCCCTCCTACAGTTGTTCAAACATCAGTTCTCCTTGCTGTTGGGGCAGATAGAAAACCACCATCATTGCAACGACTGAAAGAATTGGCTCAAACATTAAAAAATTCTTCTTCAGGAAATTTGGGTTTGAACCATACTGTGTTCGGCAAAGTAAAACAGATTAGTCTATCTTCTTATCTTCAGCATTCACTGAACAATGCAGGTAGTACACATTCACCAAGTCCAGCTCCTCAACCCTATAATCAACCCCACACAACCCACCAGGACAACAATCATGATCACCACAGCCACCACCACCATCATCACCACAGTCACCACCTCCACCATCACCACCATGACCTAAGCCATCAGGATTTGCAGCATTACCCCCCTGCTCCTGCTCCTGCTCCTGTGCGCGGCATACCGACCTTTGTGAGTGGTGATTCTAGCTGTATGTGCAAGAAGTTACATAGGGATGCTAAACACCATTCAGCTCGTCACATGGATCCTTCATTCCGGCATATGACACCTGTAGCTTCTCCAAATAGTTATGAAACTTCAGGTCCATATGTAGATCCGTCATCATTTCATCTGAGGATCCCATTGTCCCCACATCCTGCTGTTGTTTTTCATGCAGTGCCACCAAGTGAGAGTGTGGGAACACTCAAGCATCCCTACAAGTTCTCATCAATATCACCGGCACCATCTACCTGTGAGTCACTTTTCCCTGATTTGCTAAGAATATATCTGTAGAGTTTATACATGTTGTAAGCCAAAGTTGAGCATGATTTTGAAACTATAGGTGGTATAGTTAGCATGCTAGTTGGATCTCATAATGCATACTGGGGGTAATGGGGGGTTCAACTGTTTTTTAGTAACAGAGAACCATCACTAGAATTCACTAGCATTAACAAAACATGTTAATCAGTGGAACCATAGTGAGATAGATATTGCTATTTGTGTTGACTTGGGGTTCAAGTTTTGATACCGTGAACTATTGTGGACAGCATTAGACCAGATCCACAGGCAGAATTTCAGAGAGTTATTTGTTTACCTCTTTCTTTTGTGTCTTCTTGATTGATCCTTGGATAATAGGGTTAGGAATCATGAAAAGAAAAAAAAAACTATAAACTTCTACGAGAACTTTGTGGGATTTGCTAATTCTGTAACTTGTTATAGACCTTAAAACTTGAGGACTGGTTGGCATCTGACCACTTAGGCACATAAATCATTGATTACCAACTAAAGTTTGGGGCTACAAGCTTGAAATCAGTGTTTTTCAAGTTTCCAACATGATACTGAACTACTAATATCAAAATCTCCTCTTCAAAGTTTCATTGTCAGTAGTAGTAAAACTAAGTTCAGCTATGGATGTTTCATCGTTACTAATGTAAGGTGACGAATCATCCGTTACCATTGAAAACTGAGTTTGTGATGGGTCTTAACTCTTGACACTATTTTCTACTAGTGCAGGATGATTGTTGAGGTAGACTATCATGTCTTAAGTATAATGAAAAACCATGACCGCTTGTTTTGTATCGATGAAATGAATATCCTGACAAGGAACATTCTTAGGTCATTTGGTTACTTAAGCTACTACCATGATAAATCATGTACGTAGGATTTCATATCAATCCCCTGAATTAATGTTCAGCACAACAACATACGTTTTGATCTTGCTAGAATATTAACAGTTTCAATATCTCGATTAATTCTACATGCAAATACATGTAAGTACAGAATTATGCTAGTGTGCTTTCAATTTCAGTACTGCATTCCATAGGATATATTATCGAAGCATTCATTCATTCATTCATTCATGGCATATAATCATCATTAGAAATCAGATTAACTAGTAACCAAGAATCTGGAATAGCTTGAGACCATCATGGGCATAGCCACCATTAT
The DNA here is from genome assembly GCA_019925245.2 of Oryza australiensis. Lineage (NCBI taxonomy): Eukaryota > Viridiplantae > Streptophyta > Magnoliopsida > Poales > Poaceae > Oryza > Oryza australiensis. The sequence goes on from JAIFGZ020000119.1 coordinate 415,357, forward strand.
AAATCAATAGGTTGATTTTCCTTTTTAGCCAGTAAAGCATGTTTCGACAACTCCACAAAATACCATCCAGAAGTGTGAAGTCACCATACATGTCTTGTTTACAATAACTAGAACTTCCGTGAACAATATTCTTATGTTGCTAACTATTAATTCCTTTTTGGGATAACAAATATTTTCCTCAAATCTGAATGTAGTGTATAAAGTGAACTTTCCTGGCATAGAATGAAACAAGTACAAAGATATACTCCATCCGTCCTAGAATACAGCTTCCTTTAGGATTCAAATTTGTCCCAAATATAGCTACCTAGTATGTGTAGAAGCCTAAAAGGTGAATTTTGGCAATAGTCTTCCCATCCTACCCTTATCAGTCCACAGCACGCAAACCTAAGCGTCAGTTTAGTGACTTATGAGGGCATTCTAGACATTTCACCCCAATCCTTAATCCCTCCAAAAACTACAAAAAATAGCTATATTTTTATATTGTGACAGATGTAGTACAAGCTCTTTTTTGAAAAGTTTAATTTGTGGTTGCTGTGCTTGCTGTGTTGCACTGCTTATTTGTTTTAAGCTGTCATGGAAATGAAAACTTATGATTGTTATACTTTGTTTTGTAGAATAAATTTAGGTTAGGGAAAATTTGTTATCAACTACCATGTCTATCCTAATTGTTCCATATTTTTGGAACATGATAATGGTATTGTTTGCAAAATAGATTAAGTACAAGTAATTTGCCAAACACCTAAATGTCTAAAAGCGGCTACACCAAACGAGATTATGATAACCCACCGCAATGCCAAATGGAGATTCTTCATTCCCTTCTCTATCTAAAAGAACTCAATATCTTCTCTTTGGTGGTAACTTTATAACACTTTTGTACTAACCTGATGCAGCATCTGGCTCTGCCCTATTGTCCCGCTGGTGGATCATTACATCACTCGTATACCTGTGCATGTGACTACTGTAGAGATGTTTCTCCCAGATGGTGAAGTTCCTGAAAAGCTTGGATCGCCATTTTGCAAATGGACCCGTCTGTCAAACATTTAGATGGTTTTCTTTGGTGATCCCTCGTGTAAATACATGTACAATGCAAGCTGAAGGGGGTGTAGTCATGGTCAAAGCCCTAATGATGGCGGGCCCTAATTGGCTTACATTCTCTGTGTTGCTTTGTACAATCATGCCACAGATCAAATAAAGATATGGCGTTTTTGTTGAGATCCTAATGAGCTGAATTTCCTCTAGACTCAGAACACAAAAGGATACTGGTGGGGTCGGGGATATGATGTTATTATTCCACTTTTGACATTCAGAAACAGAAACATTCTTGAAGTTTTTCTTATGAAGCTAATTTATAATGTAGTCTATACAGGAAGAATTCATCCGGGAGCATACACGGAGATATCAGCAGCATGGGAAGCAATTTCTTTACTTCTCTGATGTTTGATGATTTCTCACTTGTTTTTTGTGAATTCAGAGAAGAGGTCAGTAATAAAGTATCACTATTTATGTCTCTTGATACTCTGGTAGCAATCAGTGATTCTGCTTTGTGGAAAAGCTGCCTATCAATGCCAGAATCTGTGTAAAGATTTGCTGAGAGACTGAGACCCTTCAAACAGAAGCAGGAAACTGTTTGGACAGAATCCTATGAAATTATTCAAGTATTCATTGGATTTCTCAAAAGTTGCCCAGTAAGTCTGTACTACTAGTCTTCATGCCAATATGCTTGGATTTTTTTAATCCCTGGAATGCCTGAATCTTCATTAGTATAGCAGATACATGGTGGTTTTCATGATGATTTTGCTCAGTTGTTCACTTCATAGTTGAAGATCATTTTGTACTGCACGTGTGTGCTCTCTACCACCCCAGGTAACTCAATTATACTACATCCCTTTTATATCCTCCAAATCGACCGTGTTGACTGAACTATACACAATTTGACCACTATATTTTCAACAAAAGAATTTATATAATTTGAACTCTACAATACTATTATGGAAATATGATGTGAAATAAATGTAAGCAATGTGATTATTAATCTACCAAACATAACAACATAGAAATTATTATTGGTCAAAGTTTGAACAGGATATTCAACGCTGTCAATTATCCTAAAATGGAGGTAGTAGATTGATGGCTTGACAGAATCAAGAACCAACACATATATAGGCTACGTTTCCATTTCAGATACAAAACATTAGCTGTAATATAGATTAATAGCCTTTGGACAGAATAAAGTAAGCAAACATTCGAGTAATCTTCTTTATTTGATTCCAAATGTGGCGTGACAATCAGTCGAGGGGCTGTTTGGATACCTCACATCGAATGTTTAGATGTTATTTTGGAGTATTAATATTTACAAAACCCATTCATAATGAGGGTGAGACGAATCTAATGAGCTTAATTACGTCATGATTTGACGATGCGATGTTACAGTAAATATTTGCTCATTATAGATTAATTAGGCTTAATAGATTCATCTCGCGAATCATCTTTCGATTCTGTAATTATTTTTATAATTAGTTTAGGTTTAGTTTTTCAAATTGATATCCAAACATCCGATGTGACCGATCTGACACGGACTAAAATTTTAGTCCCCAATCCAAACACTACCTTAAACCCAAAAAGGACTTTTCTATCGGTCATAATGAAGTCATGAAAGAAACTATCAACATCTAGTTGTAGGTAGTGGGAGGTAATTTCAAGGCTAGAACAAGGAAGGTGGAATCAAGAAAAGCGCAGAGAACTTATCTTAAAGGTCCAGTTGAATGGTGAACCATCAAGGGAAAAGCATAGCAAAAATGGAATAAACAATAACACTTAATGAATGATGACAAATAGAATAAATGTGATTTCGCCAATGTCGGCTCTGCTGATTTTATCGCATAAATAAAATTCAGTAAGTTAGCTCTTCCTACCAATTCTAGAAATTGCAAGAAACTATTATCCTAAAAGATGAATCAACAATAAGGCTGTGTTCTTTTTCCATCTTTCCCAACTCATTTTTCTCATTTTCTGCACACACGTCTCTCAAACTGCTAAATGGAGTGTTTTTTATAAAAAATTTTTATATGAGAGTTGTTTACAAAATCATATTAATTCAAATTTGATTAATACTTAATTAATCATACGTTAATGAGTTGTTTCGTTTTGTGTGCCAGAGTATTAGTTCTCACCGCAGGAACCGAACATATCCTAAGTTATTTTATTATATATCAGCATATAATATCTAGTCGCAAGTCTGACTCATGAAGATATATTATTCTGCAGTGCTCAACTGCTTATTTGTTGGTGGGACTGTTATCTGTCTGACTTCTTTAGACCTTGCTGGACTACAAGTCGATAGCATATCCTTTTTTCTAGTTGCCAGTTCATGTCATTCAAGTTGCGCGACCCTGAAATCTGAATTGGAGAACAGTATCTCCAACCGACAGCGATGTGCGGTTGTCCTATTCAGGCGACCGACATCATAGACTGGTCCAGTGATTTGAGCGTCTCCGCGATAGCCAGCAGATATGCTTAAAATACTACTCCTATCTACTCTGCTGGTGCCCAATTACAAACAGTGTTCTCAACTATGCGAGAGTTCTTTGATTGGGGCTCCATCATCCATGCTGTGAGAGAAACGCCATTCTCTTTTGGAGGGTACAAGCAACTCTTGTCTCCCAGGATGCTTCGCTTTCCGTAGTAGACGCATGGATGCCGTTTGGATGGTACTATTCTATCTTTTATGTATTTATTTATAACCAGTTGTTAACTTGATAACACTGCACAGTTTGCCATTTGGATGGTACTGTCGCATCTTTTATGTGTTTCTTTATTACCAGTTGTTTAACTTGATACACATTTTGCAGTATTTGCACAGCTCCTGAGTAGCTTGTTTTGCAGTATTTGCAGTTGTTTAACTACGAGTTGTTTGGTACAGTTAAGGCCATTGATACCCTGTAACTGTGAGAAAAAGTGCAGGGACTTGCAGGTTACAAACCTTATGACCTTACATGTGTATGTGATATAGTATCTCACATTCATGCATCTCCATTGCTGGGAGAATTTGTGCCGACATAACTTGATCCTACATGCACATTTTCTATGGTCAGAGCCGCTTGCTCATTTCAACTTCTCCCAGCTATCTTTCTTAGGACCCGTTTGGTAGGGCTCCTGATTTTATTTTTTAATTTTAGATTTTGATTCTGTAGATAATCAGAATCGATATAGAGGAAAAACTGAAACTTGCTTTTTAGGTGATTCTCATTTTCTATGTAAAATTATTGAATCATTTAAAGTGATTATTTTTAGAATCAGTTGCAAAATAACATGTTTGGTAGAGATTCTACTGATTCTCAACAGAATCAGGGAGAAGAATTCCTACCAAACAGGGCCTTAAGCTCGTTTCTTCTTCTTCTTGAGCCTTGCCTGCCTCAAGATACTTTACCTTTGCATCATCTGCATAGCACAATGACATAATCCAAGGTCACTGTTTTTAAAAATCAAACTTCACTGTACGTTTTAAATCGTAATTCCGACGCCTCCGTCGTATCCCTCACTTACCCCTTACTGTGATTACCAGTTGTTCAGACGGACCAGAGATGCAGTAGCAACAATGAGAAACATCTAAGAACCATCGCCTCTGGTGGGAGGAGTCATGGAAGCAGCAATTAAGCACGTTGGCGCTTCCCACCAACCATTGTTCAAAAGTTCAAACAATTCTTGTTCAAGAGTAATAGTACATGGTAGTGATGGTACATGACTTAAAAGAGACATCTCTTCAAACATTTTTAATAAAAAAAGAAATTATGAGTGTGAAGAATTGAACACGGGATCTTTTTAATAAAAAAAGAAATTATGAGTGTGAAAAATTGAACATGAGATCTTGATGTTGAAATCACACGTCCTTTGTAATTGCATTATCAGCTGTATCTTAATGGTACATGACTTACATGCGACGTGAAATTGTCGTGGATTTATTTGTAAAATCTGATTTTAGGCGTCGATTTACGTTAGGAGATACAGTCGTGTATGTGCGTTAATTTTACCTCTCTATTAACAGAGAGAGAAACAAAGAAAGTAAATGGAAAATTAATAGAAATAAGAAGAGGAGCTGGATACACAACACTAACACGCATTACATATCAACAAATTATTTCTTTAATGCTCTTTTCGTGCAAAAAGTGAAGGAAAGAAGAAGGGAGATGAACAATCTGTCCAACACGTCGATTGCACTCACGCACTACGTATCCACAACAGGTTAGTTCCTAAGCAACTACTACTAAGTAAGGTAAGGTAACCACCTTTGTTCTTTCCATCACCTCACGCACCAAACTCACACAATTGTAGCTTGCAACGTTGCCAAAATCATAGGGTTGTTACTGATTAAAACTGTTGTTTAATCCAGAAACAGAAAACCAATTTACTGAAAAAAACAAAAAATAATATTGCACACATACGTTACTGGAAATGGTCAGTTTTGTAGCTAGCTAGCCATCTTTCAGGCTTCAAGGAAGGCCCGACGCCAGGCACGCCTCCCAGAACTTGCGGTCCTCCTCCTGCCGCCTCGCCGCCGCCGCCGCCGGGTCGTCGTCGTCGTCTCCGTCGCCGTCGGGCTCGTTGTCCTCCGCTGCCAACGTCGCATTCGGCGGCGGCCAGAGGAAACAGCTGCTGCTGCTGCTGTCCTGGCGGCTCCACCAGCTGCCGAACTGGCTCCCTTTCTCGTCGTCGCGGCGCCCCGCCCCGCCGGCCATGCCATCGTCGCCGTCGACGCAGCTGCCGCACCCGTCGTCGTCGTCGTCGTCTTCGCCGCCGCTGTCCGACGAGAGCTCGATCACGCTACCGTTCGCCGCCGCCGCCTCCGTCGGGCAGCACGACTCGGCCACGCCCTCCTTCCAGCCATGGCAGTAGTAGTACGGCATCTGCGGCCGCGCGACGACGACCACCGGAGGAGGCGCCGGCTCCTGCGCCGGAGACGGTGGCGCCGCCGATGGCGGGCGGCGAGAGGCCAGCAGCTGTGGCCGCACGGTGGCCATCAGACACAGAGATTAATTAGATCAGAGATCGATTTGTTGTTTGGTGGGTAAAAATGCTTGTGGTTTTTGGTTAAGTTTGGGCGTGTACCTGTGCACATATATATACACGTGGAGAAGCCTACTTGGCTTAAGCCAAGTAGTAGGAATATTAATATTTCTATGTACTACGTGCTCATGCATGCACGTTTTGCCGGATAGTAATTAACTGATAATAAAAGCAGCTCCTGATGAATAATTAATTTTTTTCCTTGAAGGATGTCATGATGAATAATTAATATGATTTCTTTTGGCGCCGGAGATGCGAAGCAGCAAGCAATTCAAGCTGGAGTAGCAATTTGCTTGTTCCGTGATCAAAAACAAAACACTAGCACAGAAAAGAGGATAGTTGCTGGTTGAAAACCTGATATATGTGTCGGTTTCGTAGCCGGCACCTATGACGTTAGATCATTGGTGTTGGTTGTAGAACCGACACCTTTGTCCTTTGTGCTCTCATCGATTAAAAAAGATGGCTCGAGCCGATGCTTTCGAGCTGCCCTCCTCAAGCCGCCCTAATCCCATCCATCATTCGACATAACATCAACAATCACAGAACAAGAACAAGAAGAAAACAACAATCACATAAATGAAGTCACTGGCGCCATCAATCAACAACAGCAATCCCCATTCCATCCGTAGTCATAGATCAACAACAACAATCAAGAATAGAACTACACAAGTAAGATGAAGAACCACACAAGCAGGAATCGGCGTGGAGTCACCGACGCCGTCGGAGAAGCGAGGTCGCCGTCGGGGTCCCTCTCCACGCCGTCGGGGTCTCTCGTGCCTAGGTCGCCACCAGTCTCTCTCCACGTCGATGTTGCCGCCGGGTCTCTCTCGTGTCAAGGTCACCACCGGATCCTCTCCACCGCCCGATCCGGTTGCACGCGAGCTCCAAGCGGCCGGATGCGAGGATGGGGCGGCAGAGGAAGGAGAGGACGACGGGCGACGGCGCCAGATGCGGGGATGGGGCGCGGAGGAAGGAGAGGACGACGGGCGGCGGCGCCAGATGCGGGGATAGGGCAGTGGAGGAAGGAGAGGACGACGGGCGGCGACAGCGCCGGATGCGAGGAGGCGGGCGGCGGCAGCGACGGGCGGCGGCGGATGCGGGGAGGCAGCAATGGGGCGACGATGGGGGTGGGGATGGGTGCGATGCGCTGAGGTGTATGTGAGAGAGAGATAAGTGGCGCACCGAATGGAACTCTCCAGGCTCGTGCAGCTCGGCTTGGATGGATAAGGATGGGGGCGACGATAGAGGACTGGTCAATCTTTTCTATAGGTGCCGGGTTTTTTTAAAAAACCAACACCTATAATATATTATAATAGGTGTCGGTTTTTTTAAAACCAATATTAATATTATAGGTGTCGGTTTTGTAGTTAGAATCGACACCTATTGTTCTATTATAGTATTGGATTTTTTAAAATACCGTTACCAATAGTATAAGTGACGATCTTGTGTTAGAACTGGTACCTATTATATCAATAGGTTTTGGTTTGAATAAATCAACACCGAGGTTTTTTTTAAGTAGTGAAATGAGATTTTTTTTTAAAAAATATAATTTTAGGGAATGTGATCTACTCTTGTAAGGGAAAGCTATTCCTGAAACATTGCCTTGCACGTTAAATGTGATATTCTCTTGCATTTATTAAGCTCTGACACAGTGACACCATAAACACCGGAGTTACCATCACGTGTGCTTATCACTGTCTAATATCAATATATTGGTCAACCATTGTTAGGTGGAAAAGTTATGCATTATTCTTGTCTGATCGGGTGGGTTTACAAATTAGACGTACAGGAGGATAATGTTTACATAGGTAAATGTTTATCACATATTATAGAGGAGAAGAAACGAACAAACTCTTACTTTTACTTTTAGATAATAAAAGTTTTATTAAACTTGATCCATTACAATTGTTTCAAAGACATTTTTAACTTTTGCGCCATGAAAATGTATACGGCTTGCACACACGACAAAACCAAACATTGATCAAAACTAAGAGAATTGTTGCTGCAAATGTGAAATGTATAGTGTTTAATTGATCATTTTCTTTAGTACGCTTACAATTTAGAGAACTGTTCATCCACTCTTCCCTCATGCGACGGCAACTTCCAAGAAATATTAGAACAGTAAACTTGATCTGCTCTCCCGGTTATAAACGACCATATAATTCAGTAGTCTACATATACTCGCCCCGTTTTATAATATAGCTATTCAACATGTAGGGCTAATTATAATCTGTTGAGTAAATTACAAACAATTATTTCGATAAACATGCTTCAAGAATACATCAGCCGACCAGCCATAAACACTGTATCTCTCTCTATTCATTGTACAACCTCTTTATTAGATGGATATGCATGCATAATTGCAGAAGAAAACAGCAGGCTTTATGACAGTGAGACAGTTGCCAGCTGATTTGATTCCTCCTCCTGATCTCCTTCTAGAAGGATATATACCAGGGTTAGGCAACGGCATGTGCAGCCAGGGCTGCCTTCTAGAAGGAGACGGGACAGAAGGGCGGGATTTTGCCTCGGTTACGTTTTCCTTTGGATTCCAGCGTCCCATCATTGTACAAGTGCCTGATTTGGTTCTGAAATTAGCAAAAAGCAATGTGGCATGGGCATATCAAACTGTTCCGATGGCTGTCCTTGCTGCTGGTATATTACGGCCATGGCCATGCTATGGCTGCGCAAGTGTGGTATCATTGGTGTTGGTTGTGGCACATCTATAAACCTCGACTCTAGCGGTCAAACAGATTTAAAGTTATAGTAACATAATCGTATAAAGCGCATTTGATTTTGATCTATGCATAAATTTTTTTTACTATATACTTAGGTGCGGCTTGTTTGGACAAGTCCTCACTCACAATTTTGTTTTGGGTTAAAATATGAGCTCAGCGAGACGACGAATTTCATAAACTTGAAGGAAAGTTTTGATAAAAAGCCGAACAGTTTGTAGGAATGAGGTCTTATCGAATTGATTTTATGAATTTTAAGGGAAATTTTTAAATTGACTTCAAACATCCAATCAATAAAAAGCTGATAGTTGGAATTCAAATTGATTGGATGAATGAAATTCAAATTAATTTGGATGTATGAATTTTGGAAGGTAGAATTCAAATGGTATTGCGAGACCTGATTGGATGTATGGAATCGTTTTTATCTAAATATTTGATTCTTTTTGCAAAAAAGAAGAAAATTTGTCCTTCCCAAGTGTTGACTCCTACTGAACTTTATGTAAATTCTTTGCAACTTCTTGTAAAACACTTGCGTTCCATTCTAGTCCTCCAAATTGATGTTTTCAAATGTCATGCAGATCTTCAATACTTTCAGCAAAAGATCGATGTAGATTGTAGAGTCATGTGTGCACGCAAGGTATTTTGAGAAAATTTCATGCACACAAGGTATTTTTAGAGACAAAAAAAAATGTTTCTTGCGCTTGCATGCCCCTTCTAGATGCAAGGTTTTCCAGGCATTTCGATCTGCCACGGCTGGCACCATGACATAGTTTTATAGCTTGCTTATGCTCATCTCTTGTGCACGAGGTTAATGCAGGATTTGATGGATTTGTGCAGAATTTTTCGCTCCACTTTTTGACTAAGGGTTGACGGCTGAAGCTTCCTGGCTCAACAAGGCTGTGATTCTCGTTGTGCGTCCAACGAGTGCAAGGGCGTAGCCAAGTTGACAACGATTTGATCTTAGACAGATATTAAGTTTTTTATCCTGCAACAAACTCCAATCATTTTATGTTATTTGACTTCTTAAAAATTTTAAAAATTTTAGGTTTGACTAAATTTATAAAACAATTAACATCTACAACATCAAATTAATTTAATTAAATTTAACATTAAATATATTTTGATACATCAAATTAGTTTAATTAAATTTAACATTAAATAATACGTTTGTTTTATATTAAAAATATTGTTATATGTTTTATAAATTTAATTAAATTTAAAGTAATTTAATTAAGAAAAGGTAAAACGAGTAGTATCATTGAAAGTGGGACTCTACCCACACGCACAAGGCACAAACATACTCACCAGCCTGCGAGTACGGCTCCTTTGACGCACATTAAAAGGACTTCTTTAAAAAACTCATAAATTTTTATTGCATATATAGATCTAAGTTCTCAAAAATTAAGTTTTCATTTTTAAAATGGAGATGAGCTGATTCGTTCTCTAAAACCTATTAAAAAGAAATGCATGCTGAAACATACTGTCATAAAATCTGTTAGAATATTGCTTTGTTGTCTAATTAAGTAATTGGTGAGCCAAATTAGTAGAATTAATTCTGTCGAATCAAAGCACTGGATTGACTGAAGAAACAGTTCAGAAATCTATATAGATTGCAAGAAGCTGATCAACAGAAGTAGGATTTTTCGGTAGAGTTTAGTCCAAATACGGATAGTAATTAAATTAAGTTATCTAGCACCGTAATTGTTCAAAGTAAATAACATTATACAAAACAATATAATTATTATATAGATATTCTCCGAGAATCTGTTAAATAAAATTTTGATTTCATGCTCTAAATATTTGAAAGATTTTCTATATTCTCTTTTTTTAACCAACTTATGAGATGATACTCTATTGAAACAATTTTTTTAATAAAATTTTAAAAAACGGATTTAAAGAACCTTTTAAAAAGCTGTTGTTGGGATGCTCCAAAGTATATTAGAAGGGAAAGACATTCCCTGAAACATTGCCTTGCACGTTAAAAGGATGGGGGCTATGAACATGCTCTCTACCTTGCTAAATTTTCATTAAAAACGTATCTATGTAGATATAATATTTATGGAAACAAACATTTAAAACACAACACCTAAATTAATACATATGAAGTTTAACAATGCGGCAAAAGCTACTTAGTTATCGCACTCATCAAGCCGATACAAATCGGTAAGGCATCGGGTAAATCGACCAAAGCTTAAAAAGAAATTGAACTGAATTCACTTTTTTGTGTGTGTGTGTGTGTGTGTGGGGGGGTTGTTAAAAGTTTCACTCCTTTTCGTCGATAACCGAGCTGTAATCGTCATGTCTATTATTGACAAACCACTCGAAAGCTGTTTTCAGTGACCGAATTCTCTTTGTAAACCGCGTAATAGATGACCCAACAAGAATTACAAGATCTGTTCTAACTGGAAAAGATTACACATTGAGATGGTAACGGAAGAATAACGCGAACATTACTACCATATGATAATACTTTATGTTTGGAGTCTATCACACAAGGGCATTTGGTCTAGTGGTATGATTCTCGCTTTGGGTGCGAGAGGTCCCGAGTTCGATTCTCGGAATGCCCCGAACCATATGTATTTTTTTCTTCTTTATTCGATTCTCGGAATGCCCGGTACCATACATATATTTTTTTGTTCTTCTTTATTTTCTTGTTTATTCTTTTAAATTGTCTTGTCTGTCGTACTTGTACTAACATGTCATGTTGTGCACGTCGAGAGTGTTGCCTTTTCTTTTCGACTCGTTTCAACTGTACTGTCCACCTTATGCTGCCCTCGTTTGGATGGTACAAACTAAACCGGCCATCGATGGAGAAAAACTTGATGCCCGTAGAAAAACGCTTCCGGCCTTAGGCCATAGCCCTAGCCCAATAAGAGACAGGCGCAGAATTTTGATGATTTTGGACCCGTTCACTTCTTTGCCATTCTCAACTGTTTCAAATTTTGGTAATACCAAAATTTGATAAAGTAGCAAACATATCACTACCAACATAACCTTATCAATTTTTGGTAATTCTAAACTTTCTACGCTACTTCCAGCATTTGATAAGGTATCAAACTAAACCCTATCCACCTTCATCTTATCTTTACCAAAATTTAACATTACCAAAGATTGCTAAGTTTTTTTTTTGGCAATGAAATGAACAAAAGCCCTTCGTGTATTCAAAATTTGCTTGAATGGGTGAATCAGCGAGTAACCAACAACCCCAAGCCCACGCGACGACACGACGATGGCCGATGGGGAAGAAGCGAAGAATCGCCCACCACTCCAACCAGCGACCCGGTCGTGGCCGTGACGGGGATTGAGATTGCCCGCTGAGACTGGCGTGCAAAAGCAAAATGTAGCGTACCCTCCTTCAGTGTTATTCAATAAAGGTAGAATTACATTATCTTGAAAATACGACAGGCCAATAGATTGTGCAATCAATATCACATATACCAAAGTCCACAGCTGACTCAACATTTGATCCAATCCCTCACCTATGAAGAATGACCGGTGGCTTTGTCAGGTTAAAAAAGGTATTCTGAACATGGTTAGGTTATCCTAACCTACAATAGCTTCAGTGCAAGGCCACATCAAGTAAGGTGAAAACGAGCTAAGTGTTGAAAACTCGTGAAAATCATACCTAAAAGTTTTGTAAATTTTCCTGAAAAAATTAATAGAGACAGGTGTAGATATAAAATACATTCTCACCAAATCGTAAGTACAAACTCAACTTTATTTGGGAGTAACAAACAAGACAAATTTTAGGTAAATAGTAACATGACACTATTCATCTGAAATTTATCTTTTTTGTTTCTCCTAAATGAAGTTGAGTTTATACTTGAGATTTGGTGAAAATGTATTTCATATCTACACGAATTTACAAAATTTTTAGATATGATTTTCACAAGTTTCCAACACTTAACTTGTTTTCAAAGGATATTTCCTATATATATATATATATATATAATCTTCTACTGTGTTCAACAAATATCATGAATCAAGCTAGATAAAATTTTCATTGTATTTCCCACCAGTGCAAGGTAACATGATCAGCAGCTCCACTGAAAAGGTGAAATTATTGAGTGTAGTGCGCTTTGAAAAATTGACTGACTGATGGATAGTCCACGATGCAACATACTGGGAGTAGAGCATATCATCCAACAGAACTTTTCCCGACAACAATCATTGGTAACCAAGATCCGCAATTCCCAATATCTAAACAGATTAGAAGAAAATGGCGTTGTGGAAATCTCCGTTTCAGAAACTACAATCGTCTGGCTATTCCTGAATCCAACTTGGTTGGAGACGAGAATCATAGAGATAGGTCTGGCTACGCTTGGCTCACTCTGCAAGAGAGCATTTGAACGAACATATCGCGAGCACGAGCACAAACCTGCAAGGTCCTGGGCTCCTGCGCCTCGCGGATGGCCTGCACGAGTGCGGCCGTGGCAAGCGCCTCGACGCTGCGGTTCCTGAGGCACGTAGCGGAGGAGCAGTCCTTGAAGAGCTCGAAGGCGTGGTCGGCTATGTCCCGGTCCAGCCTCAGGATGGACGCGACGTCCACGATCTGGAGGTAGGCGCGGAGGCTGTCGACGGACACCATAGGCCCCGCGGGGTCCGGCGTAGAGGCGGCGGCGGATTCGACGGCGAGCGCGCGCTCGAGCTCGGCGAGTTGGCCGGAGAAGGCGGACGCGGAGCGGGCGAGGACGGGGTGGCGCTCGAGGGAGAAGGCCGAGAAGGCGGAGACGAAGCCGGCCGGGAGGAAGGGGTCATCGTCGTCTCCAGCGGCCGAGGGGGACGGCGACGGCGCGGCGTCGGCGAGGTCGGGGGTGACGAGAGGCAGCGGGTGGAGCGAGGGGAGGAGGGGGAAGAAGGGGTGGGTGTGGAGGTGGCGCTCGAGGACGAGGCGGGCGCAGGAGGAGCACTCGGAGACGGCGCGGGAGAGCGGCGGCTGCGTCGTGACGCAGCGCGCCGGCCCGGAGGCGCGGCAGTAGGGGCACTGCGACGGCTGCGACATGGCGGCGGCGGCGCGGTTCGGCCTTGGGTATCGGTGACTAGTGGACTTTCAGGTCTGGATTTTCTTGCAGCTGGCTCAGGCGGAGTAGGCGACCCGAGGACCCCGTTTCACTGGTCGCTTCCTGTTGTACTGGGTGGCTGACGGACTCAACTTCACGGCAATTCCAAGCTTATTCTTCACCGTCATCAAAGTCAATGTTATTTGGAGATGAGTATTTGCTATCCAGCAGCACATAGAACATGTCAACATCTAAAAATGCCATAAAATTGTGTTCGTGCTTGGATGTTTTATGGCATTTAGCACTTATGTAAAAGAGATAAGACAACGTTTGGTTCGTGCCACATAACTCTCAGCCATCTAGCCCACATGTCATACATTTTTTTTCTAACTTTGTTTAGCCTTAATTTGTTGTTTTGTTTGACAAAAAAATGTGACAATACTAAGCTTAACCACCTTAATAAAAAATATGTGACAACATCAGTTACAACCAAACAGGCCCATAAGCCAAAACATAAGGATAGCTAGCAGCATTTATATAGAACAGTTGAATACCGCACCGTGTGACGGCAGCTAGAGCATAAAACCAGCAACGGTGTGATCAACGTGATCCATTTCTACTTTTAGGGAACACTGATTATATCAATGAGCTCGTGTGGCTAAAAATTGCTTCATCACACATTAGAATGGGAGCAAGTAATACAATGGGATATAATTTCCCGTATGTTCTATCAACAAACTTACAATATTGCTAAAAAGCAAGTACAAGGTGGATATCTGTGAATTATTTCTCGTAACTAACCTTTAGTATAATGATCGGCAACATGGGGAAAAACAAAGGCAAAACCTATTGTTAAGCTTCCAGTTCCAGGAGGGGCTTTCTACACATGACATGTTGGTCTTCTCTATCTCAGTATCAGCTCTCATTTACCTGAATTGTAAAACGTTAGTGTCAGCTATAAACAAGTAACAATGCATTATAATCAAGGGTAAAGCGGCGTTAGTGCATTCAGGGCTATAGTACATTCTTTCCATATGAATGGTTGGTAAGTGTACGTAATGCTTGAGAGTGAAAACATCCCAGGACTAATTCCTGTAAGCAGATTTTCAAATCAGACAACATTCAAAGTTGACATGTGCAAATAAATTTTGTGTTACTTCCAGGTGAAAATGAGGCCATAGAAAATATGAAAACATAGTTTTTTATGGGGGAAAATAGATGACATCATGAGTTCATCCATAAAAACCTTTTTTTCCTAGGGCCAAGGTAAATCTCAAAAACAAAATGCTGCTGTGCTTGTAAAACATAGATAAACAGAAAGATTCATTTCACTGCAGTACATTTCTATTTTCTAGGATGAGAAAAACAAACTTACCAAAATTTTGGTATTTCTTTGAGAATTTATAGAAGGCTTTCACAATGGCACCGTATTGCATTGAATTCAATGGTCCCATATGCCTGTATAAGACATAGAAGAGATATTTCAATGGTGGAAATAGTCAAATAGATAATGAGATCGAATTGCCGAGGTGCATGATTTTAGAATATGGATGAAGCATGCGATCTTTTATGAAGATAAAGATACCTCTCCTTACATTTACATGCACACCTGTTAGGACTGGTATATAAATATCTATTTGAAGGATAAATAAATAAATAGCTCAAAAGGAACAATTACTTGGGAACAAGTAAATAGTGACTAGATTGGATACTGAACAGTTATTGAATTACACTACACATGGGCTGCACGCATCAAAAGCGAAATTGAGTTTGTTTGTTGTAATGCCATATGATCACACTAAAATTTGAATAATCTTTTTCTATAATGATATTGCTATAGGCAAGAGCAGGAGTTATTCTGTGTATCATATTCCCTCTTTTTTTAAGGGGTATTATGAAGGTCCTAAGAGTTCTCTACTCTTCTCTAAAAGTAAATTGTTATCTGACTTCAAGGCTTGTCCTCCATTTGTTCCTCCAATGCCCTTGTTCATTGAATGCTACAACTCCCATGTAGAGGTATCGTTTCTAGTGTGTAATAACTACAGGCCAACAAGGTCACTCAACACATTGTTAATTTCTGAGCATAACTCTATAAGGACCTACGTTTGGAATCAGAGGGACAAGAATGGTACACATGTAGTCTGTGGTACACATGTAGTCTGAGTTCATTATCACAGGCTCAATGCAAGGTGGTAATAGAAAGACTAAAATAACCAAAAAAACACATACATTATCTCAGTATACCGCAATCTCCATGCAGGAAAGCCTAAATGGCATCTAGCAGGGCCATACACAAGAAGAAGATCAGGTTCTGGTCCACCACAACCTAATGAATGGAGCAGGAACAATTGGTCATACAGATTCATAATGATATAACTGATAAATGAATATTATAAATAATAACATACATTAAAATGGAAGATTTTCCAAACATACCTATTGCTTTCAATGCACCGGACATGTCAGTTTCTGTAAATACTATTTCATCATTTCCACAAGTATCCCTATTGCCGTTGACACAAGTTGAGCAAAGTAAGCTGGCTGCTTTAGCAATCCCATCCTTGCCATTAGAACCAGAAATATACTCTATTGTCATCTCTTTATGACAACAGGTCAAAGCTTTCATATTTGCACCCACATCCTACAGGTTGTCATGGACATGAGGGAATATAGAGATTAATGTACAACATTAAATAAGAAAATAAAGCAACAGAAAGCTCAATTATGTGAATTACCAAATATTTTCCTGAATTCTCATCTCTTGAGCCATTCATAGTAGGTGCAAATGTTTTCTTCAGTACTCCTGTGGTGCAACATAAAGTGTTAAGGTACATCTCTTGGGCACTAGGTCACTAGACAGTGTTGCTTAAATATCAGAAACTAAAGTGTAAAAGGATTAAAAGGAAATATGACTATAATTTGAATTATTCGTCCACTGCCCTCCAAATAACTGCTTAAAGCCATTTAGTTTCTTATACTCATGTTCATTTTGATAAAACGGAAAGTATTATATGTATATAATAGGCCACTGGAGATATTATGGAAAGAAAACAATAGCATTCTACAAATGCAAATAGCAAACTCATTGTCTTACCATCAATGTCATAAAGACATACATACTTCACACCAATATTTGAGAGCCAACATAAGAGCTGATTGATCTTTGCAACATTTTTAGCTTCTCTGCTATCTACCACAACGGCCAAGTGCTTGAGTCTATCCAGGTGGAATTTCCGATACTTTGGAATCAACCCAAATGACATGAGATAGCATTCTATACCATAGATCAGATCAAACCATATACTGAAAAAGCTGATCGCTAAGTGGACGATGAACCAAAGCAACCCCAGAATCAGCTTGATAATCACTGATGGTCGAGACATCTGCACATCGAGAGACAGAGGCACAACTTTCAATGTTCTTTCTTCCCCCAGACTACATTAACAATAGACATATATTTCAGGAAACACAGAAGTATCCATTTGCCACAATTGGCTTTGGAACCTAACCCTTAATGAATTCAAATAATCTAATGGTAATAGCATCTGGCAACTGGATCGTTATACCATGCATATTGCTCATGTGTCACAACATTACTCTTGAGAATCTGATACTCAATTCAAACAACACACGAAAATTGAGAAAATGGATCAGTATGAAACAAAAAGGTCAATATTCACATTGTCCCCAATAACTTGAAGAACTTGAATCAATTTAAAATAGGATTGCAATACCAGGAAAAGCTTGACATGATTAAAAAAAATTATTGGAGAAGTCAGTATTAAACTTTCAGCTAAGATCATCAAAATAATGGACGAGGTCAACAAGAAAACTTTCAGATAAGGCCATGATATGTCAAAAGAGACAAATCACAGAGATCTTCTTTATCAAGCAATTGCAAATCGAAACAAATAGGAAACTACTCCAAAATAAGTTAATGATGTACTTATCCCTGCTGTACTTATCCCTTCCACTCACCAGTACAGACTGTCGCTGCAAAAAACACGTCTATAAGGTTGAAACTAGTATGTTTCTGCAGGGCAATAGCAACCCAGTCTACCTACCGTTATTCACAGTAAGAATACACATGCAAGATTTTAGTCTATCTTAAATCAATCTCATCCTATAAATAGGAGGGAAATAAGTCTCTACAAGACGGCAAGAAGAGCTAAATTCACCAGCATCCATACATGTGGAGGAGACTGATTCATGAATAGCGGGATCTCATTGGCCACAAATGCCGCCCTGCACAAGAACCACAAGATAACTATTTCTCAAGAAAGGAAAAAGTGGACATCATACATCTAGCAAATTATGTGAGCATCAAAATTTTGAGAAATTGATCTGAACTTCTGCTCCCGCCCATACTTATTGTCTGAATAAGGGATTACAGTAGCGTCATTCTTAAAAAAGAAACTAACAAATGGCACAGGAGAAAGGGAGAGAGTGCAGCAAGGAAATGGGATTATGAAACGAAAGCAAGGCAAGCAAACAAATCTGACATGGCCTTGGAATCCATTGCATCGCAGCTAGGCTGAGATAGATGAGAAGAAACCAAAGGACGCACCAAGACCAGCTATGCTTTATCAAACAAAGAAATCGAATTTGTGGCTAGAGCTGGCAAGAACTACAATCACAGAAATCTTATGGGTTGTTATATCCTAGCGTCTCGCTTATCAAATCGTGCTGTTGACACATCTTGCTCCTATGCTAGAGACTAGACTACTAGAGGCTTCTCAGAATTTCTCCCCTTTTCATTTTCTAAGGTTTATTAACTTGCTTTTTTAGAGGCTTCAGCCAGTGAGCGATTTCCACGGCATCGTTGCGGGTACTAGCTTACACATGCACATGTAAACATCAAGCACCAGTTGAATAAACTAAAAGCCAATGCGCCAAACGCGTGGTATCGATTCAAAGTCGAGCTCAATAATTTGCTTCACTCGCATCCAACCATCTCTCGGGGCACGGCTCCATGCTGTTGAAGGACAGCGCAGTAATGCCGGGAAGTGCTCGGCTGGGTGTTTTTCTCACGCATTGCCACAAACACCTAGCATGCGAACCACGAAACGCACGCGCCAAATAAGGTTTTTCCACGATAAAACAGGGAAGGAAGGGGAGAGACCTGCTGCATGCTACCACTCGAACCGAAGGCCGCGCCGCTGCCACGCTTCCGCCGGTGAACTGGTCAGAGCCGCATCTGGTTCGAACGGACGAGGAGGCGGAGGCCGAGGCAGCTGCTGCGGCCGGTGAAGGAGAGAGGTTTCCCCAATTCACTCACGAATCTGGAGGACTTCGAAGACGAAAAGGTGGAGTATAAAAATACGAAAAATATCAGGCCGATGACCAAATTTTTTACCAGTAATTTACCTAACCTGGAGGATGTACCCACGGGCTGAAAGCCTGAAACACAATGGGCCTACCGCCAAGTCTCGGCTGCACCGGGAGGCCCGAGTAAACCATGGGCCTTACCAGCCCATGTTTTCACAGATGGGCCATCCAAACTCCGTCCCAGACCAAAAAGATCAAAACGCTTATTCCAAATTCACTTTATATTCTACTAGCAACTATGCCCGTGGGTTAAGTCGGGACGCGACACAGATGGGGACGGAAGGAAGAGGCGCAGACGCGACGTGAGACGCGGAGCGCGGTGCGAATGAAGACGGAAGGAAGGGTCATAGGGAGGAAGGGGCGCAGGAGTTTTTTTTCATCCAAGTTTCCCCTTTCTTTTTAAAATTGAGATTATATGTTAAATTTATAAACACTCAACTTGATCAAAGAAAGTAAGTTATCAAGCTTCGTCTCCATTAACGATCGACTTCTCCTCCGGGCGCGTGCCTTAAATAAATAATGATGAGAACGATCATCTCGTTGCTATAATCATCATTAGATTAGCGCTCGTACGTTCGATTAATTTGATCATCTCGTAGTTGTAGGTTCATGGCACTGCGCTGCATGCTGATGAGGGTGAGGACGACGGCCCTCCGGCCATCGCCATTAGGACAGACGTCATCTCCGGCGTGCCTCCTCGCCGGCGCCCTCCGCTCCCCGACGGCCGTGCTGATGACGCTCCACATATCGCCGGCGGCGGCCGGTTCTCGCCATCTCTCCACCCTCTTCCGGCAGGTACGTATATGTAGTTCGTCATCAATCACCTGGTGACCTCGTAAATCGTAACAAAATACGCTTTTCTCTTTTGATACATAATTCATTAATATCAAGACTTAAGGGTTTTCTATAAAATAACCAGGCAGAACAAAATTTTGGATAAAAACACTATTATATAATAAATTATATATTTTTTCTAATTACATGACAATTGCACACGCGTACACATATCACTCTACAAGTAACATCACATCACACCCGCTCGCTCAAAGAGACAAAAATGATCTTACTAAATTCCTATTAAGAGCTCACTTATATATGTGTAATATTCGTGGGCACTAGTATTTCAACTCTAGTGGGTAAAGTCATGTACGTACGACTTTCCTATCACATCACTAGTTTTTCCTTTATATGATTCTATATGTTTATATGTTCTTAAATAATTACTAGCCTTTTTTTCAAGTACAAATGATTATCAATTTTTAAAAATGATTATCAGTCTTACCTACCTTAAAAACACATAATATATCTAAGGTTTAAATTCTACTCTACCCACACATAGTACACATATTTGGATGTCTTTTTTATAGAATTTTAGTGAGGTGAAGACGTCCTTTTAGCTTGTCTAACTGGTGTATAGGGGTGGATAACGAGCCGGCTCGGCTCGACTTAGCTCGTTAGGATAATGAGCTGACTCGGCTTGGCTCATTATCCTAACGAGCTAGAAACACAGCTTGGCTCGACTCGTTTGAAAGCTCGAGCCAGTTTGTTAGGCTCGTGAGTCGGCTCTGATCGTAAGCAGCCAACAAGTAGCAGAGAATGAGTCATTGTGCACAAGAGATCCCAGCTTTGACAGATTAAGCGTCCAACTAAGACATGCAGAAAAACAACACGATGTCAATTTAAGCCATCAAATACCAGGTTCATGGCTCATCATGATATTGTATGCTCACAAACCGTGAATCATTATCTCAAAAGGAACAGTGTCAGATATGTTCTACTTCTACCCATACTGCAATAGGAGAAGCACGTGAGAATAAATTAGAATGCAATGATAACACAAATAATCAAAGTCTTTGTTTCTAGCCAACTTGTTATCTCTAACGAGCTCTAAAGCCAGCTCAGCTCATTAGGAAATTGAAACGAGCCAAGTCGAGCCGAGCCTATCACGAGCCGAGCGAGCTAACGAGTCACGAGCTTCCTATTCACTCTTACTCGTGCATGGTAAACGGTGTACTTTCTTAATTTCAGAAAAAAAATCAATTTTTAAAGATGAGTTTAATGGTTCGTACATACATATCTTCTATGTAATATAAAAGGAATTACACTATTAGTCTTCCTCAAAATTAAAGAAAGAACACTGGCAGTCCATCTCCTTTCAGGGAAAAATATGGAGATTATGGCAATCGGATACTTTTATGGCTAATTGTCCGACTAGTAATAGGGATAGGTTACGCCTAAGGATTATGTAAACAGCCTATGACTTGGGTGTTACGATGCCGATGAGATAAGGCAACGGCTCATATTCATAGTTTGGTAAGATTGAGTAGACCGACGTAGAATATGATAGGGTTTCTGACTTGTGAGCCCACCCTCCAAGACTATATAAGAGGGATAAAGGGCGTCCCTTAAGGGATAGGCGGGATATGAGATATATGTGATATGTAAGATACGAGATCAAGAGATCAATATAAACACTCGGCGGATCGAATCCCCGAAACAGGAGTAGGGTATTACCTCACGAGATGGCCGAAACCAAGTTTCGACAGTTGACGCGCCAGATAGGGGATCGCGCGTCAAGACTTCTTCTTCATCTCGCCGACAAGCGCGATGGGATCTTCGTCAGGCATCGACGACTTCGCCGCTCATAGATTCAGCAAGTTCTCCATCCTCGACTCGGATTCGGACCAGTCAGGAGGAGAAATCCGCTCGGCGTCGTTCGGGTTACCAAACAACACTGAGATCTACTACAACCTTCTGACTTCCGACTTGGAATCTACTCACTTGGGAGGAGAAACCCTCTCGGCGTCGTTTGGGTTACCAAACGCCGCTGAGATCTATTGCAGTCTTCTGTCTTCCGAGTTGGAACCGATCCACTCGGGAGAACCATCGTCATCAAGTTGCGACCCAGACTGGAACGATCCAGACTCAACCAATCCGGGCTCAAGGAAAGTCACCGTCATCCTTCAACCGCTCGGGTCATGCTCATCCACGGAGTTCAATGAGTACCTCGGCTCTTCAGATTTTGATGACCTCTACGACATCTCCACGGACGAGGCCAACGACTCCGATTTTGATAAAGACTACGAGCCAAGGTTCTTCAACATTCTCATAGCTGAGGTAACCGAGACCGACTCGGCCATGGCCTGCAGGGTTGCAGAAGAACAAGCCAGGCTTGAGCAAGAGCGCAAGCTTGCGGAGGAAGAGAATAGGCGTAGAGAAGAAGCCGATAGGAGGAAACGAGACTTGAGGCGACCGGGCGATCCGCCCGAGGCTATACTTCGGACACGAGTCGACAACACCAACATCTTTCGCCCGCCTCAACGAACGCCATTGCCGCTCTCACCCTCCTCGACACTGTTATCGAAGCGGCACCCGCTACGGTAACACCAATCCTGGACAAGATCAAGACCATCGTCGCGGCTACAGCCAACTACTCTCCCTCCACCTCAGCACGAAGACCAACTGAGTCCGTCGCTGAAACACCTGACGGAAGCCGACTCCTGCCACAACGGTCGAAGGACTACAAGAGGCCCAAGCAAACCAAGACGACCGCTAGGTCAAGAGACCCCCGCCACGAGACAATACAGAGGCATCAAGAACAATCGGCCGACTCTCGTAAAAGAAGACATGATCGACCACCCGTCCACGACCGGATCCGTCGCAGCTATAACTCCAACTACCGTAGCAACCTGCAAAAAACCCCGCCGAGTGATCTGCGGGAAGTCCTTGACCGGCGCCATCGGGAGCGTGAGCAGCGCTCCTATGAAGACCGAAGGAGATTGCCTGACTACAGCGACGACGGAGTGCCTGCGTTCACTCGGGACCTACGTCGAGTGGACTGGCTGAGTGGCTTCAAGCCCATAGGAATCGAGAAGTACGACGGAAAGACTGACCTTGAGTCGTGGTTGACCGTGTACACCCTCGCCATCCGCACAGCAGGAGGAGACAGCAAGGCCATGGCCAACTACCTGCCCGTCGCCCTCGCTGACTCAGCCAGAAACTGGCTCACGAGCTTGCCAAGAGGCTCGATTGGCTCGTGGAGTGAGCTCCGAGACCACTTCATCGCCAATTTTCAGGGCACTTTTGAAAGACATGGGGCCCACTTCGATCTCTACAACATCATCCAGAACCCAGACGAACCGCTGAAAGACTACATCTGGCGCTTCTCAGAAAAGCGAAACAAGATCCCCAACATCACAGACAACATCATAATAACCGTCTTTTAGAAGGGTGTCCGTGACGAGTTGCTGATCAAAAAATTTGGGCGTAAGCCACCGAAGACGGTAAAACAAATGTTCGAGACAGCAAATTCTTACGCGAAATCCAATGATGCGATCAAGGCGGCACGACAAGATCGGCACGACAAAAGGGACGACAAGCAGTCGGGAGGCAGCCGGCATCCTAAGAACGACAACGGCAACAACAATCATGGCCAGAAAGATCGCAAGCGTCGGCCCGAAGATCTGATCGCTACAACGTCAAACTCCCAACGCCGTCCCCGGGTTGCAGCCTACGACACGATCATGAACGCTCAGTGCACGCACCATCCATATCACAAGCATGCGGTCAAGGATTGCTTCATCTACAAGCAGTTCACCGAACAATATGCGGCACAACTAAACAAGAAGCCGACTGACGAAGCCGACCCATCGGGAACCAAGAAGAACAACCCGACTGGCAACTCAGAACCAACATGCAGCGGAAGCTAGTAGAAAAAAATAGTGCATCTTGCACATTGGAGTAGAACACTACCAACATTACATGTATACACTAAACATGGAAGAGCAAATGTATAACATACAAAATAGAAGATAATTATATAGAATTCAATGGATAATTAATATGGAGAAACCTGCAAGAATGAGAAGATAAAGCTATCGACAGAATGGAGATAGATGATAAGGCAATTTCATATCATCTTTAAATTAGCATAGACAAATGGGCTCATCTTTTTTCTATTACCACCAAAAGTGCCTTTGGTGATGTATACCAATTCCAAGGAGGAACAAAACATGAATGATCAGGAAACATTGGAGTGATACAAGGAAACACAAGTAGTTAGAACATTTCATCCATGAAGAACTCTAGCATTAAGCTGAGCATGAAAACCATGACCACCATCGACCTCCAAACAAACAGCATTTGATGTGTGCGACTTGGTTACTATCCCCACTTCTGTTAAATAATTTCAAGGATGTATGGCACCTTGTTTCATGTCACCTCATGCATAACACATTAACTCATAAACATTAGAGTTAAAAGGCATAATACAATCTATGATGGTATCCATGGAAGGAGTTCCAGTATCCAAATCCAAATCACAAAGACAAAGTAACCAATTGGTGCCAACAAGACTGAAAAGCTTTACTTCACATAATGCCACAACTCACTCATAAGCACATTGAACATACTTATGGTTATATACAACGTACTCAGCAATCACTAAGGAACAGAGTTAAGGATTGCATGCCATTCAATTAGAAGTAAGGAACAGAGTCTAGATGGTAAGGATGAAAATTTTCTAAGTGCCCGCATCAATGACATTACTAAAATAAAGCATTAGACGATATAATCGCGTTAGCTCTAGGATAAGGTACCTGCTCCCCATCATCCCCAATCGAAGACGGCATCGGAATTCCCGTCCCTCCGTCTCCCGAAAGCATAAGCACAGCGCAGTTAGCCGTTGGATAAGCAAACTCGAACACATGTGCACCACACTAATGCCTTATTTACGAGGCTTACACAATTACACCTCATGAATGGGGATACCTCCTCCACGAACACAAACAGTCTGAAATGATGGAAAAAGAGATGCTAAGCATAGCGATGCTAGGTAGGCACGTACCTCGGGCATGTCGAGGATGGTCTCGGCGGGCGGTGCTGCGGACGCCGCGGTGGCGACACGGGAGCGGAGCGGGGGCGCGCGGAGGGGAGACGGGAAGGAGAGTGCGGCGGGGTTGGGGTTCCGCGGCGCGGTGGAGGAGAGGAGTGGGAGCGTGGAGGAGGCGGAGGTGGAGACGGCCATGGCGAGGTGGGAGGAAGGGGATGAGAGTGGAAGGAAGAGCGACAAGTGCGGAAGGCACAGGCTTCGCCGCTATCGTGGTGTGGTATGTTATCCGAATTTGCGTTTTAGCCCCTTGCGTTTGTTAAATTGGGATTAAACACACAAATGCTGTTCAATCTTTTAAGCTGTGTAGGTTCATTGGAACATAATTAATAAAATATTAATTTATTTTTAAAAAAAAATGGATTCATATGAGTTTTTAAGTAGTTCGATAGACATGCGCAGAAAGTAGTTCAATAAATATATGTGTGGAAAAGGAGAGAATAGAAGTTAAGATAAAGAAGAAACCAACTCATCCTTAGCAGGGACGGGCCCAGCTCAATTCAAGGGTATTCAGTTGAATACCCAAGATTTTTGGACAAAAAATACATATATGAGATACATATTTCATATGTATACATGGAAATATAAAAAAATAAACCCTATTGATCAAAAGAAGCCCAAAAAAAGCCTTGCAGTGATAGGCTGGCTCCCTCCTCCCATCTCTCTCATTTTCTCACTATGCAGGCCCAATAACAAGAAAAACTCAAAATCAACCCTAGACCACTCCTGGTCATTGTTAGTGGTTGCAGGTCGCAACACGTTCCTCCTTCTTGCTCAACGACGCGACGCCGCGGCGCCATCGCGCACGCGCAGATGCGGAGTAGCCCGCGGCTCGTGGATGCCCGTCGAGGCCTCGCCCTCAACCAGTTATGGACGCCCTTCCCTTGCTCGGTCAGCCCTCTCTCTTGTCATCTCCCTCGCCTCACGCCACCGGCACCACTGATCGCCACCGCCGCTCCCACAAAACGCATTGCGCACGCCCTACCGTACCTACCAGACCGCCTCTTCGAACAGTCCCAATTCGATTCAATAGGTAACCCATTCAATCCCCATTCTCCAATGTGTTGGATGTGAATATGTGAACCTAATTTGTTTTTGTTATTGCCTGCTCAACTCAATGCTCAACTCAAGTAGTCTAGGCAAGATAAAGGAGATGCCGAATTTGAACCCAATTTGTTGTCTAAATTTATAGATTAGATAAGTGACAAAATTTGAACTTCAGCAATGTTTATTCTAGTGCATGGCTGCCTAATTTTGTGATGGCGTAATGCTAACTGCATATATTTTTTTCACAAAGTGTCACAAGGAAATTGCTAAAAAAATTGTCACAACTTCTAATTCCATAAGTAGTATTAAAATACCATATTGTTGATCATACGTATCAAATATTGTGCTCGTGTCGTAAAAAATATTTATTTTTACCCCTTCTCATTTCGAATACCCAATCTCAAAATGCTGAGCCCGCCCCTGTTAACAGTCTCACTGCTACCAAGCACAACAACAGCCTTCACCATCGTTTATGTGATCTGTAAACAAATTCCACAAGGAAAAGAACAGTTTCTTAGCATGTGGTAGAAGTAGCCTAGAGGTCCTAAACCCCAACCAAGTTCCCAAAGAACTATTGCAACTACGAAACTATCCTTGTGAAGATTGAAAAGATGTTAAAGCAGAAGCAACACAAACGTATCATTTACTACTAGTCACAATGGCAACAATATGGCCCAATCGTCTAGTTTATTTTAAAGCATGTAAACCAAGAGGAATCATGGATCAAATGCCATTGCAAACATAATAAAGACAAACAAAACATGCCTCTAGTGTAGAGGAATGATCCCTTGCTGTTTCTCCATGACGGGATCGAAGTCGCGATAAACCTGTCTGTTGGCTACGCCAACCATTCCCAAATCTACATTCACCCCATTTCCCCGACATATCATGGAAGGACACAGCAATCAACTCCACACTTGCAGAAACATGTGTAATCACGTCCTGCAAACATGGAGTATTGCAGGGCCCGTCGCATCATGAGCAGCCAAGACTAATACACTATTCGAATGATAATTACTCTACTAATTGGCAACCATTAAATCCGTCTCCTCACAAATCACAAGCACGCATCATCGCTCAAAGGAAAAAAAAGAAGAAGCAGTAGGTCCAGGCATCATGACGCATCAAACGCTCTCGCATCACTTGAACCTTTTTTTACTACCATCGCACATGGATTCAAACACACGAGACGAGCCGTTCGTCCCCATCAACCAATCGCCCCCAACAACATCGGTCGATCGATCGGCATCCGCACCCGAAGCCACAAATCCCCCAAGGAGCAAAACCAACAAGGAAGCAGCGATCTGAGATCCACACAGGGAGGGCGGGGGCACCCACCGCTCCCGCGAAACCGGAGGATGCGAGGCGCGGTCAAAAACCCTAGAACCTTGGTGGGGTTGGTGGGAATGGGATTACTACCTCAGGCGACCCCGGCGGCGAGGAGGAAGAGGAAGGAGGCGACTCCTGCTGCGTTGGAATCTGGCGCTTCTGGAAGGTTCCTCCCTCCCGCGGTGCGGTGACTGGGAGTGAGAGAGACGAGAGAGTGGTTGGAACGAAGCAGGCCTGGCCAGCGGTGTGCGGTGGTATTTGTAGCCTTGTATTCCGGATTTTTTTTTTACAGAATCGAAAACCCGGATATATGATATCAAATAGTTTTTTTTCAGAATCAAAACTCCGGATATAAAACAAAATCAAATATTATTGAGTACAGATACGAATCGAATACGAAACGAAACGAATATTTATCGGAATATAAAAATCTCTTTTCTAATTTATATCGTCAGTTTTATAGGCGGCATAACCGTACGTCAAAATCGATATTCATGGATGTTTTCCTAAAAACCTGCTTATAAACATGATTATCTATTTTTTAGTCTCAAGACCTCTTACTTCATGCATAACTTACTTGTCATATCAATTTTATTTCACCTTTTCAAACCTTGTAATGTTTGTTTTATACTTCAAAAATATTTTCAAATACAAATGTCTTAAAAGTAGTAGATTTCATTGAGCTATAGAGCATTTGTTCATCAGATATCATTTGAATTATATATATATATATATGAGATTTTGTAAAAAAACAATTATGGTATTTTATATTGAATATTTAGACCCGTAATCCGAAGAAAAATTTCAGATAGTTTTCGATCATTTTATTCCGACGGTGTCAAAGAAATGGGAACCAAGGCCTCTATCACCAGCTACAAATGGCATTCCTGACACCAATTCCCGAGCACGATCTTCCGTGAGCTATGCTCGGGGAACACCAGCCCTTGAGCGCGACTGCTCGAAACATATCTACCCAGGCATGACCCCTGAACGCCACCCTCCCGAGGACGGTGCCTCGGGACATACCTAACCCGGACGCGGTCTCCCGTGGGCTATGCTGAGGCCACATTCACCTCCAAAATGCAGTTCTTCGTGGGCTGTGCTCAGGAAATATTGGTCTAGTGGTATGATTCTCGCTTTGGGTGCGAGAGGTCCCGAGTTCGATTCTCGGAATGCCCCAATCCATATATATATATATATATATATATATATATATATATATATATATATATATATATATATATATATATATATATTCTTTATTTTTCTTGTTTCTTTACTTCTTTTTATTTTTGTTATTCTTTTAAATTGTCTTGTCTGTCGTACTTGTACTAACATGTCATGTTGTGCACGTTGAGTGTTGCCTTTTCTTTTCGACTCGTTTCAACTGTACTGTCCACCTTATGCTGCCCTCGTTTGGATGGTACAAACTAAACCGGCCATCGATGGAGAAAAACTTGATGCCCGTAGAAAAACGCTTCCGGCCTTAGGCCATAGCCCTAGCCCAATAAGAGACAGGCGCAGAATTTTGATGATTTTGGACCCGTTCACTTCTTTGCCATTCTCAACTGTTTCAAATTTTGGTAATACCAAAATTTGATAAAGTAGCAAACATATCACTACCAACATAACCTTATCAATTTTTGGTAATTCTAAACTTTCTACGCTACTTCCAGCATTTGATAAGGTATCAAACTAAACCCTATCCACCTTCATCTTATCTTTACCAAAATTTAACATTACCAAAGATTGCTAAGTTTTTTTTTTGGCAATGAAATGAACAAAAGCCCTTCGTGTATTCAAAATTTGCTTGAATGGGTGAATCAGCGAGTAACCAACAACCCCACGCCCACGCGACGACACGACGATGGCCGATGGGGAAGAAGCGAAGAATCGCCCACCACTCCAACCAGCGACCCGGTCGTGGCCGTGACGGGGATTGAGATTGCCCGCTGAGACTGGCGTGCAAAAGCAAAATGTAGCGTACCCTCCTTCAGTTTTAAGGTTTAGCACAAAATAGTTCATGGGCGACACAATCGTTCGTACACCAACAACCATGCGTACACCAACAGCAACAGGTGCTTATTTGTAGAGTAATAATTTAAGAGCATCCACTCGGGTAAAAGACGAAACGGCTACGAGCTCCTAGTGTGAAGGCTTCTGCTGCTGACAGATGGAAGGTGAGTTGACACCTCCAGGCTTCAGCCTTGAAGTCCGATGATCCCTGAAGTAAAATTGGGAAAGAATGAGAGAAAAGGAACAGTTCAAGTCCATCAAATCGTGACACAAAATTGATTTTCAGGTGGGTTGCATTGTACAGCCCCTGAACTTACCACAAGCAACTCGGCCACCAGCGTTTCCGGTGGTCTTGCTCAGCTCGTGCCCACCTAAAAGAGCACCAAAATCCAATAGATGTTATTAAGCTGCAGTAATAACTGGCTCACTGCAATCTCTGAATAAAACAGCGAACAAACTAAGGGTTTATGATGAACTGCACAGATGGGAGATTCAAGTCAAGTAATGCCTGGCACAGCAGAATGTCTGACTCAATGCAGTAGTAGATTCCTTGTTTCAATAAAAAACAAGTAGATCAATCTAACAATCTTGCCACAATAAGTTGCAATCAAGTAGGAGTAGCAAGATTTAACATTGCGCCTGAATACAATATTATATACATAGAACAACAAGACAAAACCAGGAAGGGTAATGTTTTCCTTCATCCAAGGGTCCAGATCACTGGAGAACCAGTAGTGGTCTCAGCTCAAAATAGAAGCATAAAAAAGTACTACATGAACCATTTGCCATGTGAAGTTCAGATATCCCTTACCCTAAAGATAAATGCCTACACACAGTAGCGTCCAACTTGGTATGGTATGATAAAACAAACGCACTACATTTCCGACTACTAACTCAACATATTTATGGCATCCATTCAATTGGAAGCGATTGTTGTCATCATAGACCTACCAGTATTGAGATCCTTCCGTAGCAAAAGAGAACAAAAGGAGCACACAAACACACAGATAAAAGAAATAAGTACAAACAGTTGCCTGTAATTACCCTTTCCAAGATCATCAGGATCAGCATGTACAACGACAGCTCTGCCGATGATTGAATTTGGTCCAGTAAGTGGAATCTGCCATAAATAAAACTGTTATCCACATAGCCATGTAAAAAAAGAAAAAAAAAGAAAAAAGAAAAGAAAAGACACTCGGAATAATAAGGGATGTGCAGTATTGGTTCCATAAAACAAATGATGGAGAATGTTCTTCTGAATGTCTACTCACCTGACTGTCAACAACGTTGATATTAGCAACACCTGACAGCAGAGAAATAAACTCTCAGCAACAAGAATAATACATTGACGATGTAGTTGAGGGCTACAAGAACACAACTAATATAGATCTATCAAATCATTAGTAGGACCACCCATAGGCAGATAGGCCCATTAACAGGTATGGAACAAATAAAAGATTTGGATTAAAGGGAACAAGAAAAAAACCATCTTCTCCAGCTGTGACATTTCCAAGATCACCAGCATGGCGGGTCTCATCTTCTGGTGCCCCATGCTCCTTTCCCGCAGGATTGTAATGTGGCCCTACATTATGAAACAAGTGCATCATAAGTAGTCAATTCAACAGATGATAGCCTGTATCAATCCCGATAGTACATCTAGGCAAGCAAGAAGGCAATATACGTGCTAACAACAATAATAATTACCAGTTGACATGCAACCATTGGTGGTGTCACCAAGTGCATGAATATGGAACCCATGGAGACCAGGCTTGAGGCCAGAGACACTTCCAGTCACAGTGGTGGGACCTAAGAATCAAACATGCCAGTAAATCTCAGCGATTCAAGGACTAAAATTCAATTCAAGACAATCATGAAAATGGTCATGACTGATGCAATACCATCTCCCTCTTGGACAAAGTAGATAGTGCCCTTAACAGTCTCACTGCTACCAAGCACAACAACAGCCTTCACCATCGTTTATGTGATCTGTAAACAAATTCCACAAGGAAAAGAACAGTTTCTTAGCATGTGGCAGAAGTAGCCTAGAGGTCCTAAACCCCAACCAAGTTCCCAAAGAACATATTGCAACCACGAAACTATCCTTGTGAAGATTGAAAAGATGTTAAAGCAGAAGCAACACAAACGTATCATTTACTACTAGTCACAATGGCAACAATATGGCCCAATCGTCTAGTTTTTTCTCCAAAGCATGTAAACCAAGAGGAATCATGGATCAAATGCCATTGCAA
Source organism: Oryza australiensis (assembly GCA_019925245.2). NCBI lineage: Eukaryota > Viridiplantae > Streptophyta > Magnoliopsida > Poales > Poaceae > Oryza > Oryza australiensis. The sequence continues at coordinate 447,005 of JAIFGZ020000119.1, forward strand.
ACATAATAAAGACAAACAAAACATGCCTCTAGTGTAGAGGAATGATCCCTAGCTGTTTCTCCATGAAGGGATCGAAGTCGCGAGAAACCTGTCTGTTGGCTACACCAACCATTCCCAAATCTACATTCACCCCCTTTCCCCAACATATCATGGAAGGACACTGCAATCAACTCCACACTTGCAGAAACATGTGTAATCACGTCCTGCAAACATGGAGTATTGCAGAGCCCGTCGCATCATGAGCAGCCAAGACTAATACACTATTCGAATGATAATTACTCTACTAATTGGCAACTACTAAATCCGTCTCCTCACAAATCACAAGCACGCATCATCGCTCAAAGGAAAAAAGAAGAAGCAGTAGGTCCAGGCATCATGACGCATCAAACGCTCTCGCATCACTTGAACCTTTTTTGACTACCATCGCACATGGATTCAAACACACGAGACGAGCCGTTCGTCCCCATCAACCAATCGCCCCCAACAACATCGATCGATCGATCGGCATCCGCACCCGAAGCCACAAATCCCCCAAGGAGCAAAACCAACAAGGAAGCAGCGATCTGAGATCCACACAGGGAGGGCGGGGGCACCCACCGCTCCCGCGAAACCGGAGGAAGCGAGGCGCGGTCAAAAACCCTAGAACCTTGGGGGGGTTGATGGGAATGGGATTACTACCTCAGGCGACCCCGGCGGCGAGGAGGAAGAGGAAGGAGGCGACTCCTGCTGCGTTGGAATCTGGCGCTTCTGGAAGGTTCCTCCCTCCCACGGTGCGGTGACTGGGACTGAGAGAAAGACGAGAGAGTGGTTGGAACGAAGCAGGCCAGCGGTGTTGCGGTGGTATTTGTAGCCTTGTAGTCTGGATCTTTTTACAGAATCGAAAACCCGGATATATGGAATCAAATAGTTTTTTTTTCAGAATCGAAAACCCGATATGAAAATAAAATCAAATATTATTGAGTATGGATACGGAATCGAATACGAAATAGGACAAATATTTGTCAGAATATAAAAACTTTTTAAATTGAGCTTCCTTAATTTATATCTTTAATTTTGTAGGCGGTCTCATAATCATAAGTAAAAATCCTAAGAATCCTGCGTATTATCCACTTTATAGTCTCAAGACCTTTACTTTATACATAACTTACTTATCATATCACTTGATATTCATTTTATTTCACCTTTTCGAACCTTGTAAGATTTGATTTACACTTAAAAAATATTTTCAAATACAAATGTTATAAACTTTGGTATAGAGCATTTCTCAATCGGATATCGTTTGAATTATATTTATATATATATATGAGATTTTGTAAAAACAAATATAGAATTTTATATCGAATATTTAGACTCGTAATCCGAAGAAAAATTTCGATAGTTTCCAATCTTTTTTATTCCTATGGTGTCGGAGAAATGGGAACCAATATTTCCATCACCACTACACATAGCATTCCTATTACCAATTCTCGAGCATGGCTCCCCGTGAGCTATGCTTGAAGAACATTAGCCCTTAAGCGCGACTTCTCGAAACATATCTACCCAAGCATGACCCCTGAACGCCGCCCTCCGTGGACGGTGCTCGGAACACACCCAACCCGGACGCGGCCTCCCGTGGGCTATGCTTAGGGCACATTCACCTCCAAGCGCAGTTCCTCGTGGGCTATGCTCAGGGCACATCGGCCCTTGAGTGTGACTGCTCGGGGCATATTTACCCGAGCATAGCACCCGGATGCCGCCCCCGTGAGCGGTGTTCGGGGCACACCCGACCCCAGCACAGTCTCTCATGGGCTATGCTCGGAGCTCTATCGAGACCTAAAATATCTATATCTTCAAGGTGGTGAACCAAGTGCATGCAATCACCAGCAACTCTGCCAAGACACACTTATCATAAAACTCCTTCACCAATGATATCTTCGAGAAGCTTGTCAAAGTTAACAAGACATCTCATCAAGCAGCATGGGAGTGGGCGGGGCTCCGATAATACCAATGGGCACTGGGCGCGGATCGTGCCCCGGGCAAAGACCATGACCGAGGGTGCAGTCCACCCCAGGGATATAACGATTTGGGACACCGATACAACCTTAAAGTAAGACTTAGGTATATCATTACCATTTTGGGAGGCGAGCCTGGCGGTGCTTCTCACCTGGGCTCGACCTAGGAACCTCATCGATGGTACTCACTACCTCGGCTTAGCCAGAACCTACCCTTGGCAGTCTACGCAAGGTGATGGGACAGCGAGCGGTGGCATTAAGTCATAGCAGAATGGCGCCCAGAGAATTACAGCTCGATCACATGCAAGAAAGAGGTGGCGAGATGTAAAGTAATCAAGCAAGACGCGTCACCCAAAGAAACAGGGCTAGAGCGAAACACACGTGCTGGTGATCGGCTCTTTGGCTTGGGCGCAAAGCAATAAGGTGGACGGCCAATCCGTTGTGCTCTCATCTAGGCCCACCAAACCCGGTTTTAGGACAGGTGGCACAAAAAAGCTTTTTTCAGCTATCCCAGACCCGTGCTCACCTTCCCAAGGGCACCTGTGCAGTCTTGATTAACAGTCATGAGTACGTTCAGACTGATGTGACAGAGGAGATAATGACAAGACTAGACGTAGTCGCTTCTCCACATAAAAATGTAACTGTTGGCTCCCCTTCGATTATAAAAGGAGGAGCCATGCAACTTAAAAGAGGGAGGATGAAAAAACATACTTAGTCAAGAACTGGTTTCATTGGATTGGAAGCTTCCCAGGTCTGCTTTATAGCACATCATATATCTAGTCCCAAACACAAGATTAGGATTTTAAGCATTCGTGCGGTCCGAATCTGTCTAAAATCCTTGTCTCTATCGCATGTGTTCATCTTTCTCTCTTCGACCCCGAGTCGAATCGTTGGCTCGGTTCTACGCAGGACGCCCCTCCCCTCCTCCCCGAACCAAATCTTCAAAGAGGGTCCTCACTTCGTGCTTCGACAGAAGGATAATGTCCTCACTCCCCTGTTGCTATAATCCTATGCTCCAAGAGACAGATAATGTCCTTACTACTTGTTTTTATTTCCCAAAAAAAACAAATTTGTTTTTCAATCCAAAATATCCAAAACTATTCGGCCAAACCTATTCTATTTCGAAAAAATATCCGAACGGCCCGAAGCTGTCGTATCCGGTATCAGTTTCATCCCTAGTAGTCTGACTGGTTGCTTGTAGTTTACATTGAAGAGTTGGAAAGGAAAGCGTGACGCGCCAATGTAGTGTTGCTATTCCGCAATAATCTAGGAAATGAAATTAACAAATGCTTTTCGTCCAAAAATATAAAATGTGCCCATATTTCAAGATTTAAATTTTAGAATATTTGACTAAAGTTTGGACTGAATTCACTCCGTCGGAAAATATAATTAATAGATTAGACACCGACTAGTATCAGACAAGACAGATAAGCTTAAAAAATGCGTCTCAAATACTACTCTTATAATATTTTGCTCGAGTATTTATATCATCAACATGGAATTTACGATTTAAGCTCTCCTAAATTTGGTCGTATAACACAGATGAACTTAAAGAAGCGTGTCTCAAATACTACTCATACAATATTATAATATTGCTCGAGCATTTATATCACCAATGTGGAATTTACGACTTGATACTACTTTCTTCGTTCGTTTTATAATGTAAGATGTTTTAATTTTTTATGATCAAACTTTTTTGTTTGGCTGTTTATAAAAAACCTAACAATATTTTTAACATAAATAAACATAGTATCAAAATATATTCAAAATATACTCAATGCTAAATTTGATTAAACTGATTAGATGTTGTAGATGTTGCTAATTTTTTATATGTTTGGTTAAACTTGAAGAAGTTTGACAAAGAAAAAAATAAAATTTAACAGCAGGAGTACCTACCATCTAACCATCTTGTGTTATTGCTTTTTCCATCCTGAAATATAGCTTAGAGGAAGTATCGTCGACTCCATCCGTTTTAATTACTTGTAATTCTAGATTTATCATAAGTTAACTATTTTAATCTTTGATGATTATTTTGTATGAACTCATATAATGTAACATAATTAAATTTATATTTTAGTTTTTTAGATTCATCATAAGAAATACTTTTATAATATATAACTTATATGTTGTTAAATTATATGGATTTTCAAAAATTAATGATCAAATATATATAATTTAAAACGGAGGAGCAATCATTTTTGTTTGTAGACCGATCCTGAAAAGATCAGCAATTTCTAACCACGTGCTGACACTAATGCTGCTGCAAGCAATGTGTGTGAAAGGGATCTTGGCATACTCAACTCACCAACCACACCCGAAGAATTGAACTCGGCTAGGCGCACTTCATTTGAATTCGCTGATCGATACAGATCAATTTGCCACCGACCTCTCTCTATGTCACTAACATTGAATCTATCAAAAGATGAACCAGAATGCCTTAGATACCGGTTAGAAGGGTCGGCACCAATGACTTTGGTCGTTGGGACCGGTACCTATTCGGGCAAATAAGTGCCGGTTCGTGTAGAACCGACACCTATTTATCGGACACCTATACAATGATATGCTCCCAATCTTTTTTTATGGGCCCACTCCTTTAACTGGACCCACCATATTTACCGGATCCATCATATTTTTTCACGCGGACACGGGTCCGCGAGATAGAGCTACATGCACGAGCGAGCGGTTCGGCGAGCGGTTCTACACGATGAGCGAGCGAGACACGAACCTATTTAAGATGGTGTTACTCTGGTTTGGCGAGCGGTATGGTACTAATCGAGAGAATAGTGTTTTTTGAGAACAAGTGTCGAGTGAACAGTAAAACCGTCACCTATAGTCTCAAATAGGTGCCGGGTGAACAGTAAAACCGTCACCTATACTATAGGTGACGGTTCGTAATAAGAACCGTCACCTATTCACGAAGAATAGGTGCCGGGTGAACAGTAAAACCGCTACCTATAGTCTCAAATAGGTGTCGGGTGAACAGTAAAACCGCCATCTATATTATAGGTGACGGTTTTACTATTCACCCAGCACCTATTTGAGACTATAGATGACGGTTCTTAACACGAACCGCCACCTACTCTTTTGCCGTCACCTATATATATTATAGGTGCCGGATTTGGTTTGATCGGTACCTTTTGGGGCGACACCAATAAGCCTTTTTGTAGTAGTGAACCCATATGTCAGTGACACAAAGTCAACTGACATTAAGTGAGAGAAACCATTTCCTTTTTCACTTGCGAACCAATGCATCATCATCCGACATAATTGATGGGATAGTAAACCTGGGATGGTTATGCAGAAATGAGTAATCTCCCTAAATCACTGTTGATTGCTAGGGATTTGTTTTTTTTTACCGGTTTGAGTAGGTCGGCGCTATGCGATAGAGAGGAGGATGAGAATTCCGCAGAAGGAGCGCATGAGAAAACCACCAACTCCCTCCTCATCTCTCTCATGAACCAGCTGGAGAAGGTATGTACCTCTCTGCCACTAAGAAATGTTCTTCCTTCCAATTTTGTTTGCCCAAGAAACATGCTGCGAGAAGAATCAAGCAATTGCACTTGTTAAATTTAGTTTAGAGTTGGGACTTCGGAGATGACAAAAATTGATGTGTTGTATGTTTCTTGCTGGCCTTACTGCATCTCTCCTCATCTCTTTCATGAACCATAATGAAAAAGAAGCAAGCGTCCAAAGTTTGCACATCCACTCTCATTACAAAAACAATCTGTGAATGACATATTATCCTATTCAGGACATTTATATATGTAAGTGCTATGTTTGATACTCATCTAGGCAATTGCAAGCCTCTTATTTCGCAACACTGAAGCAAAGCCGTCATTTAGTTCTCCACTAATGTTTCTACCAATCGATATTATCTCTCTTTTGAAATAGGATAATTTTCAGAAGCTGGAAAACTTCTGATGCATTATCCTGCTGATTAGGTCAGTTTAATATATGTTCATAGCGTGCATTTTGTGATCTGTACAATATATGTAAACAGTTACACAGTGCAATATATTGCCATTTATTTGTTTGAGGTCATGAATTTGTATATGATATAAATGGTTCCATTTAAATTTTTCATTCAAAGATTTTTCATGATTAATTAATAAGTAATCTTCACAAATCATAAAATACACATAAAGGAATCAATGGAGCTGTTTAGCAGCAACATGCGATTAACATCGGATGATTCTATAATTTTTATCTCTTCCTATTATATTTTGAAAAATGGTAAATTTATTACTCCGTTGAGTGACAATAGAAATTGTTAGTTTACTTTCCACTTTGCAAGTTTGTTTTATTGTCCTCCTATATCCATTTTGCTCCAGTGAATAACAATCCATGTGTATATTGAGTACTGACACTAAAGAAACTTCAATTGACAATCCTGATCTCCAATAATTAATCCCCTTGTTCGTGTGTGGGTCATGAATTCTTAACTTGTTTTCTAATATCACTCATTTCCAGACGTCTTGGCAGAAAACAAGAAATTATTATTTTTGTTTTTAATTTCGATGGTCCACTGCTTGAAGCTCATCATGTCACTAAAGTGCATCGTTGGTTCTTTTCCATGTGATCACAAGGCTGTAGCGTCGTTGGCTGATTAAACTCATGATTTACTGGCTTACGGAATCTACTATTGTTGCAGTTCCATTTTGAGGAAATCCTATTGTATACTACCAGGAGAAAATTCCAGGGAAAAAGTTCATGTAGAAGAACAAGAGTTACCTTTGAACCAAAAGAATATCTCAGGCCCACATTTGTTTTGTTTAAGTTCTCTTTCTGCATCACCTCTACCCCTTTTAGACAAGAAACATTGCTCCTTAAGTTACTCTCTATTGGTTACATTTCATGCTTAAAGTTTAGATTTGTAATGTATATTTTTTTAAAACTAGATTTGTAATATTAGAATATATCGTATTTATGCTATGCAAAGAGAGAGTACCTCGTAGTGTGTTCGAATCCTATAGCCCCGGGAAAGTGACCACAGGCCCAGCCCAAAACACCTTGTGCACATAAATGGGCCACCGTGTTTTGCTTCCACGGCCCAGTGCTTGGACCGGTCGGAGGCTCTGTTCTTTTCAGCCCATTCATTTTAATTCACGATTTTTCTAAGGACTTTCTACAACTGTGTTGCTTAGATAACTTATTCTAAGCAAATTTTTGGATTTACAATACATAATATATAATTTATCACTATAAACAATTGCTCGTAAATTATTTAATGTACTCTATAATTCATCCACTCATTTTTATTAATCTCACTCTTACATTCATCACTTAACGGTGTAGATCATGTGAAATCCAACACTTAGTATCATCTCTCACCTCTCGCGTTATACAACCCCACAACGTGTTAGTGGCTCTCCTTCACTCAATTGTCGCTTCGATTCCTCGGCTCTCCCTCCTGCATTTGCACTCCATCCCTCAACCGCCCGGCAGTTGCGCTTCCCTCTTCCCCAAGCTCATCGCCCATCGCCCCGGTTCGCGGGGCAGTGGGTGCAAAAACCCTAGAGTTGAGGCCAACTACACCTAAGCATCCATAAAGAACACGGCCTAAGGTTGAGTTTGGGCACTCCGATAGATTGATAAAGCAAAATACTACTAGTTAGATCATCAAGGAGGGTCCAGATCTTTCATGAGCATTATTTTCTGAGCTCTGCAGCTAATTCGACCGTACAAATGCCACTATAGCGCAGATCCTTGCCGTTGGTTCACTCGATCGGACGGCGAATTTGCCCATACGTATGTGTCATCCTCTTCTTTCCTGTCTTGATTTCTTGGTGCATTGTCAAAGCATAATTGCCGTCTGGTGCGATTGCAAATCATGAGCTGCTAGGAGCGTAGGAATTAGGAATTAAGGCCATGTTCGTTTGTCTTACCGTACCGAAATTTATCGCCAGTATTTTTCTCTCACAAGAAACTAATCGATTTGTCTTTACTCATCGGTGGCTTATTAGCACCAACTGAAAAGGTGATTCATTTCACGTGCGACATGGGGGCCATGGCCGTACGCAGGTTTGTTCAGCAGTAGCAGCAGCAGCATCTTTCTGGACTCATCGTTGCCCTGTCTCATCCGATTGCTTGCGATTACGGTCACCTGCATCAGCTGGCAAATTAACGAAGATGTAGACGAAACGGCTGAGCAACCCTTGGTCGCAGGGTGAGCAATTGCACCAGCGCACCTGCATTTCGTCTCGTCTTCTGAATTGGTTGTATTTTTCCTTCCAAAATCCAACCCAAAGAGAGATGAAGAGCTCAGTTACTTTTACTAATAGCTAACAGTTTCGTGTGCGCGCCTCCCAAGCTCCTAACTGTATGATTTTTTTTCTTCAAAACATCGGTATTTCTTACAGAACACTGCGTTCGGCAATGAGCTTTTCCGACTTATACATCTCGTTTTTCACGCACACGTTTTTTTTAAACTACTAAATAATATTTTTTAAAAAAACTTATATTAAAAATTATTTTAAAAAAATCATAATGATCCATCTTTCAAATTAATTTTAATTAATTAAATAATATGCAAATAAGCAACTCCGTTTTCCTGCCGGAGAAAGGTTGGGGTGCTGGAGGAAAGGTCCCCAACTCAGGCAACTAAGGCAGCCTAAATAAACCATTTTAACTTTCTAATACGTTATTCATTCATTCGTGTTTTTAAGGATATAACTGCCTAAACTTAGTTTCATCCATCGTTTATTGGCACTTTAGAATGCACCATAAGTAACATTACTTTGATAATAGTCACGGTGAATCGAGGGTGGATCTACGTTACAAATGCAGGTCAAGTGGCTTTAATAATTTTCGTCAAAATATAATGTTAAATGATACTCTTTCTTTTTTTAAAAATATACATGATGTTGTTGAGTTTTAAGAATAAACTTGACCGTTTGTCTTATCTTAACTTAAAATAAATCAGTAACTTTCTAATCGTCACACGAAAAACTTTCGTCCGTAAGTCCAACCGAGCGATGTCCTCCATCCCCACACGCACGATGTGTTCATCGTGTACGCCGGTCAAAGCAAAAATAAAACCAGAGATTAGAGATCGAATTAAAATCCTAGTCGTGTCCGATGAGCAAATCATAAAATCAAAACATCGATTAAAAACCCAATCGCGACAAATATCGTCCAGAGTCCGTATCAAATAACACAAAAATTAGACCAGTTCGTGTTACATCCCAAATATAAAAACTAAAGAATTGCAAACTTATATAACTATAAATTCCCGACGACAACAATAACTAGATCTCTATCTACTCACAATAACCCTAATACAGCAACCGTCGTCATCCTTTAGGATCCATTGTCATCTCCCTTGAGCCCCAGTCCTCGCTGCCCCTGTCTCCTTGATCCGACAACATAAACGAAGAGGCCGAGAGGGAAAGGGATGGCCGTCGCCGCGTCGTACCCCCGTGATCGAGGTCGACAGGTAGAGGGAGAGGGGGAGGGACGGTCGTCGCCATTGTCTCCATGCTGTACCCCTACTGTCGTTGCACTGTATTGTGCCTTCATCGTTGTCACGCCGTGCCGACGAGATAGGAGGGAAATGGGGAGAAGGAGCGGTGGTGTCGGTGAGGAGAGGGGGCGAGAGGGAGAGGCGCCACCGATGGGGAAAGGCGGCCTGTGGTGGAAAGAGGGAAGGGAAAAGTGAATCTAGGGTTAGGGTTTTTTGGCACCAGCGATTTTGATGGATTCAGGCTCATATAGATCCCGTGTTGGACTGGCCTCCATCCTCGGGCCGCAACACTTCTGGGCCACGCGCACATCATAGGCCACGAGCACGAATACCCTAACAGGTCGACGGGTCCAACAAGGTCTTTTTTTTAGAACATTCTTTGTTTTAAAGAATATACTTTTAAAGGGTTCGTATCATGAAAAATCATCTAATATTTTTATATTGTTGCCTGATGCAACACACTTGCATTTTTTTCTAGCAAATCTTGATCTAATAAAAATACATAAGACTTCCGGTGTTTTTTCCATTTTTCATCGGTTTTCCGGTTTTCCATCCATTTTTCGATCTACCTCCCATGCGTCTCCTCCTCCAATTGATTACAAAAATCGATTCCACGTCACTCCTCATCATTTTCCTCATGATTTCTCCTTTCAATTCGGCTTTAATTCACCGGATTTAATCCCAAGTTTTACAGATTCGCTCCGGTTTTGATAAAAACAAAAGGAGGAGATCGAGTGGATCAAAAGCCCTCAACCAATTTTGCGAGATCAAAAAAGATTCGATCAGAGTTGACAAAGAGGATCGACTGCAGCATCGTACGGACACGGAGCTGTCTTTTGATGGTTGAAGACGGCAGTCGGCTATGCGAGCTGGGCCTATAGCTCTAGTTATGGGTTGGACCGAAGAGAGGCAAGCCGAGCGAAGGGATGCAGCGGACTAGGCTAGGGCTAAAAAACAAGGAATGAAAGCATGTGCTTGCGGCCCAAAACTAAAGAAAGAGTATAATATATATAGCGATCCAAAATGTTTTTACTCGTTATGATGCACTAACGAGCCATTTTTCTAGTTAACATAAACTATATAAGTATAATTTATTTTATTATTAAGATATTTTAAGCATGAATCATTGTTTTTATTTTCTTTATTGAATTTTTAATAAGACGAATGATAAGATGAATGTGGTTTCGTGTACTTTATATTTAAAAACCAATAAAGTATATATTTATTGTAAAGATGATGACACTAGTGATCAGGGTTACTGATGCCGGCGGCATATGTCGTGCCACCCTCGACGGCACGGTGAATTTCATCGAAATTTGCGAAAGTCAACGGCAATGAACAGTAACAAATTTGAATTTGAACGATTTCGTGCGTACTGCGAAAACCGCGCAAAAAACCGCGAAAACTGCGTGAAAACCGTGTAAAACACGCGAAAACCGTGAAAACCATAATTTAAATTTGAACCAAATGAAATCCGCATCGTGTCAGTGGATTTAGCGAAAACCACGCCATATTCCGTGGTTTTCGCGGCAAACATCGCGAAATTTATGTTTTTTATATTGTGTTAAAATGAATTTTTTTTAAATTTTTTGAATTCCCACGAAATTTTTAAAATAAACCCGTGGAGATGCCATGTCGCACCCCCGTGAAAAAAAAAATAACGAAAGCCAGGCCGGCCTTCGCGGCATCGGTAACCCTGCCAGCGATCCGCTTGTCAAATGGCAAGGGAACTTTGTTGCTTTGTTTTTCATAGGCTGCTTTACCGGAGTCCTTGAGATACTCGAGGTGTATCCACACTTTTTCACGGATCATGGAGTGGCAATATTCTCAATTAATCTCCTCCTCTTTGAGTGTGCCCCTTTTGATCCACAAACACAAGCTAGAAAAATGCAAGAAGGCAAGTAAAAGGTGTAGTGTGCCACTCATTTTGTGCAACCCTTTTTTCTGTTATAAAAAGGCACCTGTTGCTACACTTTTCTTTTGAAGGAAAAGGCTCACATGTTTGTTTCCCTTCTTTAATTCGCAAAGGTTCTTTATTAATTGTCCCCATGCAGGTCAAGTAGCTCATGATCTTGCTCTTAAAATAAGTTTGGGCATGTCCTTCTTTATTATGTACTACAGTGATTCATGTTAGATATAAATAATATGGGGATACAGAGACTAAATTAAATGTTTAAATGTTATTTTGAATTATTAAATAATTTACTAGACGACTTAATTACGTACGATTTAATGATATGATGTTACAATAAATATTTATTAATTATGGATTAATTAGGTTTAATAAATTTTAATTATTTTTATAATTAATTTATGTTTAGTCATTTAAACTGGTACGTAAATATTTGATGTCGTTTAAATTGGTATGAGATACGGACTGAAGTTTAGTTCTCCATCTAACCACCCTCAAAGTGGGGGATGGAATCTTGTACAACTAACTTTGGAAGGATGCCTGTGTTCTTTTAGACCATTAAGCCACGAAATAGATAAGTACTGTGTGCACCCCACTAAATCTAATCAAAGTGTAAGCAATTTTTGGCAATACCAAATTGGTTAAATTTAACAACAAATGAATACTAGTATGCCCTCACCACATATCCAATTCCAGTCCTAAACAAGCAACTCATATCCATTTGTGATTTGTAACATAATATCATTTCTCCGACGAGCTCAAAGCTTTAAAAAAAAGATGCTAGCACACGCTTAATTTTGGGAACGACATGAGATAGGATGGCCTCGTGTCGTATTTTGCTAATGGAATGGGATCACCGTTGTTTTTCTTTGGTTGGAGGTATATAAATGGTGTGATAACATGTTGGTCCACTTGAATTGTCAGTCTCGACAACGAGCGATGTATGGCCTTATTGATGGTTCATATTTTTTAATAAGTCAAAACAGTTTATTGAAGAATAAAAATTAAATTATATGTTAAACATATAACGACTAATGCTTAAAAAACCACATTAAAAATATCTTAAAATCAACTTCAAAATTAATTTTAAAATTAAGTTTAAAAATTTAAATTTTAGCTTTGACTTTAGTTTATTAGTTTATTAGGACAATCAACTAGACTCACAAGTGTCAATGAGTTGGCACAGTTGATGCCTACGAGGGAATATTTTCTTCAAGGTATGATTCGTATTTCCAAAACAAACACCCTAAAACTCAAAATCCTTTAAACTTTCTTTCAATTTTAAAAAAAATATGGACTCATTCATCTATCCTACGAACCATACACACCGCTAGAGTAGCTCATATTTGATCTCATTGTTTGATCAAATAGAATAATATGTTATTCGATATATTAATAAAATAATAATAATTTATACAGTTAACTTATATATATACTTAGCGACTTAAATGATTAACTTTAAAAATCAACATTGATAAAAAAACTACAAAATCAATTTTAAAATTAAATATTTTGATAATAAGCGACGCTGTACGGAAGAAACGACGAAGCATGAAAACGGCATGAAAACTTGTCTGAAACTTGAGTTACTATACTAGAGTACAGAAGAAGAGGGGAGAAGTGGATAGAGCCCGTGACGCAGCGTGGCTGGTGCAGTCTCTTGTCACAGCCGCTCACTCTTGTCATATGTTTCTCTGCTACGGTTAGTTGACGAAACCTCTGTTTTTTTTTTTTTGACCATTCCGACTGACAGGTGGTCCTGACGACTCCTCCGGCAGGGCTTCTCGTTATCGTAACCGTGAAAAACATCACACTTCATATAAAATTTATTTAAAAATTAAATTACTTTTTAAATTTATTTCAATTTAATAAGATTATTATGATTTTATTTTTATCATATCTCATTACACGCATTGCTGCACTGTCTGCGGCTTTGCTCACCATCTCCATTCAAATCACACGACATGCTGCCACCGGTGGCACTGTGCAAGTCATGCTAGGACAGCTGCTTCACCCTGTGTCCCCTATGAAAGGCTTCGTTCTTTTATAATTACAATGTCTTTATCTTAGTTTATTTAAACACGTTTTTAAACTAATATATATATTTTTATATTAATATATTTTTGTAAAAACTTTCTATGTATTAATTGTTTAAAATATCATTAAAAATTTAATTTTTAAGTTTGAAATAATTAAAACTTAATTAATAATGAGCTGTTGACTTATTTTACGTATCTCTACTTAATCATCCTGTGCGGGGTCAAACGGGTTCAAATCTGCACGAGCAATATTTGATCCTTCGAGTCAGTGACCAGCTAAAATTTATTTAAGCGGTTAGGACTCAGCTAATAAGATATTGAATTTCTCAAAAAATTATATGATGCTTTAAAAATATTTAGGCATGATTATAGATGCAAGTCCAGGAAGGCTTGCCTATGCCCCTGCTTTGAGCAACGAAGGATAGAACTATGGAAAATAAACAGAGCAATTAAAATTTTTTTATGGGTATATTTTAATATCTCTATTTCTATTACTATGAGGTGTTTAGAAACCAAAAGACGAAGAATCGATTACGATCAAAGCCCCCATAAATTAAAATTGCAAATTGTGTTTTAAAATTTGAATTTGGTTGCGACTTATAAGCGATTACTGCTTCACCTATTTAAAGGAGATTTGTCACAAGACACAAGTGGCAATGGCATTCAAAAAAATGTGGAGAGGCTAGCTAAATACTATTGCGAGTATGATTTGTGCTGCTCCAAAAACGGTGTGGTCTGATCGTGTTCGCGACATCTACTTTAATTAAGGGCTTCGTTCGGCCACAAATATATGTTGTTCTAATTGGAAAACACTGATTACCAATACTCATTTAAATATTCAGTTAGGGCAAATCATCAGGTCATAATTTATAATTTGTATTGTACTCCCTTGTCAAAATAAATTTATTTTTAAGTAATAATTACATCGAAGTTTGCAAAATTACAGAATAATTATATTACAAATAGATAAAATGTAAAATAGTTACATTGAAATTGGATAAAGTAAGGCTATTTTAGTCTTTTGATGTTTGGATCGGTGTGTGTGAAATGGATAAAAATAAATTTATTTTGGAACAGTAGTATTATTAATTTGTTAGGCAGTAAAATCATATTACAAGCGAAGTTAGTGAACAGCTCCCACTGTATCTTGAAGACCATGCTAAATGTAGTAATGTCTGGAAATAATATTTATAAATAAAAGACGCACATAATTGAGTAAAAATGCGGGGTTTAGCAGATTATTCCCACTAAGAGCCCTGTCGTTTAGCCTTAAACTTATAAGCATAAACAAAATTTTGAATTTAAAATTTTAATTTTAAGTTTTTTCATCATAGTTTATTTTTAATGTCTGCTTTTAAATTGAAAACATGTATATAAAAATTTATTTATAAAATATTTTTTAATTACTAATAACTAATAAGTCGTTTCGTTTATAATAAGTGATGCTGGGGTGTGCGTTAGAGTTGAGGTGGGGCTCTACTTTCTTTGAAAATAGAAATATTAGTAAGGCATTAACTATTTGTGGTTAGGATGAGAAGCAGCGTCTCTGGTCGTTTAGCCATGTTTGTTTCAGCTTTCATAACTTTTCAGCTTCTGCTTTTTAAAAGTCAAAAAGATAAAACAAATAGCTAGCTTTTCAAGCAAGCTCTAAAAATCTAGTTTCTAAGGAAATGAATGAAAAGCTGAAATAGCTTTTCAGAAAGATAACTTTTTAGAAAAGCATAAACTCAAACACAGTCTTAATATTAAATTATCCCTATAAATGGGTCCCACTGTCTTCAAAGGTAAGGGAGATGCATGCAAAAAAAAATCGCCGTTATTTGATGCAGGCCGCTAAAAGCGCTAACACATGTGAGGTGAAAGAAAATAGCAAAAAATACCCAAATAAAACATCTCATGTTTTTCACCTGAACATTAAAAGGGACCTTCTACTGTGTTTTCACTGATGCAAAGATGATAGCAACAGTTTGCTTGGCATGAATGGCAGAGTGTTTACCAGAAAAAAAAAGATCCCCCATTTCTTGTGCTTTAATCTCACTCACCCTTGGAAAGAGAGTGGCAGGTATAGTCAAGTGTCCTGCACTCCATGCCTAATTAGAACAAAGATGGAAGCAATCAATCATGAGTAGTACTAGTACTACTTGGGTTAAGCTTGGGCAATGATGTTTCCCTTAGCTATAGTGGCATCTTCCCTGCCACGACAGTGACATTGGGACAGTGTGTCATGCCAAAATAATCGATAATTTGGTTTCTTCTTTTCCACACCAGTGTAGTGTGGTCTAGGAGTGTTTTAATTCGCTCTTATGTAAGGTTAAGCAGTACTCCCAGTTCAAATTAAATTAATATAGCTGTATAATTTACTGTATTTATTTTTAAAGAATGAAGTACTACGATACTATTCATACCACTCTAAAATATAACAACTTTTAAAGGTAAAATTTTATTACAAATATAACCACCCATTAGTGATATAAGATAATTCTTATCACTAAATTACATATATTATCCGTACTGTATCTTAAAGATAATCAATTTTTTATTCATTCTCTTAATATTTTAGAATAAATTTTTTTATTTCGAAACAGATTGTGTACTAATCAGCTGTACTCAAACACGCATTTATTAGTTAATTAAATGGGCTGGAATGAATGTGTGGATGGATAGATGGATATGTGCATGGAGGGAGGGAGAGGAGAGATGCCTATCGTTTTCAGCCACTCAGGAAGAGGAAGGAAGGAACCCTAATCCTACCTGCTCTCAAGCTCCATCTCCATTCCCTTTTGTGTAGCAATCATATGTAGTAGCAGCATTCCCCAACCATTCCTACACCTCCACCACCAAATCACCCTTTCACCACCCCCCACCTAAAAATTCCCAAGGCACCTACTCCTCCTCCTCCTCACCTCCGCCTTTCGTTTCTTGGAATCTTTGCCTCTGCTTCTTCTTGTTCCCTCCGCCGCCTCCTTCCAGCCAAGAATCCGTGCAGAATTTTTAAGCTCAATTTTCAATTTGGTGCCTGCTTTGGGCGGATTAGAGGGAAGAGAAATGTTGGGTGTTTTGTTTGGTGGGTTGAGTGCTTGAATTCGAGCGTTTCTTGCTTCTTCGAGCTGGTGGTTTCTTGGCCTTGGATTGCTTCTGGGATTCACCGGTGGAGATACCTACCTCTGCGTGAGGCTTTTTGCCATTTCTTGCTTGCTGCGCGAGGGATTTGGTCCCCTGCTTCCAGCTCAGTTCGGTGCCTTGTTGTGTTAATCGATGGATTCCGGCATGGGCGGCGACGGCTTGAGTCATCACGCCCAAGGCACCATTAGCTCGGCCCGTCTCTCGGTCAGTACGGTGAAATTCCTCACCTGTTCTTGCGATTCTTTCGTTCCGTTTGGCGAAGATTTGATCAAAATGGTGGTGGTAAATTTTGTGACCGGGTTTTCTTGGCGCGGTTGCAGCTTGCAGATTTGAGAATTATTTTTTTTTGGTGGAGGAGAGGTGTGGATTAGGAGGAAGATGTCGTTCAGGAGCCTGATCCAGGAGATGAGGGACGAGTTCGGGAGCATCTCGCGGCACAGCCTGCGGTCGCGGTCCCACCGCGGCGGCGGCGGCGGGCACGCGCTGCGGGTGGCGGCGGTGGGGCCGGCGGAGGCGGCGATGCAGCAGAGCTGCTGGGCGCAGCTGCCGCCCGAGCTGCTCAGGGAGGTGCTGGTGAGGATCGAGGAGTCGGAGGCGTGGTGGCCGTCGAGGAGGGACGTGGTGGCGTGCGCCGGCGTCTGCCGGAGCTGGAGGGGGATCACCAAGGAGATCGTGCGCGTCCCGGAGGCGTCCGGCAAGCTCACCTTCCCCATCTCGCTCAAGCAGGTTCGCGCTTTTGTTCATTCTGAATTCCCGACTGCGATCAAGCTTCATTGTTAATCTTTAGGAGTCATTGTCCTAGAAGTACTGTCAACACTTTCTGATTGATTGGTAGTTGCCGAATTGCGGTAGTCAAGCAGTGAAGGATGAAAGACCTGCATTCTGATGGATTGCAAGCAGCCAAATCATCTTATAATGGAAGTTGTGAACCATGGCATTCTAGTATGTTTTAATTTTTGGAAGGTGTCTATCTTATGTAATTTATCTAGTTTTGGGCTAGAAAACAAACTGTGTATCAAACAAGTGTGATAGATGCACAAATGCTATCCGATGAATCCGTTTCCCTTTTAATGTGGTGTTTCACATGTTTAGCATGATATTCCAGTATCAAATGCCATTTCTCTGTTGACTGTTGCCATTTCACTAAGAATTGTCTCCACTTCAATGACTGTAATCTTTGGTTGACACATTCATTTTAGTGTTATCTTAGTTCTAATTTACTCTAATCTACGTGATGCGCAGCCTGGCCCAAGAGACGGCACTCTGAAATGTTTCATAAGAAGAAACCGGACTACTCAGACATATTATCTGTATATTGGACTCACAGAAGGTATGCTGTTTATCCACCCCATTTGGTAGGCCAAATCAAGCACAGCTATGCTGGCGTATAATGGATATATGCTTACTGTTTTCGGAAGTTTCTTTTTACAGCACTGGCCGATGATGGGAAGTTCCTACTTGCTGCACGCAAATGCAGGAAGCCCACATGCACAGACTACCTGATTTCCCTTGACATGAGTGATATGTCAAAGGGGAGCAACACCTATATTGGCAAGCTAAGGTGATCTTTTGAGATTTCATCACTGAAAAGCTAAAGCTAAATTTGTTTCAGTTTCTTTGGCTGTCTGTGTGGAAGGCCCTTTAGATCTACTATAGGTTCTTTCATATAAAAGAATCAGATGCTTTTTGTTTTTCCTCTTTTTTTTTCTTTTTGCTTTACGTGCTAGAATTTGGAAAGTACAAGAAAATCAAGTGCTATGTATTTGGATGTATTCGTTCAACTAGCCTTTAGAACAAACTTTGTTTCTTACAGATCCAAATATGGCCTACAATAACAGTTAGAGGAATTAGCTAACCACCTTTGTTTTAACAGGTCAAACTTTCTCGGAACAAAGTTTACCGTCTATGATGCCCATCCACCATATGATGGAGCTGTTGTTTCAAAAAGTCGGTCTGCACGTGTGGTTGGTCTGAACCAAGTCTCCCGAGAGTTCCTGCCGGGAATTACCCAGTTTCACATATTTCCTACGAATTGAATGTTTTGGGCGCAAGGTATTGAATCAGCACTTTTGTTATGCCGAGTAAATATATGGATAGTTTTGGTAAATATTGTCATCAACATCTGAGACCTGAATATGTGAATTGATCGATAGTGTAAGAATCACAGGGTTGATTACTGCAATTGCATGATTGATCAATTAGACACGCTGAATCTTTTTTTTAAAAAGAGAGGCTCCAATGATAAAAGTGGTGATTACATCACAACTCCGTGAGCCTTTTAGGTGTTAATTGAGCACACATGGCCAGGAATAACCATATAGAAAAGGTGGCTGACCAGCTGTCATAATTCCATATACATAACCTTTTCATTGTTGATTGACATTGCATGCTAGATTTGACTGCTTCTACAATACTTCGTAGAAAATTGCAGTGATTTCGCGATGCATGCTTATTGCAGAGGTCCAAGAAGGATGAACTGCATTATGGATTCTATCCCCGCATCAGCAGCTGAAGAAGGTGGGAAAGCTCCAACACAGACTGAATTTCCTCTTAGTGGCCTGGACTCTTTCCCATCGATTTCATTCTTCAGATCAAAATCAGCTCGTATAGATAGTGCAACTTCACAATTATCCACTCAGAAGGAAGAAAAACTGGTTCTGAAGAATAAATCTCCTAGGTGGCATGAGCAATTGCAATGTTGGTGCCTCAACTTCCGTGGACGGGTTACTGTTGCCTCAGTGAAAAACTTTCAGCTGGTGGCGTCTGATGAAAATGGGCCAACTAACCAGGAGCAGGACAAGGTGATTCTCCAGTTTGGAAAGATTGGGAAGGACTTGTTCACCATGGACTACCGCTATCCGATATCAGCATTTCAATCATTTGCGATATGTCTGAGCAGTTTTGACACCAAAATAGCCTGTGAATGAGACAAGGTGATCATTTCTCTCTATTCTGATTTACTACTATAGACATTCCACGCATGGTTAGTTACCCTGTTTGATATAATGGCACTCAATGTTGGCTTTCATCTAGATGGTCTTCAGTTTGCCTAATAGTTTCTTCAACAGTTTTATGAAAGCTGATTCACATTTTCAGAACCTTCCAAACTTCAGACACTAGATAGTCAGATTACGAGTACTAGTAGAGTAGTAGCTGATCCAAAATATGAGCTGGCTGTTAGGCATATCTGAATTCATCGCTCTGCCCATATGCAAATCGAGCTTTTCTGTTGGTATGTCACATCAGAAAGAAAGTAGATGGAAACACATGTCTGCAACTTGCACCAGATGATAGCTGCACTCTGTGTTTTACCCTTAGCTCCGTAATCACTACTAATTCAATCTGTTCTGCAAACTACAGCTACATACTTGCTTGGCTGAGATTTTTCTTTTTGGCTGCGGTTTGTAAGTCATGACACGTGATCGAAGCAACAAAAAATAACTGTAGAGTAGGACTTTTATATTTTTACTCTTAGCTGTCTAAAACCCAAGGCTGAAAAATAGAAAACAATAAAAAAACACATAGACCAATCTAAAATTAACATTCAAAATTCAAATTTAGCAGTGGCTTATAAGCTGACGAACTGCCAAAGTAACTCACAAAAATATCTTTTAAGCTGCAGTTGCGCAGTTGCCTTCCGTCACTGTCCAGGTATAGCTGCGGGCATGCAGCTATATCACAATCAGATTAACTGCATCCTAATCAAGATTTTGGCTGAATGCCATGTACATGCAGGTGCTGGATGAACCGTGGAAGCATGAACGCTGGACCGGCAGGCGTTGCGTGCACGAGTCACGCTTGACACTGAAGCACAAGGATTCCGATTTGTTAGGATTGGGCAAAGAAAAACCAGCATGTCCATCCATCTCCTGAAGTTGCTGCCCTAGATGCTGCTGCAGCAGTGTACATAGCCATCTTATCTGGCCCCTGGCTTGTAATCCTCTTCTAGTTTGTTTTTTTTTTCCTCCTAGTTTATTACACATTCTTGGCCGGTGTCGGCTGTTGAAACCTAGAGAGTTTCTTTTTCTTACCACAATCTCCATTGAAAAACGGCAGGCTTATGTAGCCAAAGATGCAAAGTTGTGTGTTGCAAGTTGCAACTTGATGAGTTCTTTAAATTAGTGTAATATATGGAGTAAGATGCTGCAGTGCAATGCTGAGAACAGAGTGCCAAAGGCAGTGTTGTGGATTGCGATTTGTTATTAGTGGCTTTGATTGATAGCTCTGGTTGTAATAGAAAAGATGAAGTTCACATTCTGACTTGTACTATAGCCACGAATGGAGTACATAATTTTGGCCATCTTTGGATGGATTGAACAATACGATAATCATGTGTCAGATTTGACTCGAAGCGTTTTTGTAATGTCTAATGGGTCTTAAGAAAATCTTAAAAACTATTACTAGTGGTTACAATGGTATCAGGATGCATAAGACCATGCTAAGGAGTAACCCAAAACTATTTGTATTGGTTATCTGAACTTATTCTTAATTCACGATAAGATCCCAAAATATAACAACTAAAAATTTTAAATTTTATTTAGCCTTCAGTCCCAAAAATTTGAATTCAGTCCCAAAAATTTGAAAAATTCTTTAGAAATGTTTCAAAATATAATAACTCTTTTATCATTTTCGTTCCATTTCTTCACCTACCTTCACTTCTCATCTAATCATAATCTTTTTTTAATTTGTTTAACCCTATATTAAAGGAGGTAGTATCTTATTTCATCGCGAGCTAATCATGCAGATTACGTATGCAATTATGCATCAATCATCATCGTATAAGTATGGCAACGTCATGGAAAAAATATTATTGGGGTACACACGTCATGGAAAAATGATGCAATAGCATCACAAGAATACAACCTCTCATCGCCATCATAATATCATTACAAAATAAATACCATTTCGACAAATACTCAATTGACCCCACTAATACAGGGGGCATCCATATCATAATTCTCCAGCTAAACACTAAGAATTTACCGCTGACTTTCCTAATAAAATGGAGTAGTAATTGTACCGCTGTAATTACAGTAGTACTGGTATTACTACTGCACATATGTACAGCTGCCTACGAGGCGCAGCGAGCTCTACACTGTCTGCGCCTGCTTCGCGGTGGCGTCTTCTGCTGAGCGGCCGCCGGACGGCACGGCGAGCCGGCCGCCGTTGCTGGCGGCGGGGAGGTCGTCCTCGTGCGCCTCCTCGGGGCACTCCATGGCGCGGACCAGCTGCACGAACAGCGGCCAGTGGTCCGGCGAGAAGAATTCCGCGCCCATCCGCTGGTACGTGAAGTGCCACGGCCGCGTGCGCTCGGCGGCGAGCAGGCCGCCCCAGGCGCCTGGGGAGCCGTCGCCGTCGCGCGCCACGGCGAGCCCCGAGCTCTCGCCGGCGAGCCGCGCGCCGTTCTCCTCGCAGGCGACCTTGACCTGGGCGAGCACCTCCACCGCCGCGGCTCCGTCCATGCCTGAGGCGATCACCGTGCACCCGTGCCGCGCGAACATCTCCGCGACGGGGCCGTATCCGCCATGGAGTCCCGAGGTGGCCTCCGCCGGGCGCGAGCGCAGGAGCGGCACCTTCGCGGACAGCTCGACGGGCTCGCCGTCGAACACCCTGGACGCCGCGGCCAGGACGCGGTCACCGTGCGCGAGGAGCTCCCCGGCGTACCAGGACAAGAAGAAGCTCCCGTACGCGGTCTCCCACGACCCCCAGGGGACCTAAAGAAGGTTGAGGTCTCCGGCGACTCGCCGTACCGTGGCGCGTCGTGGGGCCCCGACAAGCCCCAAAGCGGCTGCCCCGCCGCCACGGCATGTTGCTTCAGCCGCGCCAGCATGTGCTTGTCGTAGCACTGAAATTCGCCGGCGCCGGAGGCGCCGGCCCGTCGCTCCCAGGCGGATACGAAGGGTACTTGAGCTCGCCGTTGGGACCCAAGCTCACCGTCACATCCTGTAGAATCCAACAAAATTGGTAAGAACCACTGTAATTTTTACGCTTGGAGGCGAATCGAGAACGAGACGAAGTGTTCTTGATTTTGCTTACCGTAACAGTTGAGCCCAAGAAGTCATGGAAGGCGGCGGCGAAGCTGCGGAAGAAGGCCTCGTAGGCCTGGAGCGGCGACTTGCCGCTAAGAACCGGGAGCTCGTCGACGGCGAAGGAGAGACACCTCTCGCGGCGGTTCCCGGAGCGGTCGGTGAAGAGGATATCAGGATCGGCGGCAGCCGCCTTCGCGACCCAGCCGGGGAGCGCGGAGCCGTGGGTGTCGAGCGAGACGCGGAGGCAGAGCCCGGCGTCGCGGACCATGTCGGCGACGGCGAGGTACCCGCCCACTCGAACTCGTCGCCGGACCCCGGCTGCACGACGGCCCACGAGACCGGCAACTCGACGCCGTCGACGCCGAGAAGCTTCAGCGCGCGCAGCCCCGCCGACACGGCCTTTTCGCGGTTCACGGCGTGGCCGTCGGTGACCACGTCGGACGGCAGCCCCACGAACAGCCTCACCGCCGCCCCCTCGTCCTCCTCCACCACCTCCTCGCCGGCCTCCCTACTCCGGTCGACGGCGAGGTGCGCCCGAGCGGGGCCCAGCCTCGCTCGCACGGCCCCACCCGACCACCGCCGCCGCACAAATCCGAGCCGGACCAACCCCGGCTGCCTTGCACCCACCACCACCACCTCCTCCCCGGCGCACCTCCGCCTCGCCTGCCCTGCCGCCACCACCGCCGCCTGCTGCATCATCAGCACTGCCTCCATGGTCGCCGCTTACGTCACTCGATCGCCCCTTCGCTCTTCTCTTCTCGCTCTCGCCTTCGTTTGCCTTTGCGTTTGCTCGGGTGTTTGTGTGTTCTGCTCTCGTTTGGCTGCCTCTGGTTTGGTGGTACTGAATTTTCAATTTTCGCCGCGTATTTATTCACAGCGAAGCCAAAACAAGAAACCGAAAAAGCGCCGAGACGAGTGCCACGTGTCACGGTGACCAGCAGCCACCAATAATGCAGAGCGCGCCAGGTGGCCTCGCGTATTTTTTCACCGTACACGATTTCCTCAGCCGCTCGCTTCCCCTCCACCCAATGACGCGCGGGGCCCGCACCAGCTCGTCCACCCGATGACGCGTAGGGCCCGCTCCAACCGAGGTTGTGGATAAGGCGGCACGTAGGGACGCGGGTGCCGCCACGTAGGTGGATTGGACGGTGGGAGAGGCCGACGGGCCCACCCGGCAGCCACCGCGTGGGGTGGGTGGGGGTGGTGTGGCGGTGACCGAGACTTGGGGCCCACGCGGAGGGTCGCGGCAAATACTACTGTGGGTGTGGATTTGGGCGGAAGAGGAGGACGTGGTGCTGACTCGGCGGGCGCCGACGCGTGGCTGTGCGGTGCCAAACCGACGGCCCCGCGCGCCGTGCTTGCATTGGCCGCCGGTTCGCGGGTGGATTCCGTTGGTTTGGCCCGTTTTCCGCGGTTTCTTTTGGCGTTTTTCTCGGCGATTCGGCTTCACGTGGGTTTGGTCGGAACGTTTTGGTCGTACGTCTGCTAAGGCCTCATCGTTTTCTTTATTCAGCATAAATATTTATTAAAACTTAAAATTTTAATTAAAAACTAATTATGATATCTTTTATGGAAGTTTTTATAATATTTAAGTCGTTAAATATATATATATTATATAAATTATATAAATTATTATTATTATATCACTAAATATAACATATTATTTATATTTGATCAAACGATAACGATTGGATCTAAGCTACCGACTGACTGTCCCGAGG
Source organism: Oryza australiensis (assembly GCA_019925245.2). Lineage (NCBI taxonomy): Eukaryota > Viridiplantae > Streptophyta > Magnoliopsida > Poales > Poaceae > Oryza > Oryza australiensis. The sequence continues at coordinate 471,282 of JAIFGZ020000119.1, forward strand.
ACCGGCGGACGGCAGAACAAGACGAAAATTTGGTATCGTGCAGCCGTTGGGGAATGAGGACAATGGACTTGTAGTGTTCTTGACTTATCTAATTTGGTCATAAATGTATCTAAAGGAAATCCGGCTTCAGTGAAACAATATCGCCCAAAATGCTGGCTAATGAAAAAGAAACTTATTATGAGAAAAAAAGTAGGGGAAGATGTGCAAAAAGAAACTGATAGTCGGTAGGGAAGAAAAAAAAGGAGGTCGAGCTGGTGCTTCCTCGGATAATTACTATACACGATTCTTCTTTTGGATAAACTGAAAGCTAAGCTACGATCAGAATTAATATCAGGATTAATAGAGCAAAGACAACAGTAGACTACAAACTAATTATAAGCTTATGTAAAAAGAAAGAAAAACTATAAATGCTACAAGATGATACAACATTAAAATCATAAATTTATAACTATATCGAAAAGTAATGTTTTTATCCAAAATTTTTATTCGTCGATTATTTTGTAAAAATCATTGAGTTTTTATGACCCACGGTCGTCAACGCAAAAAAGAAAAGGTTTGGATGGTCTGCGCCTCTCTTTCATCGTGCCCCTCCTTCCGTCCCATCCTTACCACGCCCGCGCCTGCATTCCTCCTCTCATCGCTGCTCGAAGCTCCGGCGTTATGTTTCGTATCACGCCTGCGCCTCTTCTTTCGTGTCATGCACGAACATAACATAAATAAAAGAGAAAATAAGAGAGAGACATCTGAGAAAAAATGTGAAGCCTAATCTGCAACGAAATGGTTGGGTCCGATGGTGGTGCGAGTGAACAAAGAAAGGACTGGACTGTGACGTCAAAAGATGTTCTAGGCGACAGCGAAGGAGCCGTTTCATGGTGGCAACCTCAGGTTTCCAGCAACCAGCAATCAACCAGAAATGCGTGAACAACTCAGCCACGACGATAATAAAGATCATTACGGTGGCGGTATCAAATGATCAAACACTGTTGATGGTGGCAGCGGGCTGATCTAATAACGATTGGAGCGATTATGTTGGAACATATTAAAATCATTTTCAACGAAGTAACAATTTTTGTACAGCGTTGAGTTTCTACTCGTATTCAGAAGAAATCAGTCAGTCAGACCGATTTATACGAAAAGAAAAAAAACAAAAAAACCTAAATTACATGTCAACATATTTAAAAAAATCCGTCAGACTAGTTTATGAAAAAAAGCCTACTAGACGAAAAATGCCATAAAAAGAGACTCTTCATTTCATCTTTGTAAAGGTTAGAAATAAATATTTTAAATGTTAGAAATATATATTTTAGTGAGGCTTCAAATGCTTTGATAAATAATCATTTTTATTTTATATTTTTGTTAGCCAAAAATAAAAAAACAAAAGTGATTTTTAAGACATATATGAGATATAAAAAATTATTATAAAATGTTGTAGAGTGAAAAATTATAAAAAACGATTTTTATGTAAATAACTTTTTAGATAGTAAAATTTAGAAATGTTTTTATATTAGCTCTAAGGAGCACAGGTCCAGATAGAGTCAACAAGCACGAAGCTCTAAGGGAAGACTGAGGAGAGAGGACCTACTAATTAGCCGATTCGAGCTCTTGTGCAGAAAAGGAGCAGACCAAGAGTCGAAGCAAAGCTTCATGAGAAGATCGGCTGTTTAAGCCAAATATGTTGCGTATTTATGTGCAACTAACATCAATCCGGTCTCTGCGCTACACTTCTGAAATCTTTTGTTTGTTCAGATGTGGTTTGGCCTCAGATTAGCATTTTGGCACATTAATCTTGGCCGTCAGTAACCCGGGTTTATCACTACCCGATGCGCAGATTAGTTACTGAGGCTCATACCATACGCTGTCATCACCGGCCAACACCCAACATTCAACAACAGCTAGATTGTATATCAAGATGAAAAAAAAACAAACAGAACAAGAGCATGATCAAACTATAACCTCAAAGATAAACGAAAATCACCGAGAGAAACAAAGGGGATAAACAACGCCATCGATAAACCAGTGCCAAAAAGGCCAAAATCGGAAGAGGAGATCGAACAAAACGGTTGAACACGACGGAGTTTGGAGAAGCATCGATCGCCAACGGCGGCGGCGGCGAGGCTAGGGTTTCGTCTCGTGGGCATCGAGTCCTCTCGGTTTAAAGCCTCGGAAAGACGGGCTCTGATGGGCCTGTGTTATTGTGGCCTTCTCAAGAGGCCCATTTAGTTGGAGAGATCTAAGTCCAATGGCGAGTTTTTTTAAATTATTTCTTTTGGGTTGCTTTGATCATTTGAGGCTACTCCTCCAAAAGATCAAGTGACGTCAGCGCAATCGCGCTCTCGGATTTGCTCGCGACGCCACCACCACCACAAACGCTCGCCGGCCGGCTCTGATCCTGCCGGCCTCCACGTCGCCCTCCGCCTCCCGTATTCCGTCGAGCACCTCCGCCTCCGTAGCCGCCATGGCCGCTCTCCTCCTCTCCTCCCACCTCGCTGTCGCATCCTCATCCTCCACCACGTCCCCTCTGCTCGACCGGCGCCCCGCTTCGTATCCTTCCGCGCCGCTGCCACTAAGGATGCCCGTCGTGGTGGCCCTCTCCTTGCGTCATCAGTAGAACCACCGTCTGCTGCTTCGGCGGCGGCGGCGCATCCCTTCCGGTCACGGGCGCCGTCGGACACCACCGTGCTCGTCACGGGCGCCACGGGCTACATTGGGCGTTTCGTCGTCCGCGAGCTCCTCCGCCGCGGCCACCCCGTGGTCGCCGTCGCGCGCTCCCGGAGCGGCTTGCGCGGCCGCAACGGCCCCGACGAGGTCGTCGCGGACCTCGCCCCGCCCGCGTGGTCTTCTCCGACGTCACCGATGCGGACGCGCTCCTCGCCGACCTGTCGTCGCATGGCCCCATCCACGCCGCGGTGTGCTGCCTCGCCAGCCGCGGCGGTGGCGTCCAGGACTCGTGGCGCGTGGACTACCGCGCCACTCTGCACACCCTCCAGGCGGCGCGCAGCCTCGGCGCCGCCCACTTCGTCCTCCTCTCCGCCGTCTGCGTCCAGAAGCCGCTCCTCGAGTTCCAGCGCGCCAAGCTCAAGTTCGAGGACGAGCTCGCCGCCGAGGCATCGCGTGACCCGTCCTTCACCTACAGCATCGTCCGCCCCACCGCCTTCTTCAAGAGCCTGGGCGGCCAGGTCGAGACCGTCAAGAACGGCCAGCCCTACGTCATGTTCGGCGACGGGAAGCTCTGCGCCTGCAAGCCCATCAGCGAGGAGGACCTCGCCGCGTTCATCGCGGACTGCATCTTCGACGAGGACAAGGCCAACAAGATCCTCCCCGTCGGCGGGCCGGGAAGGCGCTGACGCCGCTGGAGCAGGGGGAGATGCTGTTCCGGCTGCTGGGGCGCGAGCCCAAGTTCATCAAGGTGCCAATCCAGATCATGGACGCCGCCATCTGGGTGCTCGACGGGCTGGCCAAGGTGTTCCCGGGGCTGGAGGACGCGGCGGAGTTCGGCAAGATCGGGAGGTACTACGCGTCGGAGAGCATGCTGGTGCTGGACCCGGACACCGGCGAGTACAGCGACGAGAAGACGCCGAGCTACGGCAGCGACACGCTCGAGCAGTTCTTCGAGAAGGTGATCAGGGAAGGCATGGCCGGGCAGGAGCTCGGCGAGCAGACCATCTTCTAGACCTCGTCTTCTTGGTTGCCATTGCCAATTTCTTGGCAACCCAGCAAGGTGATTGTAAATTACTACTTCATCCAGAGTGTTTGTAGAGAGGTGATTGAGGCTTTTGAGGTGTTCTTGATGTTTCAGACGCCATTCAATTGTACCATACAGTGCATGCATTGTCTAATTCCAAAGGAGGATAGTTTTGCTATGTCAGATCTGATATAAATAAATCAAAGATGAATCTTTTGACAGATTACTGAGATTAGTATTTACATCAACAATTCCATTAGCTTCTGGTATGCGGCAGACTCTGCTTTATCCTCTAGCATCATGATTTATGACAAGCCATTACAAGGAATTCATCATTTTGTAACCATTTGCCATGAAATGAGTTACTCATCTCAACCACACAGCGGTTCTCTCCCATGTCAACATATGTCCAATTCAAATGTGACACTATTAAACTGATCCTCAACAAAGGGAAGCTTTTGCAGTAACACCGAGACAGCGTGCAGTAAAACCATTGAAAAACCACCATGTTGGCAATATCCTTTGCATGTAAATAGTATCACTGAGTTCACGATGCAAAACTGTATACAGAGATTCGATGAAACTAAATTCTCCTCGGTGTAGCGTAGCCACTGGGTGGGTACATACAAAATGCAGACATTTTTCTTGTATCGTATCTGCTTGGTCCTAATTGGTATTTCTCAAGTCCAGGATGCAAAATATATTACAGAAATGAAGGCTCAAATCTGATTGACTTTAGCAAAACGGCCCTTAATCCTCAGCCTGCTATCAGCACGAGCTTTGCGGGACTCATACCGGACCTGCCTGTCGAATCTGCAAGAATTTCATTGTCATACAGTTATGTTCCAAACCGAAAAATCCTTTGGTAAGAAAGAGTCCAAGAGAAGCTTCAAGAGGGGGAAAAAACATCATGCTATGACATAAGCTTGTTTCACCTTCTTGTCTTCCTCTTCTCTTTATAGCGCGAAATGACCGAGTTCCTGTCGGGGCAAGGAACAAATTCAGGCCTTTTGGGAAAAACTTGCATTGGTGTGCCATTTCCCGGATTTGCCTGGTGGGTGTCCTCCATGCTGCTACCATTGCTCATGCTGGGACAAAGTTCAGACATCTGAACAAATGATGACAGAGATGCTTCAGCTGAGCTGACTGGAGCTTGCTCATATGTGAACTCGACCTTGCAGGGATCATTTAGGGCATGGTAATCGCTGTTGTCGCATCCACCATTCTGCCATATAGATAAACTTACATTAATATATAGCCAAGTAAGCATCTACTTTGTACAAAAGAACTCACGATGAAAATCTTGGCTGTTTATCTGCAGAACTAAACCTGCTTTGCATTTTCATGGCCACTTTTGATGTGGATCCAATTCCCCCTATCTGAACAGGACTGTCACTAAATAATCAATTGGCAGAATGGTATCCTTGTCCAGGTTAAAAAAAATATCTATGTCAGTAGGTGTAAACCTAATAGGAATCTTACATGAATATGACAATAGAGGGAAAATAACAGAGTCAGATCATTCTGCTCATCAAGGTCAAAATTGGGGCTTCTATCTCTCAAAAAAAGAGAATTTAGGATTTCTTCACTAGAATGACTTTATTCTGACTCAGGATGTATCTTGAGTTGCTGGCACTTGACAGTTGACACTATAGAATAAATACCCCACCAACATAGGTACGGAAAGCATGCTTAGGAATATCTTCACCGCATATGATACAGAATATGTATAGCTTCTATCGTTCAGACGAAGATGCTGCGGACACTACCATTTATTGCTTGATGAACAATTGCAGTGAGAAAAGACTTTCCCATGCATCACAATTTTGAACAGTAGTGCAAACTAGTCAGATATACGGAAGATTGAAGGTCAAACCTCATAACCGGGTGTTGGCATGGTTGCAACCTCATTGCTGTTCTCAGTACCAAAATTTCCATGTCCTGTGATGTGATGTGTTGTTCCCCATGAATGTAACTGATGATCACCGGCCACTATCTGCGCTCCACCGTCTGAATTGGCGAGCTCGCCTAGCTGTCTTATGACCTCCTCATTCATCTTTCCATCCGGCAAGCTCTCATTCTTTTGCAGAAGAACATGAATTAAGCGGGATAAATGGAGTAAATACTAAATAGAAGTTGATTCAGGAAAAGGTGGGGAATTTTTCGGACAGTGAAGAGTAGAAGACTGTAATAAACGAACCTTGGGGGAAGATGGCGTGAGGAGAGGCTCGAATCCATGGCAGGATGTGGTCGGCACGATGATATCCTCGAGGCTGAGCACCTGAGGCTCCTCCCAGATGGACCACCACCCACCGTCCTCGCCCCCGCCGCCGTCTTGTCGGAGTAGGAGATCCCGAGGAGCGCGGCGAGGTCAAGCGCCGAGGGGCACCCGGTGTACGGATGCACCGTGCAGCGGTCGTGGAGCGGCGCCGCCGGGTCGACGCCGTGGCGGTGCCTGGCGAAGTCGCAGTTGGAACAGAGGAAGCCGGCGGCGGCGGCGGCCCCCGCGGCGGAAGACGGCCCCGCGGCGCGGCAGGCGGCGCAGAGCGGGGCACGCGCGTGGCAGGGCACACCCGTTGGCGCCGTGCGTGGCGGTCGCACGGCAGGCAGAGCCTCGCCGCGTCGGCCCGGCAGTACACCACCGCCGCCGCGTCACCGCAGTAGTCGCACGCCGCCGCATCATCCTCTCCCTCCTTGGATCCCTCCACCTCCGGTTCTTGATCCTTCTTCTCCGCACCTACCTCCATCTCATCTTGACCCATCTCCCCGACAACTTGATGACCGCCGACGCCGCCGCCGCCGCCCCGCAGAGAGGGAGCAGCGTCAAGCTCGGTGGGTGAGTGGCGCGTGCAAGTCGAAGAAGAGGAGACTAGAAGATCAAAGAGATGACGCCTCGTTTGCTTGGGGGATAAGAAGCAAGAAAGGGGAAAGAGGAGTGAAAGAATTGTGCAATGGCGAAAGAGACCGGAGGCAGAGGAGACGAGCGCGCGAGCGAGAAGTTACTCGCTTAGCCTCCGCCCGATTCGTTCCCATCTGGACAGGTGTCAGGTCACGAGCTAGCTTTACCTGAGCCTCCCATGGATTATCACTGTCATATGCTCGCCGCGTGCAACTCGCGAGACCTTACCTTTGTTGGTCGGAGACGACGACGGCCGGGAGTGGGGCCGGCGTGTCAGCCGGCAGGCTTCTCGGTTGGTGGGTAGTACTAGTAGCAGCTTGTCAAGAGGACTAGACATGGTGATGAGTGGTCGTTGTCGAGGGCGAACTAACCGAGCGTTGCCGGGGACGGGAGGGAGGATCAAGGAGAAGCGAGCTCGATGGCGACTGCGACCAGGGCGCTGCCGCTGATGACGTGTGGGGTGAGGTAAGAGACGATGGTTTCTGCGCTAAACAAAAAAGTACATAATATCTCACGACATGCTCTGATGTTATTTTAAATCATATCATTATTTGATAAATGGATAAACATATAACAATATTTAATTATTAAATATTGATAATATCTATAAATTTTGATAATATTATATTGAGTATATTTATATCTTATCAAAACTTGATAATATTATCAATTTACTAAAATTTTGACATTACAGTTATTTTGACATCAATCCGAACATAAACCAACTCCAATTAACTAATTCTCCTCAAAATTTAAAAAATGAAAAATAACACCACCAAACCAAATTAATAATCCGTCTCCCATAGTTGTGTGGAAAAAGTAAAATATACATTATTTTTGAAAATATTTTACGGTTATATATGTCCTTTTAAAAGCCCAGAGTAAATATGTCCATGTGTTGTAGCTGCGGGTTAATTTTATAAACACTCAAGGGGTTTTACGTAAAATAGTGTGTTGCTAACTACGGGTTAATTTTATAAACACTAAAAAGGTTTTCTGTAAAATAGTCAGACAGACTACGTGTTAATTTTATAAACACTCAAAAGTTTTTTTGCAAAATAGCCATGTAGACGAAAATTTTGAGTAAAATACTACTTTGCTTTATAGATAGTTATTGATTATAGATTTGTGAAAATATGCAACGATATGGGAGCACGTGCCGGGTTGTTGACGTGGCGTGAACGCTACGGGATCGATGGCGGGACAATCCGTGCCACCACGCCAGTAGCGTGCCACGAGGGCACGAAGGCAACATAGCCATGCATGCACGAGGCTTGCGTGGTGGCTGCTGATCACGACGCAAGATTCTCCCGTCGTCGGTCCGCGCCTGCTTGTAGTTCAATGAAGCCGTCGCGCGACCCCAGTTAGTGATATATGTGTATTTTTGCAAATCTTTCAAAAACACACGTGTATAACAAAAAGTTCAAAAAATATATCTTTTTTGAAATAAAGAGAATATATTATATCTTTGAATTCATGATTACATTCTCGATTGAGCAACTCATGTATATCTGCGGGAGAATCTAACAACCATTCTCATGCGGATCCACAGCTCGCTCTTAACAAGCTATATGCGCTACCTCAAATTCGATTCTCTCTTTATCTTGTGCATATGAAGCTGGGTAGAGCCTCCCTTGATCGTTCCACTTGCCGCGATCTTAGTTGATTTTCTTCATCGGGCTTGCACCACCTGCATTATCAGATTCAACAATTAACGGCATGTGCACCCAATTCATGCCTAAGCGAATACCACGCACCAACGCTTGAAACATGCTTGCAGGACACACAGTGTAAACTTTTGGGCTGACGGTAGGACTAATCCCACAATCTCATTGATAACCCTGTCGTTGCTTGTCTAGTTTGAAACAAGCGCGACATCGGTGTTGAGTTTGGCACGCCCTCGGAGGGGCAGCCACTTTGTTGCGGTGGATTCCTTCACCTTATTACACGGTGGCTCGGCCATCGCGAACATGGGTTTTTTTCCTTTAGGATCATCGACAAAATGTTGAACTAGCAAAATGCACTCTTCATAATTGGATAGGAAATTGGTAGGTTTGCTATACCCCTACGCCCTGTACCATAAACACCATCATTTCTAAGGTGCCATGATCGCCATAGTAGGTACGGGATATGAGCTCTCATTGTCTCATGAGATGCATCCAACAGAACCAACAACCAATCCGGTCTTGTTCACTTAAATTGTTCTTCTGCTGGTAAACTCCAGATCTTCCTCATTCCTTCTCTGAGTGCTCTTGCTTTCGTACACTCCACGGTTGCATGAAAACCATCCTCCACCGTATGTCCACGGATCGGACATATGCTTGTTTGCTCTATTTTCCTCTTCCTCTTATTATCCCAAGTCGGCAATCTGTCATGTGCCAACTTCCAAGCAAAAATCTTCACTTTTGGCTGAACTTTTGTGTTCCAAAGACATCTCTAGTGTGTACATGGCCTCATATGCACCGTCGCGTCGATCATGGAGAGGATCGAATGGATGATCACCTCGTACGTCACGATTAAAGCAAACATGATTGCCTTGTATGTGATAATGGGTATATTATTTGAGGTTTAGGTTATAGATAAAATTTAATTCCATTTGTTAGGTTTAAGAATTGATATTCGGTTGCTATTACATATTGACTTTGTATATGCGGATGTGTATGGAGTTTTAGATTGTTATTCGATTTGTTCAAGCTAGGTTAATTTGAAGGTGTATTTTCTAAGTGAAGCCATTTTCCTATGAAAAAATGATATGTGGAGATTATGAGAATCGGATACCCTCATGGCTAGCTTTTACGATTGGTAATAGGGATAGGTTATGCTTCATGATTATATGAAGCTGGATATGACTTGGGTGTTACGTTACCAATGAGATAAGGTACGGCTCATAGATCATAATTTGGTAAGATTAATGAGTCCGACATAAAATATGATAGGGTCTCTCCGACTTGTAAGCCCACCTACAAGACTATATAAGGGAGGTAAAGAGTGTCCTTGAGGGATATGCGATATACGAGATCAAGAGATCAATAAAGACACTCGGAGGATCGAATCTCAGAAACAGGAGTAGGGTATTACCTCACGAGAGGGCTGAACTTTTGTCTAAACCCTTTTTTTCCACTTAACCCGTCGTGTTTGGCGACTTGTTTGCACCCCAAATTCTATTGGCGAAATCAAGTTTCGACGGTTGGCGCGCCAGTGAGGGAGCGCGTCAAGACTCCTCCTCCATCTCGCAGAGCAAGCGCGATGGGACCTTCATCGGCATCGGCGACTTCGCGCCGATGGGTCATTCGACAAGCTCTCCTCCTTGGCTCGGATTCGGACCGGTCGGGAGGAGGAATCCGCTCGGCGCCGTTCGGGGCGCAAGCGGCCAGCCCGAAATCTACTACAACCTTCGACTTCCGAGTTGAAATCCATCCACTTGGGAGGAAAGAAACCCTCTCGGTGTCGTTTGGGTTGCCAAGCGCCGGCGAGATCTATTACAATCTTACTGTCTTTCGAGTTGAAATCGGCCCGCTCGGAGAACCATCGTCATCAAGCCGCGACCCAAGCGGCAGGACAACCCGGACTCTAAGCAATCAGGGCTCAGGGAAGTCGTGGTGATCTTCCAACGCTCGGGTCATGCTCATCCACGGAGCTCAATGAATGCCTCGGCTCTTGATTTTGATGATCTCTACGACATCTCCACGGACGAGGCCAACGACTCAGACTTCGACAAGGATTACGAGCCAAAGTTCTTCAACATTCTCATGGCTAAGGTAGCTGCAGAGACCGACTCGGCCATGGCCGCGGGGTTGCGGGGAAAGAACAAGCCGGGCTTGAGCAAGAGCGCAAGCTTGCGAAGGAAGAGAATAGGCGAGAGAATAAGCGAGCGGGAGGAAACGAGACGTGAGGGCGTTTGGACAATCACGCCAGAGAGAGGCTATACTTCGGACATGAGTCGACAACACCAACATCTTCCGGACGCCTCAACGGAACATCGTTGCCGCCCTCACCCTCCTCGACAACCTTTGTTACCGCTCGAGCGGCACCGCTACGGTAACACCGATCTGGACAAGATCAAGACCATCGTCGCGGCTACGACCAAGCTGCTCTCCTTCCAGCCTCGAGCACGAAGACCAGCAGAGTGCAATGTAGTTGAAACACTGACGAGGCGGAGCTTCGCCACTACGGTCAAAGGACTACTGGGGAGGCCCGAGCAAACCAAGGACGGTCGTTAGGTCAAGAGATCCCCGCCTCGAGAAAATAGGGAGGCACCAAGAGCAATCGGCCGCTCTCGCGAAAGAGGACCACGGTCGACCACACGTCCATGATCGGATCGTCACAGTGACAATAACTCCAGCTGCACAAGTAGCGACTGCCAAAATACCCATAGTTGAGTGATGCGGAAGTCCTTGATCGACGCCATCGGGAGGGCGTGAGCGCGCTCCCATGAGGGACCCAGAAGAAGGTCGCCCGAGCTACTGGCAGAAGCTGACGGAGTGGAAACGTTCACTCGGGACTGCGTCGAGTGGATTGGCCAGTGGCTTCAAGCCCACGAAATCGAAGTACGACGGAAAGGACCGACCCCGTCGTGGGCGGCCGTGTACACCCTCGCCATCCTTGCACAGCGGAGGAGACAAGCAAGCCATGGCCAACTACTTGCCGTCGTCTTCGGCCAGGCTCGGCCCGAGCTGGTTCACGAGTTTGCCAGAGGCTCGATTAGCTCGTGGAGTGAGCTTCGGGACCACTTCATCGCCAATTTCGAGGCACTTTCGAAAGACACGGGACCCACTTCGACCTCTACAACGTCATCCGAAATCGGACGAGCGGCGAAGGACTACATCCGGCGCTTCTCGGAGAAGCGGAACAAGATCCCAACATCACGATGACATCATAATAGTCGCATTCCGAGGAAGGGTGTCGGTGATGAGTTCTTGATCGGAAAATTTGGACGTAAGCCAACGAAGATGGTAAAACAAATGTTCGAGACAGCAAACTCCTACACGAAATCCAATGACGCGATCAAGGCCTCACGACAAGATCGGCACGACAAAAGGGACGACAAGCGATTGGGAGCGGCCGACATCCTAAGAAGGATAACGACAACAACAATCACGGCGCGAGAAAGATCGCAAGCGCGAGGCAGGGATGCACGGTCGCCTGGCGTCAAACTCTCAGGCGTCGTCCCAAGAGTTGCAACCTACGACATGATCATGAACGCTCGGTGCACGCATCATCCACATCACAAGCATGCGACCAAGGATTGCTTCATCTACAAGCGGTTCGCAGAACAATACGCGGCGCAACTACACCGAAGCCAGCGGCGAAGCCGGCCCATCGGGAACCAAGAAGAACAGCTGGGGCGGCAGCTCGAGCCCTTTCAAGACCCCGTGGGCGAGCTACAAAAATCATATTTTCGAGGGCGCGAGCTTGCTGAGAGTCCAAGAGGAAGCAAAAGGCGGCCAGCGAGGTCAACGCGGCACGACTTTGAAGTCCCACAATATCTACGATGGTCGGAGGTGGCCATCACGTTCGGCCGCTCGGATCACCACGGCGAGTGGTTCACCCAGGGCGGTATCCCTAGTACTGGGCAGGTGGTCAGAAACATAAAGCTCAAGCACGTCCTCGTTGGCGAGACAGGCTCCTCAACATTCTATTCGCCAAGACACTTTGGACGAGATGCAGATCCCAAGATCCGAGTTGAAGCCAAGTTCACCCCGCCCACGGAGTTATCCAGAGGCTGTCATCCACGCCACTCGGGCATCACCCCTTCCGGTCACCTTCGGAGTTCGGGAGAACTTAGGACGGAGAGAACATCACCTTTGAGGTGGCCGACTTGAAACGGCCTACCACGCAATCATCGGAAGACTTGCACTCACCAAGTTCATGGCGATACCACACTACACCTCTTGCATGAAGATGCTAGGCCCCGACGGTGTTATTACCCTACGTAGCAACGTCAAACAAGCCTTCACTGCGATAAAGGAAGCTGCGATATGGCCCAATCTCGTGAGAGATCACGTGGCAGGAGAAATCCAGGCCCATTTGCATCGACATAAGAGGGTGAAATCCCCACGAAGAAGACGGCCAAGTCGGGACAAGGCGACCCCAAAACAAGAAAATGCAGCTTGTGATCCATCGATCCTTCCAAAACCTTTGTATGTCGACCTTGAGGCTAGATCCTAAATAGGAAGGTGCGCTCGTCACCTTCCTCCAAAATAATAAAGATGTTTTGCTTGGAAACCATCGACATGCGGGTATTCCTAAGGAGGTGATCGAGCACTCTTTACACGTCAAAGATGCACGAAACCTATTAAACAACGACTACGTCGTTTTGCTCGAGATCGAAAAAGATGCCATCAAGGAAGAACTTACAAAACTCTTAGCCGCGGGTTTATCAAAGAGGTTTACCATCTCGGCGGTGGCTAACCCGGTCTTGGTTCGGAAGAAAGACGGGACAATGGCGCATGTGCGTCGACTACACCGATCTCAAAAAATCTTGCCCTAAGGACCCCTTCGGAGGCTGCCTCGTATCGACCAAGTCGTGGATTCAACAACATTTGCTAGCTCTTGAGTTTTAATTTCATTACTCGGGCTACCATCGGATCAACTTGAGAAGAGTGACCGCCTCAAAATAGCGTTCATCATACTGGTTTGGAGCTTCTTTGCTACACATCACGATGCCCTTTGGCTGAAGAATGCCGGAGCCACGTATCGGCGCATGATGCAGGAGATGTTTCGGACGTAGATTGGCGAAACGTGGAAGCTTACGTCGACGATGTCGTCATCAAGACCAAGCGGAAGGAAGACTGATCGCGACTTAGAATAAACCTTTGCAAACATACGGGCCTTCAAAATGAAGGCAGGCCAGGAAAAATGCACCTTCGGTGTGCCATCAGGAGCAAACTACTCGGCTTCATGGTGTCCCTCATGGCATCGAAGCAAACCTAAAGAAAATCAACGCTATCTGAACATGAAGCCCCGAGTACCAAGAAAGACGTCCGAAGCTCACTTTGGTTGCATGGCGGCGCTAAGCCAATTCATTTCCAGACTCGACGAACGAGGTATGTCTTTCTTCAGGTTGCTGAAGAAGAACGACGACTTCCAATGGACCACGAAAGCTCATAAAACCTTTGAAGACTTCAAAGAGTTTCTCCACGGCGCCGCAGTCCTAGCCTCACTTTCGGCCCTCGAGACCCCTGTTGTTGTGTCTCGGCGACTCATCGGAGTTGTCGGCCTGGGATTCTCATCGTTGAGCGTGAGGAAGATGGGCGAGCCCAAAAGATTCAAGGTCAATCTACTTTGTTAGCGAAGTGTTGGCAAGGCCAAAATTCACTACCCTGGTACAAAAATTGTATGGTGTTACGATAACCCCGCGAGGAAGTTAGCACACTATTTTGGGGCACTCGGTCACCATCGTCACCTCCTTTCCACTCGGCGATGTCATTCATGCTTACCGGAGGCTACTTTGCAGGCGCATCGCGAGTGGGCTCTGGAACTAATGCCAACTGGACTTAACTTTCAAGGCGAGGACGTCTATAAAATCCCAAATCCCGGGGAAGATCTCTGATCTTGGACCATGCACTTTGACGGATCCAAGAGGTCACTGGCTTGGGAGGCCGGGAGTCGTGTTGATTTCCCAGGCCCAGGAAAGGTTGCGGTATGTCCTCCATATTCATTTCCCGCCTCACACAATGTCACCGAAGGTACGAAGCTTTGCTCCATGGTCTACGACTCGCCCGTGTCACTCGGGATACGACGGATGATTGTGCGAGAGATTCCCAGTGGCGGTTAATCAAGTAATGAAAGGCTGGTCCTGTTTAAATGAAACTATGGAGGCCTATCGACAAGAAGTTCGCAAGCTTGAAGACAAGTTTGATGGATTGGAGTTATCCCATGTCTTGAGGCAAAACAACGAGGCGGAGCAGAGCTAGCACGGTTCGGGTCCAAGCGAGAGCGGCCAGCGCGGACGTCTTCGTAGAACACCTTTACAAGCCGTTGTTGTCGCCAAGTCAACTCATAATAAGGAAGCCACAAGCCGAGTTGCCATGCTCACGCCTTGGGCGGAGGACTCCACTCATCAAGTTTCTAACTCGGCGAGCTTGTCCAGAGCCCATGCTTGTATGGCTGCACGGGATTGGCGTGGAGGCTGCGTTGACAATGTCATCCCTTACATTTTGGCCCTTCGGACCCGCTCGGCAAAACGTCGAAGTACTGCCAAGGACTTGACTTTATAAGTTTGCAAGAGACATGTGATCACATAAATTTCTAAGATTGAGCAAGATGCAGTGCTATCTTAAAAAGACTCACCTTCGAATTCTTCAGGGAATTAGCTCATTGTCGAGACTCGACTTAGCTTTATCGGCTCTTGATTTCTTCAGGTACAGGTCTTAGGAGAGCATCAATTTCTATCAGGTTTTTGTAATAAAAAGATTTGCCTAACATCACATCTCTGACGAAGCATAGAAAGATTAAGTTGATTAAACACCTTCCAGATTGAACCGGGTCGAGGTTTTCATCTCGGAGCATGGCAATATCTTTTCGCAAGGCGCCCTTAGCTTATGGATTCTTTCCTAGCGGCCTTGAGGTCTGTTGAATGTTTTCTAGGGAATTTTGAGGAACCAGCTTTTCAAGGCGCGTCCTTCTTGGCCATTGATCGGCAATATATATTCTTTGAGTTGGGAGTCATTTAATTGGAAGAAACTCATGAGCTCATAGACGGAAGATTGATTCTCACGTTTAATAGGGTTGCTTCGTTAGGCTGTCCTAGAAGCATATCCGTTCCTCATTTTTCTTTTGCTTGTTCAAGATAATGCCTTGCTTCAAGCCTTAGGGTCGCGCCACTCAATTTTGATAGGAGGGATCCAATTCTCAGCTTGCAACAATGCAGGGATCTCCTCCTCTTTAGGCGATTTGTTTATGGAAGATAAATAAAGATAGAAGAAAAAGACATGATGAGAACGAGAGACAAAAGGCTACTTTCGGAAGCTTCTACGGGTGTTGGCGGCCGAGTCCTAATGCCGGTGCGCTCAAACTGCTCATTCCGCTCGGTTCACGTCCAAGTGGTTTCCGGTCGGGACATCTTGTCAAGCGGTCGGGAGCTCTACCTCGGCCAGCCTGGTTTTTCGCGGGGATTTCACTTGGCAGCGGTCCAGGGGCTCATTCAGGACATCCTCACTTGAGGCGGAGGCTCTCAGAGTGGGAGTCTTCTCGCTCGGGGAAGGGGGCCTTGTCTTGCATATTGACTTATATGGATACTTGATATAGATGATCATGTTAGCCATTTAAAGTGTTACTAGGTATGTGTATTTTACTTGTTAATTGGTGAGCCAAATTTTAGTTAGTTAGCCATATGGTCTTGTGTGGGTTTAACCCAATGGTGTAGAAAATTTAACATATGGGTCTTTTATAAGGTGTGTTTAATTGATAAATTAAATTAATTCTATTCTTCAATTCTTATGTAAGGAATATACTCATAATTAGATATTGTGTGATTATGTTTTTAAGTTTGTAATTACTTGGGTAAGTGTAGATTTTGAGTATTGAATTAATATATAGCATTTCTATGAAACTTGAGGCATATCCGTTTCTTTTATCTCTTTTGAGTTGAAAGTCCTGTAGAAAGCATTCATCTCCTTCAAGTCCCACATAGGTCCATAAATTAGATATATATTTGTTTGTTAGTTAAATGTTGCTCTTTAAATCATTTTATCTTCATCATGAGTTTTTCTCATGCTCCATGGTTGTGTTATGCAACTTATGTGTTAGAGTCTTTATTCCCATTATTTGGAGGTATTATTTTGCCTAGGGATGAATTTTAGTAGTGGCAAAACAATTGTCCTGTTGGTTTTATTTAGTGATGGCATAAAGTACATTGGTGGCATTTATTATTTTTGGTCCAAAAGTTAGGGCTTGAATTTACAAAATTTTGGAGACAAGTTTCACTCAATTTGGACTCCATTTGAATTAGTTATGAATTTTCAAAGGTTAATTCAAAGTTATTTTCACTGCAATAATTCCTTAATTTATTCTCCGAATTATTTTATTCCAAGAAAACAGATTGAGTTATTGATAGATGGGGCCCATGGATTTTTATTTTCATATGACTTATTTTTCCTAATGAAAAAGAATAGGAGTTGAGGTGGCAGGGGGCGCCATGCCGCCATGGACATCATGATCCCGAAGAACACACGACCATTCCGATCAAGAAGCAAGTGATCTACACCACCTGCGAAGACGACCACAGCAAGAGGTCGTCGTCAAGGTGTACGACGGCGAGAGCGCCACCGCGAGAGAGAACATCCTACTTGGCTGGCTGAGGCACACCGGCATCGCCCCGGCGGCTCGGGGTGTGCTCCAGATAGCTGTATGCTTCAGCATCGATGTCCATGACACCTTGGATGTCTCGGTCGACGACATGACGGCCGGGAAGAAGGAAACCAAGACCATCAACGCCGACGAGTATGTGGACAGTGCCACCGTTACATCAACGGGGACGATGTTGTCGAGATCCAGAAAAATCCATCGAGTCCAGTGAAAGATCCAACTGATTCTCCGGTGATGAGGACGGTGAAGAAGAGGTCTACTGCCCACGTACCATTTGAGAGTTGAGACGAAAGAAGTTGGACATAGTTCTGTTCCTGTTTGCATTTGCAAGCATACGTTCTTGGTTTGTGCTCTCTATTTTTCACACGAAACTATTCTAAACCCTCGAGAGGTTGGACAATGTTTCTCGCTTTCTTGCATTACAATTCTAATACATCTAGAGTTCTTTCTACATCGTCGTTTTTACCGTTGAAAAATGCACGCACCGATACCTAGTGTGACTAGGGAAATACTCTGTTTCAATGACAACTCTTCCTAGTTTCATATATGATAGGATCATCTGTATTACTGTCGTCATTTGGGTTTGAGCTATTTTCCAATCTGCTATCAGTGTTTTACAATTGTTCTCATGTCATTGGTTTTCTTAAGCTTTTTTTCTTCTGTTTACACTAGGCACTAGACTGACGTTGTTAAGTTAGTTCAGGTGTTTCTAGGACCAAAATACTCTTCAGACAAAATATCAGAAAAATAGAAGAACCCTCCCTAGCTTTGCACCGTTCTCCACGGTCCGAGGCCAAAATATCAAAATATCATTAGGAAAAAGGATGGTGAGCTTGACTTGTTAAATATCATGGAACAGTGTGATCAAAGTTTTGGCAAATATTCTAGAGTGCAGAGCTAAGCTGTTCGATTATGTGAGAAGCAGGATGGATTTGCACCAAATTTGGCAGCATTCGTGGGTGAATTAGTTGGTGTTCGCCTTGTTGGATTTTTTATAAAAAAGAAAATTGATCAAAACCTGGCAGCGTGGCAGCAAAGTCCACATGCTTGGTGCAGAGATGGTGAAGTTAAGTGTTGAACAAATGTAATCCTGGAAAGATTTCATTTTTCAAATCCACTCATCATGCATACAAGCACATGTCGGTTGTCACTGGATTTGGGACATTACCATGTCCATAATTACTATCACCTCAAAGAATTTAACATATTGGAGTGCAATGCTCAAGGAGGAGAAGCTTCATTTTGAAGAAAAGCAAGTTTGAAGGAAATAAGTTAACACAACTTCTATAACCATTTTATTCTGTTGTCATTGTACTCTAGATTCCAATTAACCATGAACAAAAAGTAGTAGACAAGCATAGGTTTGATTACACGTTGAGAACAAAAATTCCCCCAAATGTCCTCAGCTCACACTATCCACATTCCAACTGAAGAGTTAAACATGTTTTTATTATGTAAAAAAAAACTAGAATGAACATTAAGATCATCTGTAATATATACAATTTTACTATCACTGATATATGAACTCGAGATTCATATGTCAGTGAGCAAATGAGCAGTATTGCACTGGCGACCTGCATCACACGGCTGTGCACTGCACTCTGGCTGCGGCACCGGCGTTGGGAGGAAGAAGCCCGAGGGGCCCGCAAACCAGAGTCCCACGACCAAAAAATCCATCCAACGGCCCACGATCTCCACAGGCCGAACCAACGGTGAGATGGGCCACCAAGTCTCGGCCGTTCCCTGGTATAAATTTCCGCAAGCCCAAGCCCTAAAACCCTCTCGGCGAAGGCACCCCCTCCTCTCTTTTCCACCGCAGCCGAACACACTCGCGCTAAGAAACCCTCGCCTGGCGGCGCTGGCGGCAGCGCCTACTCACTTCCCCGTATCCATCCCCTCCCCACTGCGTCTACTTGCAGCAGCCGAACCTTCGCCTCGCGCTCTCCTCCACCATCGATTCGCGTCCAATCGAGGCGAGGTTTGCGCTCATTTTCTTTTGAGTTGTATATCAGCGTAGCTGCTCTCTTTGACTAAAGCTTCGGTTTTGGGGTTCTGACTTGGGTTTGTGCCTGCGCTTGTGATCCAAGAGAGTTTCTCTTTGGTTGTTCGTGCTGAGTTCGTTGGACACCAGCGGTGGACGATGTTAATGCTATTCGAGACGCCCGCGGGTTTCGCCCTCTTCAAGGTGCTCGACGAGGCAAGCTCGACAAGGTCGAGGTGAGTGTCCGCCACCGCCTCCGCCAGTTTCAGCTCTTCGTTTGCTTTGCTGCAGGGTGTTCCGGTGGACTAATTGCGCTACGCATTTTGTGTTTTTTAAGGATTTATGGAAGGAGTTCACGACTTCTGACTCGGCGAGAAAGGTTTGTGCTTCTCTTTTCTTCGTTTCTTCCTCGCAGGACAAAATATTCTTCTTTATATTATCTCGTTGTTGCACAATTTATCACATATTTATCGAGTTAAATAAGCAAGGACCCATGGCTTCGGTAGGTTGATCAGTACACAAATTCAACATAGCTGATTACCTTCTTTTTAGTTGGGGATTTCTGACTTTGACAGAAGCAAAGTGATAGTCTGGAATCAAAAATAGAAAAAATGACTAATTCTACGATGCTCTGAACTGCTGTTTTATTTTGGATGTGTTATTATTGGAACGGTGGGAGGAGAGGGTAATGATTTAGATAGTCTCTTATAATGTACATATTCTGTTTACGATGATTCGGGAAATAAATTTGTGTTGAACATTGCTTCCTGATGCACCTTGAGTTTATGACATTGTCTGGAGAACAATGTTATATTCAGAGCCGTGTTACTTT